>JAJKFI010000084.1:2682538-2712663 GCA_029204185.1 Lerista edwardsae
TGGAAAATGAATTTTTAATATAATCCAGCACAGACTTTTTTCACCATCTTGCCCTACAGCTTCTGAGACCAGCCCTGCTCAGGCTACTACCACACAGCATTGTTATAAAGACACATGAGGTAGTGGGAAATGGGGTAGGTGGGAACAAGGGGTGGGCAGTGGTGGGGGGCAGATCAAGTTCTGGGATGGGGTGTGATTGGCAGTGGGTCTCCAGCTTCATACTTCAGTTATTTATCTTACTGGGGTCATGGCACAAAAAAGGTGGAAAACCACTGATCTAGGCATAAAACTTAGGAGGTATCCTTTGCGGATTTGCTTGTGATCTTTTCCAATGCAATTACCAAACTTAGCATCACCAAACTACCCAAACATGTAAGGGAGACAGCTGTGAGAAGCCAAGTTATCTTTGTTTATCAAGTCTCAGCAAATATCCTCCATTTAAAGCTATACTGCCAATTCTGAACTTCAAAGGTTTCCCATTACAATATAACTTTAGAATCCTGCCTAGGGTGAATGACGGAACTTTGCCATGTCAGAAATCTGCTACTCTAGATACATGCTATTCTGCAAGCTCCTTTTTTTCAGCAGAGCATTGCCTGGTCCAGTTCACCCAAAAAGCATCGGTACTCATGCTTGGGCGATAACCACTGGTGTTTGCATAACAGCAGGTAACTATGGTGGAAGCCACCAGCTCCTCCTTTCCCTCCTTGCCAGGTCAGACTGTAGAGATATGGGGAAAGATTATGTGCCAAAAGGAAAGGCAACACTACGTCAGATCGAACTTCACCCAGACACTGGACACGCAGTTGCAGAATCTAAGAAGGGAGGCAAACAAGGAATGGACTTGTTCAAGGCATTGGTTTGTATCCAACTCATGCAAGGGCAGTGATGTCATGCAGGGGGTACGCGGGGGTACACGAGTACTGGTTCCTAGGATTATGGCTGGCCCCGCCCATTCGCCCGCCCACTTGTCGACTCCACCCCCTGCAACGTTTGAATTTCCTGCATGTTTGAGTTGCCTGCATGTTCTCAGAGCCAGGCAAGCAGGCAGGCAGCGAGCGGAGCCTTGCCTTGCCTTGCCACTGAAAAATGAGCTGCTCAGGGGTTGCTCTCGAATACTTTTGGAACTGTTGGGTCACTTTAACATGATGCCAGGCCTCCTTAACATGTTCTGGGGGTGCTGTGGAATACTGTTGCAACTGTTGGGTCAGTTTAAAATTGTCTGAGGCCTCAAAAAGGGCTTTTTTCATGTCCCTTCCTGCCATGACATCACTTCCGGCTTATGGCGTCACTTCCGGTGGGCGGGTCCCAACACGTGTCAATCAAAAGTGAGTACCTGTTCTTAAATCATTTAGATGACACCACTGTGCAAGGGGTATACACAAGGCTCCCTTCACTCTTGAGCCCCCAGACTCCCTGAAAATCTGTTCCTGAGTGTCCCCAATCCTCTGGAGCAGGTTTTCAGGGAGTGCAGGGAATTGGAGAGAGAATGAGAATATTGACAAACAACATTCCCTCTGCCCCAGTGGTGTCATTCAAATGATTTAGGAACAGGAACTCACTTTTGATTGACACTTGTCGGGAACCTGGAACCAGCCACGGAACCCATTAGGATCCGGAACGCCCGTTCTGGTCCGTTCCCCCTGAATGACATCACTGCTCTGCCCCCTGACAAGTGCAAGATAATGTATTCAGATGCCATAGATACTTCCCATGATTTGGTTTAGCAACCAGCAACGCACAAGCCACTTATCTATTCCTGCGCAGAGTAACTGTTGCACTTCAAACAACTATGTCATTGCCATTACTTTTCTAGGCTAATCTGGGTTGCTTACCTGCCCCTCCTCCACGGCTGCTATTTGCCGTGATAAGGAAGTTCCACTGGTGCCTGTAGACGCTTCCATCCCAGGGCAAACAGCACCCAGGGGGGATCCAATTTCGATCTGGACCATAGTGGAGCAAATGCGTAAAGCACTTCTCCCTTCCCTTCCCAGGCAACAATCCCAAACCACAGCAAGCCCCCTGTGAGGGCTATGCAGGGCAAAAAAAGACAAGCAAGCTAGCCCTAGTTGTTTGCTAGTCATAATGTGTGGTTTGGTTTATAGCCTGAGTTCCTTCCTGGTGCACGTGGTGCGTGATAGTATTTGCAAAGCAGATACTCATAGAATCTGTAATTGGTCATTTAAAGTAACAATAAAAAAATGTTCTAGGATAATGTTATAATGTCTCCTCCTCCTCGACTGGCTGGAACCTCATGGTTTCTGACATTCTATACCCCATTCAAAGCACTTGTTTTCCAGTACAGCAAGTTTCAGGAATGGACTGAAAGTTTTATAAAGCATTAGACACTGTTGTATTTTTAGAAATGGGCATGCAGGGGATATTAGGGATGCTTAACTGTGCAATTGTGAGTTCACACATTATTATTATTACCCAATAAGCAATTTACAGTGTATTTGGATTCTGTACAAAAACCTCCTGTAATTCTCCTTCTCCACAACCTTTATTTTTATATCTTTGTGTAAACCAGTTCTGACTCCATAGTTAGCCAATCTCTACAACAGCCCTTAAAGAACAGACTTTTTTTTTTTAAAAAATGGCCTGTTTACTGCATACTACAGTTTAATAACAGCCAAGCTAGATTTTATTGCCACTTTTAACAAAGCCACATGCAGTTTGTTAAAAGGGAGGGAACACACACACACACACAGCCCAATCCTATGCATGTCTACTCAGAAGTTAGTCCCTTTGTGCTCAGTGGGACTTACTCCCAGGAAAGTAATGTGGAGACAGGGAAATAATAATTGTGTTTTTAAAAAAGGAAATACTGTACCTTTGGAATAGGGAACTGGCATTCACCTGAGCAATAAAAGGCATCAAAAGATTTAGGGGAAATAATCCATTCGCTCCAGCCAATATCTGCAAAATCCACTTTGAGGTAGCGCCGTGCGCAGTGTCTCGGCTCATTCCACTGCTTCCTCCTTGCCTTTTTAAGGGTCTGTTCATCAAACTGGAGCGTCTGACTTTTCTGATGGTTGTTTTTCCTCTGCTTTTTCTTGGTTTTTGTCCTCTCTGCCAGGCGTGGCTGGAGTGTCTTGTAGTGCTTCCTTTCTTCCCACCCTTCATCCTCATTGTACTGATATTCCGCGCCCGGGAGCTCATTATTCTGCAAAGGCAGGAGGATGCTGGTGGAGCGCTTTTGCCGCCGTTCACTCAGGCCGTTTTTCGAATAGCTGTCTAAGGTTGGGAAGACCCCAGGAAGGGGATTCCGGTGCCCTTGCAAACTAGAAACCACACTCTCTGGTTCTGAAATGGCCGAGTCGTTTGCATAAATGAGGATGTAAGGTTGATAGCTGGTTTGTGTGCCCTTCCAGGGGTGCCGGCCAACAGAGGCCATTTTGACTCCAATGAGAAGGTCATTGTTCTGCTTTGCTTTACTCAAGACGTGAGTGATGTTCTTCCATTGCCAAGAAAGGACATCCCGATAAGCAGTGGAGATGTTAATGGAGTAATGTCCCAGGGTTCGAGTTTGGTTTCTTGATGGAGGAAAACTCAGCAGGGAGAGGTTTATCTGCATATCAGATTTTCTGTGCCCAGGATAAGAGCAACCCTTAAGGCGAGGACAATTTGCAGTGCTGTTCCAAAGATCCCCAACATAGTAATGCAGCAGAGCAGATAAGATGTTTTCAGACTTTGTGAGGGAGGTCAGGTTAAAAACATGGACTTCTTTACTGCCAGGGATCCCTAGGAGAATAAAAATATTTACATGAGGACAAAACCAGGCAGACATACCTGTTGCTATTATACTTTTATAAACCCTGTCTAATAAACTTTCCCCTTAATCATACAGTATAAAGCAGATGTCCACCTTACTTCCTATAACTGATTTAATTGGTTTATGAGTCAACATTTTTTGATTAATTAGCACAGGCACATTTTATCAGTGGGGCTGAGACTGAGAGCACAATCCTACCCAGCGCTGGGGTACGAGCGCTGGCCAGCTAGCACCCTATTTGAAGAATAATTATTCTTCAAATAAACAATCACCTCCCAAATTAAAATGGTGACCTCATACAGACAACCAAACTAACCCAGGTAAATTGTCTCACTCCTGAGTAATCTGGCCATCTGTATCATCCTAGACGGTTTTACTACACTTCAGATGTAGCTGTGTGTTAAAACAGTAATCTGCTATAAAATGAAAAGTGGTATTGAAAAGGTGATAAAATAGCCGTTTGATCAAGAAGCTTGAGTCTTGAATCTTGAGTCTTTCCTCTTGAATTTAAATCAGTAGAATTTCAGAACGGCTCTGTTTTTTTTTATTCCAGTTCTGTTTATACCAAATTGAAAAAAAAATTCAATTGACAAATATAAGGAAGGAATTATAGTTTTAAAGCCAAGCCTCCAAACATAGCTAGAACAAGCTTGGATATTTTAAATTTGCTACTTTTTATCAATAGATGTCACTGTTTTCCTGCATTTTCAGCCAGCAATGTTATGAAAAGTCCTAAAACTCCTACAACATTATTAGATGTCACCACAGATGCTCTAATCATGTAAGTTAGCTTTGATTTGAAAGAAGTAGGAAAAAGTACACATCTACAGCTTCTAATAAAAAGGGAAAATGTGTATTTTCTATGCTACAGACACATAATTTACTAATTGTCCATGGCATCTAAAAAATGACCCAGGAGCCAAACCAGAAAACTGAAGCCACTATTGTAAGTGATGCTTAAATAGCCTTTTTGCATTTCCTGTGTCCGTAGTTCTAATGTTACATCTACACTAGATGGAATGCAAACTGGATTTTAAAACAGAGCTCTTCTGCTTTCCTGCTTTCAGTCTTGCATTAACAACATTCACACCAGTGTCAAGATCCAGGCTAAGAGCCCAATCCTGAAGCCAGCAGTAAGCCGTTACGGCTGACTCAGGTGTTGCAAATGGGCTGTAAAGCGTGTTTGCAGGACCACTGAAGGCCTTACTGTTGGCACAAGCCTGCGCCTGTCACAAACACTCTCACTGCCACAGAGCGACTGTTGCACCACCCACTACAGTAAGTGAAACCACAGGCAAGCGAAATTGTTTTGGGGGGCAGGGGAGGGTGTGGGGAAGGCGAGAGGAGGGCAGAAATGGGCAGGGGAGGGGAGAAGTGGCCCTGGGAGGGGGGAGGACTGGCAGAGGCACTCGCTGCCACATCCTGAACCAAGTCAAGCTTGGATGACCAACATGGGGATGCTCCAGTCTTCACGGGCAAAATATCCAGCAGATACTTGAGTAGCTCTACTGCAGGGACTGAGGCTTTCCCTGGGGGAAGGGGAAGAACATCCCCTTCCCTCGAGGAGGCTTCTGCAGCTTCTGCAGGATTATTTCTCAGCCATTTTCCAACAGCAAAGTGAATCAGAAAGATAGTAGCCTATTTACAACCTTGACACAAGCAAAACCACCACACAGTCCCCACCCCCTTTCCAGCATCCTATCTCCCCACATTTTTAATAAGGCTGCTCTACATGCTTCACGATCCACCTGAAATTGGCTCGTGACCCACTGGTGAGTCCTGACCCACAGTTTGGGAACCACTGCTTTATAAGGCATTAAAAATGCAATGTTCTGTTTTTGTCAAAAACAGGAAGTAGCGGGGTTTTTTTGGCCTAAACGGCCATTCTGCAGCTGAAGCTGCAGGCAGATGCATGCAGCCTTGGTGGGCCTCAGAAAACCCGCTGAACTCAACCAGAGCAGTTGGGCCCAGAGTGTTGGGGTGTGGACAAAATCTGCAGGTTTGATTACTTGCTGATTTTTTTTATCCATGGGGGTTTCAGGAACGGAACCTTTGTGGATATAAAGGCTGACCTGTATATTAAAACATAGCCAAATTGTAAAAAAATCAAAACACTCAATAAAAGGGTAATATAAAAATATAAAAAAAATGTCAATAACCAACAATGACAATAATAAAAGCAGTCACACAACAGTCACTTTTAATGGCACTAAAAACCAAAAGCCAAATTGAAAGCTAAAGCAACAGAAAAACCTAAGGCAGGAAGACTAATTAGAAAAGAAGACCCTGCTGGGGTCTTAACGCAAGTCTTAACTCAAATTGGAGGAAGTTCCAAACATTTCCTTTCTTTGTAACAGCGTTGAACCTAAACAACTTCTTATTTTGTGCATCACTCCTCCAATCTCCATTCCCCCCCACCCAAACATTTGTGGTATGTTTCACATGGTCTAACTGTTTCTATACTGTATTGGCACAAGGACATTTGGCTTAAACATGAGGCAAAAGTGTCAAGGTGATGATGAAGTGATGGATGGATCTGGGCAGATTTTTTTTTTGCAAAGCAACAGCTTATACCCTCCCCCGTCACACGCCTGATTGCCATTTTCACATGTGTTAGACATATGCTTGTGCATGAAATACATCCAGGCCTGTGCTAGATGCAACTGGTACCAGTTTTGACTGTGGGAAAAAAATGCTGGCCCAGTCTTGTGTTGACAAAGGAACATGTTAGGAATTAAATCACTGTACTGGTACATTTCCAAATTATGATATAAAACCGGCATTGTACATGTATGATAGCGCACTCACACATGCCATGCAAAGCTCTAGGATGAGCATATACCTTGGGTTAGGAAGCAGCATAGGGAATAATTGTTATGACTCCATGAACTGTTGCTGCCTTTCTTGCCTGGTGCTAACAATCAATCGTGAGTTGCAAACCCTACCCACATATGTGTGGAGCCTGGAGCATTACAAACAGCCCAAGCACCAGATTCTGCTGAAGAAACATAGGCATGATTCTGATTCCTCACTGCCAATCAGAGGCGTTTCTACAGGGATGGCAAAGCTCTAAGTGTTGCAAGAAGCCTTACCCTGTCATGTAAATCCCTCCTCTCCCTTGCTGCTGTAGCCAGTAAGCAACGTCAAGATGTTGCTGTTCCCTGTGAGGATTGGCTAAAACGGTGCAGGAGAGGAGTGATTTCTACTGCAAGGTAAGGCTTCTTGCAAAACTTAGAGCTTTGCCATCCCTGTAGAAACGCCACTGCTGCCAATCTTGCTGTCATTCATTGTGCAAGAGAGGAAAGTACTCAAAGTCTTTGCTGAATATCTTGCACAATAAGACATCCAATGGAAACAGTACATAAACAAAGTTTAAATACAGGTGTCCATTGATTTGGTATCCACAGTTTCAGTTATCCACAGATATCATGGATACTAGTACTGGGAAACCTATTAAAAAGATAGGGGAACATTAAATAAATCTCTTTTATTACCTTGCTGCAGCAAAACCATTGATGTTTCCCTATCTTTAAAAAGGCCAGTATCCAGGGTTTCAGGTATCCGTGGGAGGGGGTCTGGAACAGAACCCCAGTGAATACCGGAGCATACCTGTGTTCTAATTTCTATGTTCAAATTGTGAATCACCACTACTGCTATGAAGTGACTTCTGATTTCTGAATAATGGCCACCTACATTTCTTCCCTTTCTTTAAAACAGCTGGTTCCATTGTGGCCTTAGGGAGTGGCCTAATGCTCACTGAAGTGGTGTGAGCTCAGATAGGTTTCCCACACGTGCACTTTGAACATAGAAAGCTAGCATGTCAAGGAGGGCTTGGGTACAGCCTTCTCCCTGACATGCTAGCTGTTTATTGGCTGCAACATCAACTTGTGTTAACAGAATTCTGCTCATGGAAGGAATGTCTCTTCCAACTACAGCCCACCCACCCACCCCTGTGCCACTAACTCTATGCCACTATCCATGCAATTCCTGGGAGTCCCTCAAGGGTAGCTTTGGGGGTTGCAGAGTGCCTCAAGGGAGAGGCATGGAAGGAAATCCCTTGCGAAAATGGTTTGCTTGCTGTGGGTTTGGATGCAAATCTATGTGGCACAGAAATTCTTTTTTATGTAGGGGGAGCATTCACCCATGTGAGCCCCCATCTGCAGTCTGAAGAGGCAACAGCCCAGACATAGGCTTAGCACTATACCGAGAAGAAGTGGGCCAGAGAGAGCATGGCATGCCTGTGAGAACTGACATCACCATCACAAACAAATATTCATGTTACAAGTGGAATTCCAATGCATCAATAGGCTGGAACAAGCCCACTTGGCTATGGGGTGTTTACCTTTATTGAGGATATACTGACGTTTTTATGGACTGCCAAATCTATCCCACGGGTGAAAAAGGATGCAATAATGAGGGCTATTTAGTTATATAGTCATGATTAGCCCTACTTTAAATTAGATATTAAAGCAGCACACTTGCCCCAGTATACTTAAGAATACATCAGCGTTTCCATCATAAAACCATATTTTCATGGCTTTATAATGCAGCCCCCACTAGTGTGCTCTTAGAAGCAATGTGAGAAAGGCTGCAAATGCCTTTCTCTCTTGTTTCTTCAGGTCCTGCCTTTTCATTCTTCCTGCTAAAAAACATTTTCTCATAGCTAAAATGTCCAAATCAAAATAAGTAGCGCTGGCTGCAATCTTAGCATTTTGGAGAAATGCATTTGCAACTGCAGTTTGATTTTCTTTAAACTCTATGATTGAAAAAAAAAACTTGGCTAAACATTTTCAAAGAAAAACATTTATTTTTTAAAAAAGAAATTCAATTGACATTTACATAAAATGTACTCATTTTAATAGCAGGTATCAGAATTTAGCAAAATATGCATGCACAAGAACTAGTTTCCCCTAATAATTATATTATCAAATTTGATTGCACTGTAATGAGCAGTGAAAAGTCTGCATTCAAAACAAAATCACAGTTTGTAGTCATACACACATGTCCATAATCACACATGCCCAAACAATGAGCTACAATGAGGGCCATATCCTATCCAATATTCCCGCACTGATGCAGCCATGCCAACAGGACATGCACTATATCCTGCAGTGGAGGTGAAGTCACGGAGGCCTCCTCGAGATTAAGGAATGTTTTGTCCTCTATCTTGGGCTTGCATTGTATTGTGGCTGCATCAGCCCTGGAAAGTTGGATAGGATTGGGCCCTGTGTATGTCCAAGGATTTAGGGGCCTCAAAATTATTTATTTATTTATTTAAGAAGAAGAAGCGGCAGCAGCTTGGATATAATGCACATTCAATGAATGAGCAGAAAGTCCATCTGGGCACCCATAGGGGAGAGGGTGATATTTCCTTCTAACCATGGCCTCTCCACTCTGGTAGACTTCCTAAACCTTAGGAAGGATTTCGGGAGGAATCCAGTGACTGTTGCTGGATGGGGAAGCTGAAAGACCCCGTTACACAATTGAGGGTGCAATCCTAACCTAGAGTTAGGCTGACATAGTTAGACCAGCAAAGTTTGGCCTCTACAAAGGACACCATAAAGTATGTTTGGCCCACTCAGGGAGGATGGTGCGCATCTGTGTGCTGGCCTCTCTGAGAGCACAATCTTAAACTGGAGTTAGGCTGGCATAAACTAAGCCAGCAAAGTTTGGCCAGCACAAGGGCCACCATAAAACGTTTTTGGACTACTCTCGGAGGATGGCGCACATCTGTGTGTTGGCCTCTCTGACTCCGAGAGTGGTCCAAACATACTTTACGGTGTCCCTCGTGCTGGCCAAACTTTGCTGGCTTAGTTTATGCTGGCCTAACTCAGTTTAGGATTGCACTCTCAGTCAGAGTGGTCTAAACATACCTTATGGTGTCCCTTGTGCCAGCCAAACTTTGCTGGCCTAACTCTAGGTTAGGATTGTGCCTGCAAATACCTCCTGCAGTGCTTTCTGGTCTCATCTAAATGGGATAGCCTTACCCATTCAGCGATATTGTTTTTGGACCACCTTATCAAAACAAACAGATTTACAAGCATGATAGCATTGAAAACCATGTTTTAAATATTTTTGCCAGCTACTGTTATAAAACTTTACTGAAAACAAACATAGCTGAAAGACAAGGGCGGATGGTTCTATCCTGATCTCCTCCCCCTGCCCCAACTTCCAAATAATGATTTGTGCTTAGTCATGCACTATTCTTCATTTCCTGTGTTTTTGTATTATATGGGTGTTTCGAACTGAACCAAGTAAAAAGTCTTTCTTTTTTAAGTCGGAAAGCATATGGTTATAAACCACAAGAATTGGCTCAAGGGCAGGTGTAATACCTAAAATGACTTTTATGAGATTGAGGTTTTTTTCCCCCCTAAAAGAATGAATTCAAATGAACTGGTTTCATTTAATAAAAATTGCTCATGCTAAGGTACTTCATATTGTTTTCTTTTTTACAGACCCAGGGCACAATCCTAACCAATTTTCCAGCACCAGGGTAAGGGCAATGCAGCTCCAAGGTAGGGAACAAACATTCCCTTATTTTAATGAGGTCTCCATGACAGCCCCCCAATTGCAGAATGCAGCGCATGCCCCATTGCCACAGCTATGTCAGTGCTAGAAAGTTGGTTAGGACTGCGCCCTTAAAAACTTATGCAGCCTAATCTTATGCATTTCTATTCAGAAGTAAGTCCCACTTCCAGTTAGGGGTGTAGAGGTTTTCAACGTCAATCCACATTGAGTTCAGATGTTTAATTTATATGTTGAAAATTTATATGTTGAAAATTTTAAATTTGGCTGGATATGGTTTGTCTTCCAAATGTGACAAATGTTCAAATTTACATTTGAATGGGTCACATTCAAATTTAGTATAAATTAGGACGTGGATGGCCCAATCCAATGCAGGACCGGCCCAGAGCATGTAAATTGGACCCTGCCACCAAAGTTCCAGTGATGGTGAAGGTTCTGCAGACTGCTGTTTCCCGTGCATAGCCTCCGATTGTTTGTGCTGGTGGCAGATCTGCAGAGCTCCTGCTACACCAGCAGCCCATGAAAACTGACGGCAGATTGCAAGATCTGCGATTGTATCCTGCAAATAGTTTTGGGCCATGAGTGTACGTGGAGCACAACTGTGCAGGTAATGGATTGGAAAAGGAGAGCCAGTTCCACTTCTGCACAGTTCCTCTCAAGAGGCTTCCTCTCAAAAGAGAACTAAGGTGAAAGGGCACTTGGCGAACAAATGGAACACTTTGCACAATCTCTTGTCCCTTACTGCGGGTATGAAAAGTTATATGGTGAAACTTTATATATATCTTCTCAGAATGCTTATTGCAGGTATTTGGCCCCAGGAGGACTCCACATACAAACGGTGTCTACCTCATCACCCCAACAATAGTGCACCCCACACAGGCAAGCAAAGAGGAGAGAGGGAATCCCACACTGCTACACATTGATATTATATCTGTGTATTACTTCTTTATCACTCTCCCCTTCCTTCAGAATTATCAAATGCGTCTTTGCCGTCAACTGTGTTGCCTAACCATCCCTTCCTTTTGCAATAGAGGTGGGGGGGTGCCTTCTCTCTTTTGGAGAATGCCAATGACTCCAACCATTGCTACTGCTGGGCAAACACTCATCTGAATCCAGCGGTGGCATCCGGGCAGAACGGGCCGGTACGGCGTTCCGCTTGTTCCGCGGATGGGCCCGGGCCGCACCACCTCTCCCGAGGATGGGCGAGCTGTTCCTGGGCCCTCCCTCCCTCCCGTGCATCCGAATCGCTCTGAAATGGAGCGATTCCAGGCACAGGGAGGCACAGAGAGGTGTGGCTGGCCTCCGCCATAGGGGCGGAGGGCTGCCAATCATCCAGGCGTTCCGGTTCCTGGTGAGCCCGGATGACATCACTGTCTGAATCCGCGTTGTTTTTCAAGACTGCGCCATTGCTTCAGAGGGTGGAACAGAGCATTGTACTGATAGCTATGCTAGCAGGTGCAAGCAATGAAGCAAAGGCCATGGGGTATAATACGCCTGAATGTGGCTAGATGGATGAGCCACTGCAGTGTGTGTCACATGCCAGCACAGTGATTGGTCCATACAGTGCTTCTTCTGATGGATGAATGGCTACAGCCTTCCAGATAGGTGTGCCTGTTTGCAGCCATGCAAGGTGTTAAATGCCAGATGAAGTGCTCATTGCCTGTCTCCTGCTGTGGTTTGGTGGTTAGACAGTAGCTTTGTGGATTATCTGGCATGTGTTCTAGACCTACCTCCCCCTCATCTTTGGTCCCTGCCATGGGCATTTCTAGCCAGCTGTGCAAGAGGTGAGTGCTTTGCTGGTTAGGACAAGTCTCTTCTGGGCTCAAACCCAGCTTGCCTTTGGGTGCAATCCTAACCAACTTTCCAACACTGGGATAAGGGCAATACAGCTCCAAGGTAAGGGAACAAACATCGCTGATGAGCAACAGGCTTGCCAATGAGCATGGTTCCCTTCAGGACACCCTTGGCTGCTGTTGTTGTCATCGTGCAGGCCCAACGCTGTCAGTGTACTGCCCGCGGTAAGGCCCATGGGATTGGGCCTTTAGTAATGAATATATTACTAAAGTAATATTTTCCCAGTATATTACTAAAGTATATATTACTAAAGTAAAGTTTTCCCAGTAGCAATGTATGGCTGTGAGAGCTGGACCATAAGAAAGGCAGAGCGCCGAAGAATAGATGCTTTCGAATTATGGTGTTGGAGAAGACTCTTGAGAGTCCCCTGGACTGCAAGGAGAACCAATCGGTCAATCCTCCAGGAAGTCAAGCCTGATTGCTCCTTGGAAGGACAAATCCTGAAGCTGAAGCTCAAGTACTTTGGCCACCTCATGAGGAGAGAGGACTCTTTAGAAAAGACCCTCATGCTGGGAAAGATGGAAGGCAAAAGGAGAAGGGGGCGGCAGAGGATGAGATGGTTAGATAGTGTCACCGAAGCGATAAGCATGAAATTGGGCGAACTCCGGAAGCTAGTGGAGGACAGGGAGGCCTGGCGTGCTGTGGTCCATGGGGTCGCGAAGAGTCAGGCACGACTTAGTGACTGGACAACAACAACAATGAATATATAGGAGTGGATCCCTAAACCTTGCTGAAAATCCCCCCCCCAATTTCCCTGCTGACCTCATTGAAATACCCACCCCCAGTCTTGTCCATGTAACGTTCAAGCTCAACTACGAAGTACATTTAGTGGTTTCATTTCTAATAGCTGGAAAATTCACTGAGCAGCAAGCAATCAGAAGCCTCTCACATTCAGAAGTGTACCATTAAGACTGAATTCAGGATGCAGTCACACCTTCAGCAATGCAGGTATTTTGTTTGTGGAAAAATATATGCATTAGTACCTAATATAGGAAGAGGGGTGGAATATCAGGCCCAGAGCAGTTGGATGACATGAAAATAGTCTAATTGCATTTGCATTTTATTATGTCCTGTTTGACAGTGCGGAAGGATTTAATTATAGAACATTTTCAGAGAGTGGCAAGAAAAACAAACCCACATTTGAGCTAAATTTTTATTTGTTCACACACACAAAAAGCAGCTTTTTTTTTGGTTTACATTTTTAGTGGAAAAGTCTCAAAATTGCTACATGTTTTAGGGATATTTGACTCAAATTTTTATGTTTCTTTAAAGTTATACAACAAATTACAATGCTAAGTCAATAGCCTTCAACTTTTTCAGAATCCACGAACCCTCTTGTATTGTTTTTACCATTAAAAATCCACCTTCACTATTCTTTCCTTGCCAATTTGTATCCTGTACTTTTTTAACTACCCAATCCTATCCCCCCCAATATCTCTATGTATGCACAGAACAGCTGTTGATTTTCATTGGTAAACTTGTGTTCTTTTAACAGTGACCTTAACATAAGAACATAAGAAGAGCCCCACTGGATCAGGCCAAAGGCCCATCTAGTCCAGCTTCCTGTATCTCACAGTGGCCCACCAGGTGCCTCAGGGAGCTCAGTAGGCAACTAAACAGGCTGCCTGCGTTCTGTTGCCATTCCCTTGCAATTGGCATTCTGAGGTAAACACACTGGTGGCTAGTCAAGATTCTCCACAGTATTTCTCTTTGACAGCCACCAGAACCAGATGCTCCTCTTCAGACATGTACTCATAGGAACAGCCCCACTGGATCAGGCCAAGGTCTAGCTTCCTGTATCTCACAGTGGCCCAGCAGATGCCTCAGAGAGCACACATGATAACTAGATATTTGCATTTTTGTATTTGAGAAGTGTACAAATACCCATATATTGTCTTTTAAATAAGTATAAAATTCATCAGATATTAATTTTTCTGCCAAAATAAAATAGACAGTGGTGCTATCCATAAGCCACTGAAGTAACTGCCTAAATTCTCATTGATCTTAATGATCCACAAGAGCCAGGATTGTGTTCTGTGCTTCTGTAAAATTAAAAACCAAACCATGAAAATGGTACACTTTTCTATTCAAATTCCAGTTAATATTCAGCATACTGAGGATACATTTTGATACAAAACACAAATGGAAACAAAATATCCCATTTCCATTCAATTTTGAGCCAAGTATTGAAACTAATGAGAGAAAAAAAAAATAAGATCCACCCCCCACCAAAGTATGATCTAAGGTTTCATAGAAAATGTACCTTTTTGCCATTAATAACCTTTGAAATGAGCTGCCACATCCTAAGGGATAGGAAAGATAACACCTAACTGGTTAAATATTTTGCATAAATACTTATAAAAGTGTCAAAAAAACTTATAGCCACTTCAAATTTATTTCTTTGGCACTTGAACTGTGAAAGGATCAGGGAGGAGGAAAGGGAAAGTGAACAGTGTGTTTATAGGACTTTTGCCACCCACAGTCAAGTAAATACAAGCAGAAAGACCGCAGAGATGGGCTCCTATCCAAAGACATTTTAGGTTTAGAACAATAAATACCTTTTAATCGGGTATCCTGAAAGGAGCCAACTTTGCAAGAGCTGTACCTGTGCTCTTTTCAGTGGATGGCACTACGAGATGAGCAGATTGGGCCATTGCATCACTTTGCCTTGTTGGACATTTTTTGAAAGGAAGGCGGACTTCCCTAGGGAAGGAAGTGCCCTGAAAAAACAGTTTTATTGGATTAGGCCAATTCACGAACGGCAGGTCTAGCAACGGTCTGTCACTAGCCGTGACAGCTGAAGACAAACAACTGGGGGTTAGTCATCCCCCCACATGAATGGCCTGTGAATTTCCAGAAGCATTTGCTATAGCTGTTGGAAGAACCGAATGAAAGGCTAAATGGATCTTGGTCCAGTACAGAAACACAATTCCTATTAAAATAAATTAGTGAAAACAGAATCCTGGCATGTGGTCCCAAATACATTTACTTGACAGAGGAACCCGTTTCTAAATACAGTGTGTGCACTCAGGATCACAGCCAAAAACAGCCTTCACATAATCCCATATTTCTGTTTTTTAAAGCAATCCTTCTCAAATTGTGGGTTGGGACCCACCAGTGCGTCGCGAGCCAATTTCAGGTGGGTTGCTGTAATGGACATAGCTTGCGGTGTCAGCAGTGCCCTCCCTGCTGATTCCAGAGCACGCAGGGTTAACTCCAGAACGCCTGCAGTCCTCCGGAGCACAGCTGTAGCCTAGGCAGGCTAATGAGGGCTGGTTAAAGGCAGAAGTGCTGAGTCACTCAGCAGGTGCAGATGGGTGTGGCTGATTAGCTATAGTCTGCCTAGCAACAGTCTCTGATAGGCCTGCAGATGTATAAATGTAGAGGCAGGAGCAGCACAGCAGTGTGGGGGTGGTAGGAGTAAAGTTTGGTGGCAGTGGAGAGAATTGACTGACAAACCCTTGGAGGAAAAATAGCTGGAGAAGCCCTGGAAGCTCATTCTTGAAGCCCTGTACTGACCAATATGGCTGACTCAACTCAGCGCCGCGAAAGGGGCTCTCTAGCTCGCACGGCGCGTGTGTAAAAGTTAATTTCAACGTCTTTAAGCATGCCTGCGTGTTCTGCATACGGGTGTGCGAATCGCTTAACGAAAAATGGGATTTAATTTCCACAGGTACTTAAAATCATAGTGATTGATACTGAAAAATACTACCTCATAAAGTATGCAGCCTTTCACAAACTGAAGTAGATATGAGGAAAAAAAATAAAAATACCTCATAAAAAATACACTTAATAGCCTAGAAGTGAAAAAGAATTCCTCTCATATTGACAACTGCTTGTGTTATACATTGAGAGATTTTAATGTAATTTTCCTACATATTTATCTGATTTTTGCCCACCCTCCCCTTTTTTTCTTTCCTTCCCGTTCACACTTTATTTTTGGTTGTGTAGATTTCAAAAAATAAGTCTGTCAAAACAGTGCAATCTGAGTTCAAATAGACAGCAAGCGGCATTTCGTCCGGTATGTTCAGTAATATAATTACGCGGAATTAAACCTTGGAATTGCATATTAACTCATAATATGGTTACCACTGATGTTTCTCCACGATCACACGTTGTTATTTTCATAAGTTTTTATTTCAGGAGTAAACGATTCAGCTCTAAACAGTACCAGAAAACCCATTGGAAATGCTTGGAATGAGCAATGTTTTGTACTTACAAACATGGCCGCTAAGCCCGCCCTCGGCTTCAATTCTTCTCTATGAAATGTTAAGGGAGCACCACCGGTTGGACAAACCTATATCTGACCCATATGCATGTACTACTGACTATGAACTTGGATTCTGATTTGGCTTGGTGCAACTTGGACCTGGACTTTCTGGCTTGGGACTGAGTTTGAGTGGCATGGCTGCTGTGTTTAAAGAGGTAAGGCCCATCATGTTCCCTCCATTATTGCACCAGGGCTGCTTAAAGGGGAAACCAGTCAGCCTAGTGTGGGCATCGGGGCCCTCTGGGAGGCCCAGCAGGAGTTTCTGGCAGAACAGTTGCGGAGCACCTGGGGCAGCCATCTTTGAAAATACGGGAAGGTGGGACACTGGAACGGGGGAGGGATACATGGTTTAAAATAGGCTTTTTTTCCTTTCTGATTCACTTTGCTTTTGGAAAACGGCTGAGAACTAACTCAACTTACTGCTGCATTCTCAGGAAAGCAGCAGTGTCTGGCATCTCAATGACGGCACTTCTGGCCATGTCATCACTTCTGGTGGGTCCCGGACAGATTGTCATTCTAAAAAGTGGGTGCTAGTGCTAAAAGGTTTGAGTACTACTGTTTTAAAGGAAGGAGAGGACAATCCTAAACACATTTACTAGGGAATCGATCCCAATGAATGTAATACGATTTACTTCTGAGTAAGGTTTCCCATGGTGGACTTTACAGTGGGAGGAGATTTTAACATCAGTTTAGGAGATAGCAAGCATTGCGATCTTTAAGGCGTTGGGAATAGAGAGGGATGTAGCCTTCTCGCCTGTGTGTGCTCTCAACAGCCGGTACTAAAAATTTTATTATGTGTTATTGGTTCTTTTCTCTATTTTTTGCCTTCCCTTTGTTTGTTTGCTATATGCCAATAAAGGTTTCTGATCTGATCTACTTCTGAATAAACATGCATAAGGTTGTGCCTAGACCAGTGGTTCCCAAACATTTTACAGGTCCTAGAACAGCGATTTTAAACCTTTTTCATCTCACAGCATACTGACAAGCCAATAAAATGGTCAAGGCACACCATCAGTTTTTTGACAATAGACAAGGCACACCATGCTACCCCCTAAGGGGCTCAATCCCCCATCAGCACTACTAATAAATGATCTAGCCCCAGGTTCCCACGGCACACCTGTGGATCACTCACAGCACACCAATGTGCCATGGAACAGTGGTTGAAAATAGCTGCCCTAGAGGCTACTGCCTGATTTATAAATGCCAAGGGGTGTGGCTATAATGGTGATTGAAAAGCACTGGTCCCCCAAGTAGCAGCTTGTTTGACCCTTGATGCACGTAGGCTAATTTTCCTTATCAGCTTTGCAAATCACCAAAAATTTGAGTCACAACCCATTGGTTGGTTCTGTACCCACAGTTTGGAAGTTGCTGCTCTAGACTGAACAGTATCTCTTCCAGTGCAAGCCTAGGCATGTCTACTCAGGAGTAAGCCCCCCTGAGTTTAGTAGGATTTATCATTCCCAGGTAAATGTTACAGGATTTCAGCCTTGAAATTCTTTATAGCTGGACAATTTGTGCTTGCCCAATTGAAAGCCTAAAACACCTAGGCTCAAAATTAATAACATAATCCATAAATATAAAAGTGGGATGCCAGCATTCATTCACATTGTAACACGACCAAGAAACAGGACTTGGAATGGAATTAGGTAACTATGTAACCTAAGGGCACTCCTCGTTATATGGTTTCCAGCAGGGTTTGAAGACCCATCTGTCTCACCTGGCCTTTGAGAAAGGAGGGATTCTCTAGGGACCTGTTCTTAACTTTTGTGCTGCTTTTACATTATGTTACATGCTAATCTGCTCTTTTATTGCTGTTATTTTAAAAATTGTTTTAATAGTTTTTATTTTAATATTTTATTCTGATGTTATCTTTATGTGTTTATGTTCTGTACACCACTTTAGTGAATTTTGGGAAAGCAATACAGAAATCTTTTAAATAAATACAAAGTGGTAGGACTATATAAAAAGTGAGTAGGGTTGATTCTCCACGCATGCCACCAGGGGAAGGGAGTAGGTTTAGCCCCCACTTAGAGCACAATCCTAACCTGGAGTTAGGCCAGCACAGTTAGGCCAGCTAAGTTTGGCTGGCACAAGGGCCACCGTAAAGCACGTTTGGACCACTCTCGGAGTCAGGGAGGATGGCACATATTGTGTGCTGGCGTCTCTGACTCTGAGAGTGGTCTAAACATACTTTATGGTGTCCCTTATGCCAGCCAAATTTAGCTGGCCTAACTCCAGGTTAGGACTGCACCCTTAGTGATGCTTATAAAAACACCCCTTAACTGTTTTTTTTAACATTTTTTATGCTGCCCTTCCTCCAAGGAGCTCAGAGTGCTGTAGTTCTCTTCTTTCTTTAGCCCTCAAAGACTGTGAAGTAGGTTAGGCTCAGTGATGGGATTAACAAATGACCTGGGGGAACGCTGGGCAGGATGTATGTGGGACTCCCGCGCGATTGGCTGCCCGTCAGTTCTGCCCTGCCGCCGCGCAGGCCACTCAGGCCTCAGAGGGGGTGCCTGCTCGCCTGGGGGGCCCCCCCGGGTGCGGAGGGGCAGAACAGACGGGCTGCCAATCACACGGGCTCCCAATCACGGGCTTCCAACTACGAGTATGTCCCGCCCAGAGTTCCCCCAGGTCGTTTGTTAATCCCATCGCTGGTTAGGCTAAGAGCCAACAAATGGCCCAGGGTCACCCAGGAAGCTTCATACCTGAGAGGGGATTTGTCTTCCATGGATCTCCAATTCCCAAACCAGACTAAATTATCCTCCATTCCTATGGTGAGATATACTGTACTTGGAGGCACTTGGGATCAGGGCAAAAACTACCTTTCCTCCCAGTATAGTATTAACGGTCTGGATTCCACAGAGGGCTGTAATGAGTCTCTCTGTGCAGAATGCACAAGACACACATTGCACACCAAAGGATTTATGGAGTATAGAAGTCCTTCCTCTACATATACCCCAGCTTTTATTATAACAGGTATTTTGGTAGTCCAATATAATAGATGCACACTGTTGGGTCCTTTTACTAGTAATAATATTGTTGCCCTGAGAGTTTCAAACACGCCTCAAACATTAATCCTGAACATCTGCATGAACAACTCAGCAGCACCATTGTAATATCATGCTTGGCTGGCACAGAGACAGGAAGCACTCAATGCCAAGCACTTATTTGCCAGGGCAACAATTATTTGAATCAGACCATCATGCTGTGATCCATCAACCATTTTTGAGTATTTTATTTGTAGGCAATTTGAAAAATTTTACCCCACCGAACCAGTTGATTCAGGCTCTTCAGGTTGCTAAGTACCAATGCTTAATAATAAGGCTTAGATCTATCAAGAGCAATCCAGAGAAGCTTAAATATATAACCCACTGAAATTAATGGATCTGAACTTCTGAAGTATGTGCTTAATCCCTCTGGTTTCAATGGGACTCACTTAAATGAGCTTCATTTTCTTCAGTTTGAATGCACAGACTTCATTGGTGCATGTGCAAGCACACACATGTGCACGAGCACACACGTAGACACATAGGATACATGTACACACAAACCATTTTCAGGTGGAAGATCCAATTCCAAAGGACTCTACTCTGACATTCAAACATTTTATGTTCTCCTTAGCTGTAAGGTGGACAGAGAATTGTTATAAATTGCATTCAAGCCTACTTTAAGCCTCTTTTGGCAGGCTTGTACAATATAACATTATTACAGCAGGCACAGATCTGAGCAGCTCCATAGGGGCAGTTGGCACCTACTCTAGGGTAAGGGGACAAACATTCCATTGCCCTGGGAAGGCTCCAACCTGCTCCTAACCTGCATTGGATACAGTCTGCCTGCCTGTTCCAGCGCAGGTTACAATTGCGCCTTCAGCCACGGTTGACAAATAAACCCAAACTAACAATATGCTAAAAAGATGACAAAAAAGAGCCTGGCTTCAGCAGTTGAGCAATTCAAATCCCAGAAGTCCTACATATACCCAGAAGACTCATATATAGATACTTACTTGTGGGTCACCATTGGAATAGGAAAAAAAACCCTGTTCTGTTATAAAAATGTTCCTGCCTGATTGTCTGGAGGAGATTCTGATTTGTCACAGCTGAACTAGCAAACCATTGTTTGTATTGTTGCAAGAGCTGGTCAAGGATTGCAGCTAAGAGGCTGGGGTCAAACAACACAACATTAGACCCACTGCTAGAATGGGGGGGTATCGTGGAAGTTGACTGAAAGTGGCCCTTTATCTGCAGAAATTAGCCACAAGAGGACCTGATCTAGGCCAAGAGTGTGGTGCATAGTGAATGAGGGGTTTAACACTTTCCTTGTAGTAAGGGGATAATAATACTATACTTGGACTATAGCAAGATAGTTGAGGGACGTGGTGGCGCAGCGAGTTAATCCGCTGCTGCTGGGCTTTTGACCGCAAGGTTGGGAGTTCGAGACTGCGTGACGGAGTGAGCTCCTGTTGCTTGTCCTAGCAGTTCAAAAGCACCTAAAATGCAAGTAGATAAATAGGGACCACTTCGGTGGGAAGGTAATGGCGTTCCGTGCGCTACGGCGTAGAGTCATGCTGGCCACATGATCGGACAAAAACACCGGCTCTACAGGCTTTGAAATGGAGATGAGCACCGCCCCCTACAGTCGGTCACGACTAGACCATTCGGTCGTGGGGAAACCTTTACCTTTATAGCAAGATAATAAAGGTAAAACACTTAACAAGCTTAGAAAGCACTATACAAGTGTATTCTGTACTTTGATGAGGATGTCTCTGACTGTAATTCACACCTGTGCTGCAGTAATTCCCTTAAACTAAACAAAGCTGCTCCAGAATCACTTGGTTACTAACTTACACAAACAGGTTTACATGGACAATCCCAGTTCAATCTATTAGTTCAGATGTGCATTCATGTAATGCATTTCTGATCCGGATACCATGCTAAAAGTCAATGGTCACAATCTCACAAAACGTTTGTTCCATTGAAATAAATGGTGTGGGACACAAGCCTATACATGTCTGCTCAGAAGTCAGCCCTATTGAGTTCAGTAGGACGTACTCCCAGGTAAGTAAGTATTCTTAAGCCCCATTCATTCCAATGGGGCTCTGCTGGATTGAAAAAAAAAGTGAAATTGTGCCCCTTACTTGGAAGTAATAGCAGTCACACCAGAGTGCTCATCAATACTTCATTTTGTGCATTTTAGAATTCATTCTGAGAAGGTTAGAGGCCAGGAGTAGGTATTACCCTAAGAAGGCTGCAGAATAAAGATATAGTAGAAGAAACCCAGATGGCTTGAGCAAGAAAACAGAAATTCCTGCGAGTATATTTGACACCTCTATATTGAAAATTCTTGAAAAACAAACTAATACGTTGGGAATAGCAGCAACTCTGGAGTGTACGATTATAAGATCACAAAACTAGCCTCTGCCAGGAACATCAGCTGTGAGGATGTTTCATCTAACTAATGTACCACCACCACATCATTATGGGATCTACCCTGCCCAAAGTATACACTGTTTGGATGATAAATGTAAAGCTTTCCAGTAGCAACAAGACCAGTGAAAGGTAAGCAGTGACTCTGACTGCAGGAGCCTAAAACTAGAATATAGTCAAAGAGACAGACTCCGACAGGTGGCACATTTGCACATTTCTCAAGGATGGACTTACAGCCAGTGGTGTCATTCAAATGATTTAGGAACAGGAACTCACTTTTGATTGGCACTTGTCGGGAACCTGGAACCAGCCACGGAGCCCGTTAGGATCCATAACGCCCGTTCTGGTCCATTCCCCTTGAATGACATCACTGCCTTTGCCCCCCCTAGGAATCCGGAGTCTCTCCCTTTAACCCTCTGAGTGCCGGCCAACCAAGTAGAAAAGCTCTTTGCAGAGGAATTGGGAGGGGGAGGAGGGGGAGTGAAGTGGGCGGAGTCAGCCCTAATTTTAACTAGTGGAACTGAGTTCCCCCGCGTTCCCCCTGCATGACATCACTGCTTACAGCCCAATCCTAACCTGGTCCTGGAACAGGGAGGCCAGCTTGCCTGCCCTGTAGCCAGAGTGGAGCTGGGGCTGCAACTGATGCAACTTGAATAGGGGAACATTCTCCTTACCCCATGTTGTGCCACAAGAGTCCCAATAGGGCTACTCAGAACTACACCAGTGACATCACTGATGCAACTCTAAGTGGTCCATGAAAGGCCGATGGCTGGGGGTTAGGATCGAGCCTATGTCAGCCAGGCTGGTCCCACCGCCTCCCCGGGCTAGTCCGCCCATAGTCCACGCCCCCTGCCCCATTCTGCCTCCCACTCATTTTCCCCAACCCCGTCATGCTGGTTTCCCCAGGCTGGTGCTTCCTTACCAGCCGAGGTCCTTGGGCTGGCATGGAGAGGATGGCATACCATGCTGTCCTCCATGAGCCATGGGCACACCATGAGCCACCCATTAACCATCCTCCCCAACTCGAAAGGAGGCACAAATGAGCTTTATGGCACGTTTGTGCTGGCCCAAAGAATGCATAGAACTGCACTTATAGTCACTATCCTACCGAAGGCAATGATGACATAGCTCTTATAGATTACAGAAATTGTTCTAAGAAAGTGTGCACCCATGCACACTTTCTTAGGAGTAGCAGTCCCACTGCAGTGGGACCTATTTCCAAGAAGAGAGGCAGAAGATTGGCTTATAGACAACCGAGCACCAAATCTAGTATTGACCCTGAGAAGAGTATATTAATCAAGAATCTTATTTCTCATCACTTTACTGAACTATGCAAGTAATCATGCACTCCTAGAAAAGTAAGAGTAGATTGGAGGTGTGTGTCAGTCTGGGATTAGGATTACACTGTAAAGCAGCAGCAAAATATTGAGTAATTGACTATCAATGTTTTGAGTTAAATATGCGTGTGTATGTATACCTAAGGAACAACCATTGGGTGTAAGACCAGGGGATATCACTGATTGCTTTCATCTTGGTAACTCTGTGATTAGAATGCAATAATTGGTGATACTGTCTTTCACACACCATACTCTGATGCCACAAACTTGAAGGCGAAGAAAGTGAAGACTTGTTAGCTTGGAAAAAAAAAGACTAAGAATGAATGACAAAATTGAAAAAGTCTGTAAATTATTGTGGTGGTGACAACAGATATATCAGTTGTGGAGTCAATATGTCAACATCAATAAATCACCTTAAATTTCAGTTAATCATGGACTAATACGTTTTGTGTATGTCAAGATACTGTGGACACAGATATCATTGAAATAACTTGGATGCAATCCCAGTAACTGGGTGTTAGCAGAATTTAATCCTCACTTTCCCCAATAGGATTTATCCTGCCAATCCTGAACATATTTACAAGGGAGTATATGCCACAGTGGAACATGTGAACAGCCAGGCTGAAACGCACACAGTTTCTGCAATGTCAAAGAGATTTCAGCAGAAATTTAGCATGTCTAACTCTCTCTGGATTGTGTCCATGGTGTACAGGACTGGGGTGCCATTCAAACATCTCCCAACCATGTCATTTTCTCAGTGGCATCCAGGGTATATTTATGTTGTGGAGTTCAGGTATGTGCCCAGAAATAGGCTTTCTGAGGTCTGAGCGTGTAGCAACTTTTGGAAAATCTCTTTGCAGTGGTTTGAGACAAGTGCAGCCTGCAGTCTTGGCCCAGCTGTCAAATCATTCACCAAATCCCTATTGAGTTTACTGGAGCAGAAGCAAGACAGATCCCCATTTCCTGATGTCTCAATGAACTTTTATCCTTCATTGGACATTATCATGTATGATTTGGCTTTAGCCTACAAAAGAGCTTTTTAAAAAGGGAGCTCTGTTAGTAGCCGAAAAACTTCTGGTGAGTAATAATTTCTCTGAAACAATTTTTGCACTTAAAAAAAAAAAAAGGGGTTGGATACCTTCAAAGAAGCATTTCTCTGCTGGCAAAGACCCTTACTTTAAATTGAACCTCTGTGACCAACATGTTTCATAATTAAAAGCTAATGATAAGTCAGCAGAGCATGACATTAAGTAGCTAGGAGGTCTCCAATAGGACAGGAAGCCTTGGAAAGGGGAAAGGAAACCTCAGGTCATGCCTGGCTCAAGCCCCAAGCACCCAAGTACAAGGTCTAGTGCAGCCCCCACCGCACATTTCCCCTCCCACCCCCAGATCATCCACACCAACCCCCGTCCTGCCACTCCCAAGAGGAGAGTGAACCTCTCTCCACTTCTTCCCTTCCTTTTTCAAATGGCAAGAGGGCCGAAAGGAAAGAGGGGGAAGACTCTGGAACAATGACAGCAGTTCCTTAATCACCACACTACCACCAGTTAATAAGCACCCAGGCTGCCCCCCCAATGTGCCGCCAGGGTCCCATGTTTGCACCAGGGCTCATTAGAGGGCTGGCTTGGCCTCAAACTATCTGTGTAAATAAAAAGCTGTTTTCACATGGAGTTCGTCCATCGTGTGCTCCTGGTCATTTTCTCCGCAGGAACACAACTTGGACTTCCTGAAGCCCACACAGTGTATTGCTCGCTGCCATTTATTGTAAAGTATCTTATTTTTCTTGCAGCAGGCCCAGGGCATCCATATAGCTGAAAAAGCATAGACCACCCCAACCCCCTTGCAGAAAGTCCTGATGGGAGACAGGGAAGCATTACACACTGCTTGAAATGGACAGGTTTAAAAACAGTAAAGGGGCCTTAAGGACGGAGCAGGGGGCTTAATGAATACCAAAGCAATGCCAGCACGCGCCTTGTGTGTGCCTGGCTATTGTAGCCCAATTTAAACTGTGCTGAGCTGCACACATCTATTGTCTTGTTTAAACCAAGCTCTCCTTCTGTGAAGTCAGCGCAACAGTGCATTGCCCGCCTGGAAAATGGATCCCTGGTATCCACACAGGGCATGTGCAGGCAAGGCAGCCAGGTCTTAATGAGACATCAGGCATGTGCAACACCACACAGCTAATTCCAGCACCCACACCTGGTGTTTACAGTAAACTGGGCCATCGCACACGAAAGCAAGGCTGACCTGCCTGTTGCACGATGTGGGCAGGCAAGAGCCCACGGCAGCGAGCGGTGCTTTGGGCTGGCTGGTGTCAGGGCTGGCCATCAGCTGAGCCCCGGTGAGGCCGTGGGTGCCTGGCCAGCAGCACATTGGGAAGGGGGCATCCTGGCTCTCTGTGACTTGCCGGGCAAGGCCACTGCTGCCACCACCTGCCCTTTGGAGAGGCGGAGCCGAGGGGCTCCAGGCCGCCAGCCTCGTCATTTCAAATGGCTGCCGGCCGGCGGGAAACCCTTTGCTGCGGTGCGCAAGCACAGCGGGTGGGGGCGGGGTAGCCCCCAACCGTGGCCTGCACCCTCCTGCCCTACTTTCTTCTTCCAGCCCCGGGTCGGGGGCTTGGGCGGGCCCGACTCTTGATTGGCGCCAGGCCCCGTCCTGCGATGCCCGCGCACCTGTGCGTGGCACGTGCGCTCCGGCCCGCTCGCCCTGCGCGGCATTTCCCCTCACCTGCTGGCAGCGCGCGGAAGCTCCGCACCGTGTTGCCCTCGCGGAGGTGGAGCAGCTGGGGAGCGCCGGACGCCGAGTCCTCTGGCCGCCCGCCGGAGCTGCTGTACCTGTCATAGAGCTGGCGCATGTGTTCCGAGATCTTGTCTCCGGCGGGGACCAGCGGCGGAGAGTGCTGAGCGGGACCGAGGTCACCTGCCGCCTCCGCCGCCGCGGGGCTTCTGCCGCGGCCGCCGCCTTCGTTCCCGGCGGTTCTCTTCCCGAGCCCGGCCGAGCGCTCCCGCAGCGGCTCCCCTGGCGTGACCAGGCTCCAGCTGAGGCAAAGACACAGCAGCAGCAGCAGCAGCGCGCGGGGAGAGCCGGCCATTCCGCTCGCTCGCTCGCTCGCCCGCCTTCTCGGGCCGGAGGACTCTTCACTCACCGCGTTCTCCGCTGAGGAGGAGCGCCTCGTCCGAGCCGCGCGCGGCACTGGCGCGAGACGGGGGCACCCCAGGCAGCAGGTGGGTGCTGGCAGCAGGGCTCGCGCTCACTTCCAGGCGCCGGCGGAGGCAGGCAGGCTTCCCGGCGGAGCGCCGGCGCTGACTGCTGCGGCGCGAGGGCAAAGTGCTGTCGCTCTCTTCGCTAGCGGGCGGGCGGGCGCGCGCAGGCAGTGACAGCAGCACCCGCAAGTTCCCTCGCCTCTGCCTTGAGTGGGGCAGGCGCAGCCCTGGGCTGAGTTTTGTACGGCGTGTGTGCAAAAGTCCCAGCGCTGGGTAATCGGCAGCCAATCGCGCCGCCTGGTCTCTCCCAGCCAAGCCGGCTGGGGGGGGGGGGAGAGGGGAGGAATCGCACCACTCCAAAGTAGCAACGCCACCCGCGCGCGCCGCTGCCAAGTCGATCACTCCCCTGGATTGTGTCCCTTGCCGCGGGCGGCCGCAGCAGGAGACGAGAAGCTGAGGTTGGGAAAGGAGGCGGGTTGGTTTCTCGGTTCCACCTATCCACCTGGCTAATTTCCGGAGGGGGGGGGAAACAAACACGCTTACTGAGAAGTGAAATTGAATCGTGTTTGTTTCGATGCTCTGCCTTCCCGTCATTGCACCGTTTCTAAGAATGACCCTTGGGACGATCTCTCCACCACTGAAAGTTAACCAAAGAATACATTTTGTTATCTGTAGTTAAGTTAGGAAGCCGGCACAAGTTCCGTTTTGCAGAAGTTCGTATTATTTTTCTGTGAGCCACTTTCCCCCTCAGATTTGCACACAGGTGAAACTGGTCTGTTTTGATAGCACCTTTGCATATGACACTAATTGTGTGGCTTACAATCAGAATGTATAATTTTTGAATTACATATTCATGACATACAGGAGCACTAAACACAACATTGTATCTGCCTCCTTTTGCCACACACTTGCATTGGGCATTCAGGGATAAGTGGAGCTCTGCAATATGGAGGTTGCATATAATAGTCAGGGCTTGTTATCTGTGATGGACTTTTCCTCCATAAAACTGTCCCATCCCATTTTAAAGACATCTAGACCAGGGGCTGTCACAACATTCTGTGGCAAGTAATTTCACAGATTAATTAAATTGAGGTTCTACTGCAAATTCATATCTTACATAAAGCCACTTTGCAGTCCACACGTATCTGGGAGTAAGCCCCATTGACTATAATGAGACATACGTCTGCATACTGTAGACGTGCATAGGATTGGGCTCAAAGTCACTCCATTAGCCACTATGCTATTCCAAAGACAGTGGTGTTTGAAAGCTGTTGTTTATTTTACTCAGCCCATTGTATTCAGTAAACCTTAGACTATAATCCTAGCTTATTCACCAGAAACAAGCATCTCTACCAATGACACTTGCAGCCTACAATCCTATACAACCTGGGAGTAGACCCCACTGAGCTCAAGACTTACTTCTGAATCAACATGCATAGGATAGCACTGTAAATAAACAAAACCGAAGCTGCCAGTGTTGCATTGTGTGAGAAAAATCCCTTGCCGTCTAATCCTATGCATGTTTGCTCAGAAACGCCCCACTGTGTCCAAGAGTATGCATAGGACTGCAGCAGCAGCTCTCAGGACTGCCCTGTCTCATTCTATAGCTATAGAGCATTTGTTCCCAAACTGTGGGTCATGAGCCAATTTCAGGTGGGTCGCAAAGCACCTAGAGCAGCCATATTGAAAATAGGGGACGATGGGATGCTGGAAAGAGCTGTGTGGTTGTTTTGCTTGTGTCAAGGTTGCAAATAGGTTTCTTTCTTTTTGATTCACTTTGCTATTGGAAAATGGCTGAGAGATAACCCAATTTGTTGCTGCATTCTAAGAAAAGCAGCAGGCTCTGGCATCACAATGATGGCACTTCTGACCATGACATTACTTGTGGTGGGGCCTGGATAGACTGTCATTCTAAAAAGTGTGTCCTGGTGCTAAAAAATTTGAGAACCACTGCTGCAGAGGACTTGGCGGCTGGCTGGCTGGCTGCCGTTGCAGAGTGTCTTTGCAGGGGAGCTCAGTCAGTTGACTTTTGAGCCTTCCATCATGCTTTAATTTCTTCTACCCCATCCGGCAAAACTGGAAACCGTGTTCTTGAGACAATCAACCCCTGAACTGCTTGTTAACAGTGTTTTGCATGTTCCGTTTTTGCATGAGTGCAGCCCAATTACACTGTGTGTGGTTTGTGAACTGCGGTTTCGGGCTTATAAAGCAGCCCAAATAATAACCTGTTTCAGTTAGTTTATATGGCTTTAAGCAGGGCTCAAATTATGGAGGGTGGGGTGGGGGAATCCACAAGCCCAACCCTCCGGTTCCTCCACCAGTAATGGTCCCTATAGCCTTCTAAGAACAGTATGTAAAAAGGGCCTCCCGGCCCCTATGTAATCTGAGCACTGGCTTCAAAGTAAATTAGTTAGTTCTCTTTGAAAACTAATGAGGCTAAACTCTTACATCCTAAGAACTTGTATTATTGGAATCAATGGGATTTACCATGTGTTAACCAATTGATGCACTGCAACCACAGTGTCTTATATCATTGTAGTGAGGACAGATTTGGAAGCCTTTTCTCTTGTTCTCCTTCCTTTTCTATCTCTTCTGATTAAGAGTTAATAAAGTTAAACAGGCACATCCTGCATATCACAGCCAGCACCCATGTACAGACTTCAGTTATCTTCTGGCTTTTTCCAGTTCCTTTCTACAGCCAATCAGAAAGGAAACAAGCATTTCTTCCCCCACCACTATCCCAAAACAGACCATTGGAATTGACTCATTGAACGTGCAGTAATGTCCCCTTTCAACTACGCTCCAGATAACATTCCTCAACAGCAATGGAGTCCCGGTCAGCTGGAACTCTTAATTCACACATCTGGAAGTGAACAAAAACACAATCAATTAATGAAACTAGAGATTACGTTGCGGGGGGGGGATAACTTTTCTTACGTATGTTGGAGCCCATTTTGTTCTCAAACGGTTGACAGAGAGTGTAATTTCTCAACATTGCAACACTCTCCTTAGCGTTATTTGCCTAAGTATTTTGACTCCTGGTTTATTTATTGCTTCGGGTGATGTGTGTGTGAAGCATATGGCCTCAGAAATAGTGGTCCTGTTCTAGAGAACTGTGCAACTGATTTGCCTCCCCCCCCCACCTCACTCCCAGGGCCATTGGATATGTGTTTTGCAAATAGTAACCCTTTGTGCCACTTTGAAACCTTTGAAGCTGAGAGTTTTGAAAAGTAGTTAGTTCTGGCAAAAAGGTCTGCCCCTCAAAAGAAAAGAAGTGTGTTTTGTTCTTTTAAAAAAAATTTCTTGCAGTGGCAGACCTGAGGGTGGGCAAGGGGTGCAAATGCCCTGGGTGTGGCCTGGGGGGGGCGGTGACAGTGGCAACCACCCCCCCACCCCACCCCCTGCCACCACCAAGCATGAAGCTGCTCTGGCAAGCAGCTGTGCATGGCTAAAACTAATCACACATGGCCGCTTCCCAAATTAGCCTTGACATAGCTTTTAAGTGCCATCCACCCTTGGAGGGGTGGCCCCTCCAAGGGTGGAAGGTGCTTGGTTGCCATGTAATTCTGGGACTCTTATGGTTGGATTGCAATAATGGCATCAATAAATGACTGGTTTTTCCTCTACCTATGTTCTGTCTCTCGGCAAATTTTGGTTGAGACTCTTTTTATATATGCAAGATATCTTAATAATAATAATAATAATAATAATAATAATAATAATAATAATAATAATAAT
>JAJKFI010000084.1:2719103-2760860 GCA_029204185.1 Lerista edwardsae
GGTCCACAAGCCCCCAACTCTGCTACAAACAATCAAAATCAACAACACCTCCCTGACTCAGAGAGTGGTCCAAACACGCTTTATGATGCATTTGCAACACTCCTGGTCTGGCACAAGGGACTTGTGCAACCCTAACTCCAGGTTAGGATTGTACCCTAATATTATTAAAATATAGTTAAGATATTTCTATCTTACATTTCAGACCAAAGTCTTGCAAGGTGGCTGCACATTTATAAAAACACCACCACCACCAATAAAGACACAGTAAGACAGATTCAAGAGCTATTCAGTTAAAAACCTTGTGAAATATAAACATCATGATGTTTAGCAGCAACGTGCAGTGCAGGGGTGGAAGGTGAGGCAGAATTGCCCCACTGGAGTTCTTCGAAAAGTGCTACTGCTGCTATTATCATGCAAAGACTTACAACCCATGGCCTCCAGTTGCTCTAAAAGTATCACCTCCAAAATCCACAAGTGAAAAGAAGACTCGTCTCCACCTCCCTCTAAAAGGCAAATGAAAAAAGCCAAGTTTACAAAGCAGCCATGGAGATGCCGCCCCCCCCCCACAAATTGGGAATACATTTTTGGAGGGGGATGTCTTCACACTTTTTCCCATGTTATGGTCCTGGCATAAACTGTGTGATTTCCCAGTGAGGAAATAGTAGCTTTGGGGTATGACTTTCTTTGGGAACATTGCATGGGCAGGGAAAGGGTTAGAACACTTTCTCTGTGACCCCAGTCCATATTTTTTGGGAGGGTGCTTCAGCTGCCATTCAAAAGAAATCACAGATATGGATATAACATTTAACGCCATAGTTAACAGCAGCTGTGAATTAGAATGCAAATAGAGTACCTTCCTCTATCCTCCTGGCCATTGATAACTTGTTACACTGTGTTTCTTCCAAATCATTGTAATTGTATGTGGCATTGTGATAGAATTGTATTTAAGATGCACGTGTGAAGGATTTCACAAGAATAAGGAAACACTCCATTAGATTGTGTCCCCTCCTCATAGTTTCTGAGTTAATCTATTACTGTAATGATCAGGATAATGTGATTGTGAATCTGAAACTGTGCTTTTATCAGTGATGGTAAAATGCCTTGTCCTTGGTACAAGGGTAGCTTACAGGGTAGGATTTCTTCATGGCTTATCTTTTTCAGGTGAGGAAGATATTCTAAAAGAGTAGCTGCGTTAACACCACTTGTGTTTTGCTGCTAAAGCACTTTTGAGATTAACTGATTGGTTTCTGCATGAGACATTGTAGTCAAGAATCTTTGTTCATTTGATGAAGGCATAGGAGAAGAAGATAGGAGAATACAGCCATGCCCTGGTACCCACTGATTCAGATATCCACGGATACTGGAACACCTATTAAAAAGATTTGCTGTTGTTCAGTCGCTAAGTCGTGTCTGACTCTTCGTGACCCCATGGACCACGGCACGCCAGGCCTCCCTGTCCTCCACTAGTTTCTGGAGTTCGCCCAATTTCATGTTCATCACTTCAGTGACACTATCTAACCATCTCATCCTCTGCCGCCCCCTTCTCCTTTTGCCTTCCATCTTTCCCAGCATGAGGGTCTTCTCTAAAGAGTCCTCTCTTCTCATGAGGTGGCCAAAGTATTTGAGCTTCAGCTTTGGGATTTGTCCTTCCAGGGAGCAATCAGGCTTGACTTCCTGTAGGATGGACCAATTGGATCTCCTTGCAGCCCAGGGGACTCTCAAGAGTCGTCTCCAACACCATAATTCAAAAGCATCTATTCTTCGGCGCTCTGCCTTTCTTATGGTCCAGCTCTCACAGCCATACATTGCTACTGGGAAAACCATCGCTTTGACTATGCAAACCTTGGTTGGCAGGGTGATGTCTCGGCTTTTGGTTGTCTAGGTTTGCCATAGCTTTCCTCCCAAGAAGTAAACGTCTTTTAATTTCATGGCTGCAGTCACCATCTGCGGTGATCTTGGAGCCCAGGAAAATAAAGTCTGTCACTGCTTCCATTTCTTCCCCTTCTATTTGCAGGAAGTGATGGGAGTGGTTGCCATGATCTTAGCTTTTTTAATGTTGAGCTTCAAGCCAATTTTTGCACTTTCCTCTTTCACCCTCATCAGAAGGTTCTTTAAGTCTTCCTCACTTTCTGCCATTAGAGTGGTGTCATCTGCATATCTGAGGTTGTTGATATTTCTCCCAGCAATCTTGATTCCAGCTTGTGAATCATCCAGCCCAGACTTTCTCATGGTGTACTCTGCATATAAGTTAAATAAGCAGGGTGACAGTATACAGCCTTGTACTCCTTTCCCAATTTTAAACCAATCAGTTGTTCCATGTCCAGTTCTAACTGTTGCTTCCTGGCCCGCATACAGGTTTCTCAGAAGACAGATAAGATGGTCTGGTACTCCCATCTCTTCAAGAACTTGCCACAGTTTGTTGTGATCCACACAATCAAAGGCTTTGGCATAGGCAATGAAGCAGAAGTAGATGTTTTTCTGAAACACTCTTGCTTTCTTCATGATCCAGCGAATGTTGGCAATTTGATCTCTAGTTCCTCTGCCTCTTCGGAAACCAGCTTGTACACCTGGTAGTTCTTGATTCACATACTGCTGAAGCCTAGCTTGTAGGATTTTGAGCATGACCTTGCTAGCATGTGAAATGAGTGCAATGGTGCGGTAGTTTGAGCAATCTTTGGTACTGCCCTTCTTTGGGATTGGAATGTAAACTGACCTTTTCCAGTCTTGTGGCCACTGCTGGGTTTTCCAAATTTGCTGGCATATGGAGTGCAGCACTTTGACAGCATCATCTTTTAAGATTTTGAGTAACTCAGCTGGAATGCTGTCACCTCCATTAGCTTTGTTGTTAGTGATGCTTTCTAAAGCCCACTTGACTTCACATTCCAGGATGTCAGGTTCGAGCTCAGTGACCGCACCATTGTGGTTATCAGGAACATTTAGATTGGCCTTATATAGTTCCTCTGTGTATTCTTGCCACCTCTTCTTAATCTCATCTGCTTCTGTTAGGTCCTTGCCGTTCTTGTCCTTTATTGTGCCTACTTTAGCATGAAATTGTCCTTTGATATCTCCAATTTTCTTGAAAAGATCTCTATTCTTTCCCATTCTATTGTTTTCCTCTATTTCTTTGCATTGCTCATTTAGGAAGGCCTTCCTATCTCTCCTTGCCGTTCTCTGGAAATCTGCATTCAGTTGGGTATATCTTTCCCTTTCTCCCTTGCTTTTGGCTTCCCTTCTTTCCTCAGCTATTTGTAAAGCCTCGTCAGACAGCCACTTTGCCTTCTTGCATTTCTTTCTCTTTGGGATGGTTTTAGTTGCTGCCTCTTGTACAGTGTTACAGACCTCCGTCCAAAGTTCTTCAGGCACTCTGTCTACCAAATCTAAGCCCCTAAATCTATTTGTCACCTCCACTGTATATTCGTATGGGATCTGATTTAGGTCATACATGGAGGGCCTAGTGGTTTTCCCTACTTTTTTAAGTTTAAGCCTGCATTTTGCAATAAGAAGCTCATGATCTGAGCCGTAGTCAGCTCCAGGTCTTTTTACTGCCTGTATAGAACTTCTCCATCTTAGGCTGCAAAGAATGTAATCAATCTGATTTCGATGTAGACCATCTGGTGAAGTCCATGTGTACAGTCGCTGTTTGTGTTGCTGGAAAAGCGTGTTTGCTATGACTAATGTGTTCTCCTGACAAACCTCTATCAGTCTTTGCCCTGCTTCATTTTGTACTCCAAGACCAAACTTGCCTGTTATTCCTATTAACTCTTGACTGCCTACTTTAGCATTCCAATCCCCTATGATGAGAAGGACATCTTTTTTTGGTGTTAATTCTAGGAGCTGTTCTAGGTCTTCATAGAAATGGTCAACTTCTTCCTGTTCAGCACCAGTGGTTGGGGAGTAGACTTGGACTACTGTGATGTTGAAAGGTTTGCCTTGGATCCAAATTGAAATCATTGTATCATTGTTGAGATTATACCCCAGTACTGCTGTTCTCACTCTCTTGTTCACTATGAAGGCTACTCCATTTCTTCTAAGGGATTCCTGCCCACAATAGTAGATGTAATGGTCATCTGAATTAAATTCTCCCATTCCTATCCATTTTAGTTCACTAACTCCCATGATGTCAATGTTCAGTCTTGACATCTCGCGTTTGACCACATCCAGCTTACCTTGATTCATAGATCTGACATTCCAGGTTCCTATGCAGTATTGTTCTTTGCAGCACCGTACTTTCCTTTCACTTCCAGACACATCCACAGCTGAGCTTCCTTTCAGTTTTGGCCCAGCTGCTTCACTCTTTCTGGAGCTACTAGTACTAGTACAATTCCCCAGTAGCATAATGGATACCTTCCGACCTGAGGGGCTCATCTTCCAGTATCATATCGTTTAGCCTTTTTGTACTGTAATCCATGGGTTTTTCTTGGCAAGAGTACTGGAGTGGGTTGCCATTTCCTTCTCCAGCGGATCACGCTTAGTCAGAACTCTCTACTATGACCTGTCCATCTTGGGTAACCCTACATGGCATAGCTCACAGCTTCATTGAGCTACTCAAGCCCCTTCGCCACCACAAGGCAGTGATCCATGAAAGGGGATTAAAAACATAGGGGAACATTAAATAAACCTCTTTTTTTTCCTTGTGGCAGCAAAACCACTGATATTTCCTATCTTTAAAAAAGGTGTCCCATTATCCACGGTTTCAGGTATCCATGATGAGATCTGGAACAGAACCCCAGTAGATACCAGGGCATGCCTGCAGTATGTTTTGTGTTTGCACATTTATGTACACATTTCTAACCTGCCTATTTTGAAAGGTTCCAGAAAAGTAGTAGCACTTTAAAAAACAAACCATAAAGTTATCTGATATGCACTTGGGGATGCATGTAACCATATTCTAGGCAATGAACACTGTGGCTCCTAAACATTTTGGCACCAGGACCCACTTCTTTAAGGTGACACTATAATGGGACATTATAATGGGACTTAGCTTTACAAGACTTTTAAAAAAGTTTCACTTTACCAACTGCTCAAGCCTCTGTTTTTATCACTTTTACTATGGTGGGTGGGGACTGCTGGCTGAGCTTCATTCAGTGGTATAGTAACAGGGGGTGGGAGATGCAGTCTGCCCTGGGTGAGAAAAAATCCTGACACCTCTGCAAATTGCATCATTTGCCTTCCTCAAGAGGTGTGTCCTTTTTTTACAACCCTCCTTCTTTCAGGCACTAGAATAACACTCAGATTGCTTCTCAGTCATCAGTACTTTTATGATTATGGTGTTAATATGTTCACACTGTAATTTAAAGCCCATCTTAATCCAAATTTCCTTCTCGACCCCTCCAGGCACAGACATGGTGTTCTCCTAATCTTGCTGTAATTTAACCAACATCAAAAGCCTTGATTTATAGGGCATAAGTTGGAGAACATTGAATACACCTTGAAGAAATGATTTCCACATCCTTGGAAGTTTCCTTTGATTTAATGTCCTTGCTTTCTTTGTTTGCTAGGTTTTTTTTTGTCTCTCTAGTTCGGATAATTCTGTCTACATTCCATGGGCCATGTACCACTTCAGGTTTTTATTACTTTAAGATGGAATTAGAAAAAGAGAAAGAGAAGAATTGGTTCAAAGGGATGAAGAATGTGATTGTCCTTCGTCACCTACCCAACTAAACATCCTCAACTAATTCTGGGCATTCATTGAATACTCATTGTATTGTTCAGGATTTCACTGAAGATAATAGCACTGCTTTGAATATGTCCTGTTGTCTCTGTTCCCCAGATGATAGTAGATGTATCTTAGCAATAGAAACTGCAGATTAAAATAAACCCTAGATATGACAGCAATTTATCAGTATCTGCAACAAGAAAGATGGCATTACTGAACAGCTGTGGAAGTGAGAGAAGAAGTCCTTTGGAATAAAACAGAGGCTCCTAAGTTTCTCTCTCACACCTTGACCCCTTCCTTTAAAAACAGACACATACACAGAGCAGTTATCATCCCTTGAAAACTAGCACTTGTACCCATTTTCAGGGGTGTAAATTCCTTTTGCTGCCTGTAGGATTACTTTCTGTTTTGAGGTTCAAATAGGGCATGTCCAGAAAGAAGTTTCCAAGGACTACATCCAATATTCATTGGGGCACAGGGGTATCTTTCGCCTTGATTACTATTAGGCAAAATTCAAATAACCATGTGCTTCTCCCTGTTGGCCAAGCTGAAGGAGAACCAGGGGCAAAGCTGGGATTGTGGGAGCTGGAAATGCTTCAGCTCTTTCAATCTTCAGAGCCAGGTTTGATTTTAAATAGGAGTGCCTACATACAAGCTCCCATTACTTGTCCCAGCTCCTGCCAACCTAGCAGTTCAAAAGCACCTAAATGCAAGTAGATAAATAGGGACCACTTCGGTGGGAAGGTCACGGCGTTCCGTGCGCTACGGCGTAGAGTCATGCCGGCCACATGACCACGGAAGCTTGTCCTCGGACAAAACACCAGCTCTACAGGCTTTGAAATGGAGCTGAGCACCGTCCCCTACAGTCGGTCATGACTAGACCATTCGGTCGTGGGGAAACCTTTACCTTTCTTTACATGGAGATACCAAAAAATGGTTCCTATGCAATGGTGTCCCTCCCATTAATCCAAGGTGGGCAAATGCCTACAGGCGGCAGGCCCACGGGGCCAATAGGGACAGTGTCCATTGCCGAGCCACAGCTGCAAGCTGCCGCCACCCACCCTGGGGAGCCCTTCTGAGAGTCAGGCAGGACGTGTGCAATGTCCTGTCACCCTCTGAAGGTGTTCTGCAGCTTCTGGAGGACCATTAAACATTACTTCCGGTTTTTGTCACAGTGGTTCCCAAACTGTGGGTGGGGACCCACCAGTGAGTCGTGAGCCAATTTCAGATGGGTCACAAAGCACCTAGAGCAGCCATATTGAAAATATGGGAAGATGGGGTGCTGGAAAGGAGGAGGGTTGTGTGGTTGTTTTGCTTGTGTCAAGGTTGTAAATAGGCTTGTTTTCCCTTTCCTTTCCCTTTCCTTTCCTTTGCTATTGGAAAATGGCTGAGAAATAACCCAACTTATTGCTACATTCTCAGGAAAGCAGCAGGCTGCGGCATCACAATGATGACAATTTTGGCCATTACATCACTTCTGGTGGGTCCCAGGCATATTGTCATTCTGAAAAGAGGGTCCCGGTGCTAAAGGGTTTGAGAACCACTGGCTTAAAGGCCTTCTGCTGGCTGCAGGATGCTTTTGGAAGGTCACAGGATGTCATGCGAGGCTCTGGAAGCTCCAGGTGAGTTAGGAGGGATGGCAGTCTGTGTTCCTGGCTCTGGGTGGCAAATGGGCCAGGGCTGCAACTGTTCCTATGTGACAGCTGTAGCATCTAAAGTCTGACTGCGGCACTGCTGTGGAGAGGTTGCACATATTTGCATTGACTCATGAAGAACCATGGCAAATGAGGTAGTTTGCCAGTTGTCACTGTGGAGAGAGGTGGCACATGTCCATCTTTATCTGTAAGAATCAGAAGGTGGCAGTAGAAACAGAAAATATTTGCAGTCAGCCGTTGCTTACTGTCTAGCAGGCCCTGATGGCATCAGTCTATGGACTACTACCCAATAAACAACCACAGACTTGCACAGTGCTGACTACAATTGTCTCCTCCTCCTCCTCTACTGATGCTTACAGGTAAAGGTGGACGTGATGGTGGCCAGTGGCTCTGCCTAGTTAGCCTTTAAAAAACACCTGCATCTTGGCAAGCATCTTATAGTCTTGCTTTTGTTCTCCTCTCCTCCCCAACTAATTGAATGTGCACATTATTCTTCAGTTTTTCCCTTGGGCTCTTGGGGATTTGCATGTTAAATATAACAGTCCATCTATGCGTGGGCACCCAACAGAAACTTGCAGCACAATCCTATCCATGTCTACGCAGAAATAAGTTTCACTGAGTTCAGTGAGACTTGCTCACAAGTAAATTCATATAATTGCAGCCTGAGGAGGTTACAACTAGAGAACTTCTACTAATTTTGCCATGCACTTATAGTTGGAATTTATTGGCATGAATTTCTATCGAGTTCACTTTTAAAAATAACAGTGCTTTGACAATTTGGCTTCATTTTGGTGCCTCTATTTGACACTCACTTGGCACTGGAAATGGCCTCTTAAGACTTGGTTACCAGCTTTTGAAGACTCCCAACTACCATCAGATAGGCTGTTCTGATGCTTCCATCTCTCCTTATTGGCTGCAAACCTTCTCTTACCCATTCATTCATTCATTCATTCATTCAAATAGTATTTATATACCGCTTTTCAACACAAAGTTCACAAAGCGGTTTTCAGGCAAATAGTAATAATAAAGTTAAATGGCTCCCTGTCCCAAAGGGCTCACAGTCTAAAAATATGCAAAACATCTCCAGCAACAGCCACTAGAAAATTCACTGTGCTGGAGTGAAAAGGGACAATTACTCTCCCCCTGCTAAATATAAGAGGAACACCACATGGAAAGTGCCTCTTGCTGTTAGCAGGGGTAGTTCCTATGTACCTATGGTAGTACCTATGGTAAGAACCTCCTGGCTGCTTTGTTAAATGAATGGAAGCACCCACTGAAAAAATGGGCCTTGTTGGAATCTGAAGAGATGAACAAAATTCTCCAAAAACTTTATCTGAGGAAAACAGGTGCCTTCCCCTCCCAGTCATCTAGTATTGTCTCAATCTGGATATCGAGCAACTTTCTCTAGGTACAAAATCTAACTTTTGTTTCTATGCATCTGGTTTCATTCCCAATGCCATGGCAAGTTTTTTTTTAGTGGCATAGAAAAAATGGCTTGATTCCATCCTGTGTCCTGTGTGTTTTAATAGCTACATGAAGCTGCTAAGCAAGGATGTGAGATGTCATCCATATGCTGATAATAATATCCAGCTCTGTTTCTCCTTTACAAGTGAGGCCATGGACATGCTAAATCAGTATCAGGAATCGGTATCAACCTTGATTAGGGCCAATAAACTGAAGTTCAATCCAGATAAGATGGTGGTACTGTTGGTGGGTAGTTTGTTTGCTCAGGATGGTGGTGTTTAACCTGATCTGGGTGGTGCTGCACTCCCCTTGATGGATCAGATTTACAGATTAGGGTGCTCTTACATAAGAAGAGCCCCACTTGACCAGGCCAAAGGACCATCTAGTCCAGCCATTCCCTTGTATTTGGCATTCTGAGGAACATTTCTGAGGTAAAAAATAACTTGCAACCCAATCTGGGCCTTAGGCACATAAGAAGAGCCCCACTGGATCAGGCCAAAGACCCATCTAGTCCAGCTTCCTGTCTCTCACAGTGACCTACCAGATGCCTCAGGGAGCACACAAGACAACAAGATGCCTGCATCCTGTTGCCCCTCCATTGTATCTGGCATTCTGAGGTAAATTTCTGAGGTAAAATTCTGAGGTAAAAAATAACTTGCAACCCAATCTGGGCCTCAAGCACATAAGAAGAGCCCCACTGGATCAGGCCAAAGACCCGTCTAGTCCAGCGTCCTGTCTCTCACAGTGACCCACCAGATGCCTCAGGGAGCACACAAGACAACAAGTTATCTGCATCCCATTGCCACTCCCCTGCATCTGGGTACAGGAGTTACTAGCAGCTGAAGTTCCCTAGTATAAAATGCCTTTCTTCCGTTTAGGATGATGTTTAGGCTGCAACCCCTTTTGGACAGGGACAGCTGGCCCAGAGTGACCCATGCTCTGATTAGACTATTAATTATACGTACATGTTGTATGTAGTGCTGTCTTTGATGACTGCTCAGAAACTTCAGTTAGTTCAAAATGTGGTTACTAGGCCACTAACTGGGATTGGATGTGAATGTATCTTGTTGGTGCCTTAACATCTTCACTGGCTCCTGCCAGTCCATTGAGTTGTACCAAGCGTTGTACTCGGTCCCTGTGCACATCATCAGTTTCTCCCATGTGCTCATGATACACGTGTCTGAGAGCATGCCTGGTAAGAGGTTTGCCTGTGGCTGCCATGTTTTCAGCACTAGGCAGGTGTCTTTCTCTTGCCTTTTCACTCTTGCTAAAACAGTATTAATGTTGTGCATCACCTGTCATTTTATTCTTTTGTTTTCCTTCTGATTTTGTAAGCCTCTGTGGTAATATTTATATTGAAGGACAGCACATTACTTTAAAAAAAAATACTGAGCAGTTTGGCAAGTAGCGATAAGTACCATGGGTAGTTATTTCAAGTGCCTTCATAAGGTCACTGCACTGTGTGTTCCAAGCCTTAACCGTCTGTCCACTGAGATGTTTGGTGTTACCGTAGCAATCTGGAGCAGTCATTACTGGATATACCCCTTCTGCATGACTTTGGTTCCATCAGAAACTTGTCTCCCAGCACAGTTCCTTCCCATGCCCTTCCTGGATCCAAGACAGTGCTGGCATGTGAAGAAGCTGGGTCTCAGGCTCCTCCCCTGTGGCCTGGAGCACTGCCTTCCCCCTCAGGGCCTCTTAAGTGGTGCAGCGCTTTGAAGAAACTACTCATTGAGAGGGATCCCAACCCTACCTCCAGGTGCCTTCTTTGAGTCTATTGACAGTCCCCCTGGAGCTATTCTGTGTGAGTCCTTTGGCACTCTGCTAATTCCCAAGCCCTCTCTGTGAGCATTTGGCTGCTGGCATCATCTTGTCCCCCACCTGCAGGAAGAGAGGCACCTTTTCTAGGTGGGAACTTTAATTACAGATTTGCAAACTGACAAGTAAAGGGGATTCTTCCCTTTCAGATGCAGAATTTTGCTTCCTGGGCTCCTGGCTGAGGTGAGACCCTTATAAGGTGGAAGCAAGCAGGTGGGGAGATAGCTTGGCTTTGTACTCCAGCCCACTGGGGAGGAGGCAAATCCCCAAGGCTTGTGGGTTATTGTAAAGTGCCCTTGCGAAGTGCCCCAGCCTCACTGTCTCTGCTTCCACATCTCCTCCCCTGTTCCAGGGGAGAGAAGGCAGGCATAGTCAGATCAGGCATGGTCAGATCAGGTGCCTTTACCACCACCACCATCTTCTCAGACCCATGGCCCCTGTGGATTTTTCCCTCGCCAGGAAAAGCACATGGTGTGTGTCTTCCCCATAGGGGCTTTTGGGGCCTCTTGACCCAATGCAGTCCCAGAGGTGAAAAGATGCTCTGCCAGGGCCTTAAGTATACTGAGCTGTTTCTGCTGCCACTGTCAGTGATGTCCCAGGTTAGATATCGCTTGCAAGAAATCTTGCAGGAATCTATTTCTCGTGTCATCTCTATTATCACCAAGGAAGAAGCAATAAAACTCTTCTCCCTCCCCCCAGTCTGTCCCATGTCTTCGTATTTTTTTATGTCTTTGGTGTGTGCACCACTGGTGTTCTAACATAGTGCTGGAGTGTCTATCCAGTGTTATACAAAAAATGGAAAGGAGAGAAAAACATCCAAGAGTAGTAAGGCTGTCACCTCTTCCCAGCACGTGCTTTGGGGCATGATAATGCCTGATGCATGTTTGCAGGAGCCAGGAGACTCTCATTACTACAGTCACCGTTGTGTTGAAAATCCACTACCTTCCCCACGGTTTCCTTGCCTTCTCACTCTGTGAAAGGGAGAGGGGAGGATTCTTTTGTGGGAGCAAGACTGGGAAAAGGAGCAAAAAGTTTTGCTGCAAGTGCTTTGGTTCTGGACCTGGAGAATGTGGTTGAGTGGCTAAGGACAAGCAAGCACAAACTGTTTTGAACCGTAGTGTAGCCGGGTGATGGTGGTAAGAGCGGAAGGCTCTGCAGTGCACTGTGTAAGCAGTCTCTCCCACTCGGAGCCCTTCTGAGCAGTGACGGCAACACGAGTGGGAATGGCCGCTTACATAGTGTGTTGTGCACAGTGGCATTTCTACAGGGATGGCAAAGCTCTACGTTTTGCAAGAAGCCTTACCTTGCAGTGGAAATCACTCCTCTCCTGCACCGTTTTAGCCAGTCCTCACAGGGAACAGCAACATCTTGGCGTTGCTTACTGGCTACAGCAGCAAGGGAGAGGAGGGATTTACGTGACAGGGTGAGGCTTCTTGCAACACTGAGAGCTTTGCCCTCCCTGTAGAAACGCCTACGGTTGTGCACCACCACCCCTTGCTATGCTCCCGGCTTTGATAGCGAAGTAAGGGATGATGGAGTTGCCCATTACGGACCAGAGGTTCAGCAGAGGCTGCTGCATTCTGACACCTCCTGCCTCCTGCACATTTTCGGTAGGAACAAGGCTTCGTGTTGCTGTTCTGGAAGAGCTGTAGGGATTTTGTTACAATTTGGACTTGTCTTTTGTCTTTTACATTTTGCTAAGGTGTTACAATTTTGTATTGTCGCTATATTTATACCGTGTTTCTGTTTTGCTCTTTTTACGTATTGCAACATAGGTTACAAATGTCAAAGCGACTGATAGAGCTATAAATCAATAAAGGCAGATTAAATAGGGACATTTTATAATATAGATATCCACAACATTTTAATAATTTTTAAGAAGGCAGAAGGGATTGGCAACAATCGTATACACTGGCAACACAGTTCAGGCTGCAGTTGATCCTTTGCACACTTACATCAATGTACTGTATGTCCCACTGAATACAGTAGTGCTTGCATCTAACTAACATGTATAGGATTGTACTGTGTGTCACCGTTTCCTGTTCTGATTCACATCCATTTCCTCCATCAGCAGTTTTGTTCTCTAAATATAACATTCCACAGATGTGGTCCCCTTCCTTCTAAGGGCGTTTCATAGCCCAATCCTATGCATGTCTACTCAGAAGTGGCCCATCGTAGTCAATGAGGCTTACTTCTGGACCGTAGCCCTAATGTGGAAGGTATCATGCAAATATAAGTAATTAAGAGTAGACATTTCATGTTGTGTTCACCTATGTTTTAATAGGGCCTTTGCGAGCTACGAAATGATTTAAAGCATGTTTCTGCTTAGAGGGAAGGAACAACAAAAACTAATGAATAATCGCAAACAATGTCTTTGTGGGGATAATGCCATGAAAGAGTTTCTCAGTAGCCTAAGGTGCCAGTGCCTATTTGATCATGGAAATCTACCCTACCCCTTCCTCACTTAACCCCTGCTCTACCAGCGTACTTGTTCCCCAATGAGAAATTTCAATTAGAGTTTTCTTCTGAGGACATGATCATAGATGACCACTTGCAGGTAGAGATCTGTTGCGATCGGGGTCCGTGTTGTGTTGTCTCCTGGATAAACCTGAGAACGGAAGTATTGGAGATCACCAGATGGGATAGCGAAAGCAAGCAAGCAAGCAAAATCAGACATGTTTCTTTCCAGTTTTTGTCATTTTTGCAAGATGGGAAAAATAATCCTCTTCACATAGAAAATTGGCATATCAGAAAAAAAGACTGCAGCCCAGAAACCCCTTCCTTGACATGTCAGTTTTCTATATGTGGGGAATTGTGAATTCTATATGTATGGAGGATAACTGCATTGTATGAGTTGCTACCTGCAGGCTGAATTGGTACAGCCCTGGAACATTTTCACCTGCACTATTAGAATGTGAGAACTAGGCTGTAGACCTTGCCAAGACAGGGAAGCTGTTCACTGATTTTACAGCTCATTACAGATATTTTGGCACGCCCAAGTCTCACTGGATGATCGAAGGGATGGTTTTAAATAAAGGCAAAGTGTTGTTGCCACAGATTGATCAGTGTTATGATACATCATTACTGTAGATGGACTTCCACTACTGAACTATTTGAAAAGGGAAAGAGAAGGAAGTATAACAGGAGCAATTCATAGTTGTGCTCCGTTTTCATTGTAAGTCCATTTTACTAAGCACTAAATAAATGTTAACTAGTAGCAGCAGTATTAAGAAATGATAATAAAAATGCTAGCAAATTTCACATCACAGATGCTGATAAATTTTACGGTGATCAGTGTTAGCACTGACATTGAGGAACCCAGGTGGCTGCCTAGAATAGCATTAGCTTGGTGACTTCTGTAACAGCAGAGTGTAGATAATTTTCAGTAATATCTGGAGACGTGTGTTGACACATGCACAGCACAACAAGGTTAGCAATACAGTGTGCATGGTTTTAAAGAGCCCAACCACACTCTGTGCTTAATTTGGTTCTCTCAATGCTGAAAGTATATATTTCATGCAGCAACAGGGTATCTGCTTATTTGTTACAGATGTTCCACAGCTGCAGGAAGTTAGACCAGTGACCCACTTTGAATGCAACCAAATACATGTTTTTAGGTATGCATTCTAAAACATCTCACAAACCAATGCACTCATTTTAAAATGTGTATAATTTGATATTGTACAGTTGCTATTCATATGCAACCATCTTTCATGGGAAGCACTTCAAAGAAACCCTCATTCAAGAGCTGTTCTGTACAAACCCAAACAAATTACCGCCCAGCTTACTCTGCATTGGTTTTTCAGAGGAACTAAAGCATGGGCGTGTTTGCCATACTTAATCTATAGGCTGTTTCAGATAGAAAGTTCTTAAAGGGGCACAAAGGAACAGATGGACATGTTGTAAGAGCTGGCCCAAGACCTCTTGATGACCAAGGCAGCATGCCAAATGTTGTCCCCCCCCTTACCTAATGGTGTCCAATCTGCTCCTCCCACTCTCGAGTGTTCTAGCTCAGTCCCCCTTCATATTTACTCTTCCTCTCTGTCTATCTCTTTTCTAGTCCAGGGAGTGTGAGAGGAGAACTGGAGGTAAGCAGAGGCATTCCCACATGAGGGGATCAAAACACTAAGTTTTGCAAGAGCCTGAGCGCCTGTGTAACGTGGCTCCTCCGGCTCACGTTCAGAAGATTGCAGAAGCCTCGGCTCCTGCAAAACTTGTCATTTTGCCCCTACCCCTGTAGGAATGCCGTTGGAGCTAAGCAGGCAGGCAGAGGTGGCTCCCCTCTCCCAATCCACTGCCTGAGTTGACTGTTAGGGATGAGCTGACCTCCTGGGTGGGCTCTTGGCTCATTACAGAAGGACAATCTTCATAAGGGAATAAACCGTCCTTACAGCCTCCCCCAGCAAGACAGAAAAGGAATAATTGACAGATGTGTGTGATAAACAGCACAATGCAATGCCCGCTTACTCAGAACTAAGTACTACTGAGTTCAAGAGGGCCTACTCCCAAGTAAGCGTGTACTGGATCAGTACACAGTAATTTCAATGGGAAAGCTAACTAGAGGCCCTTCCAAATCCAAACACGAGTGTTGACATAATTAATGCTGCACAATTAGAATGTGAGAACTAGGCACCTCTGTCTGCTTTGCCAAGACAGGGAAGCTGTTCTCCACTGATTTTACAGCTCATTGCAGATATTTTGACATGCCCAAGTCTTACTGGGTGATTGAGGGTTCCAGTAAGCAGAGTGTTTAGATTGTGAGCCCTATTGGGATAGGGAGCCATTTAACTTTATTATTACTATTTGCCTGTAAACCGCTTTGTGAACTCTGTGTTGAAAAGTGGTATATAAATACTATGGATTGATTTGAAATCTGCCAAAACCTCACCTGCTCTTCTCTGTACGGAGGTGCTCCGTGTAAAAACAGATGGTGGAAAAAACCCAGGGAAGGTAGACTATTGGAAAGGTTGGCACATCGTGTGATGATGTGTGTGTATGTGAGTGATTGTTGCTACACTGTAAACATTTTCTTCTGTTGGTTGCCTCTCCTGATTAAGGCTGGGCTTGTGTGACCTCTTGGCAAATGGGAACTGCAGAGAAACGGCTTGAAAAATCCTAAATGGGCTGGCTTCCTGCCTGTGGCCTGAAGGTTGCGTGTAGCTGTTGCTAAGCATAGGATTATTATTATTATTATTTGTTTTGCATGCCACTTCCAACCTCTTAAAATGAAAGGCAGAGCCCTGGGGTTTGTACCTGGCAACCCAGCTTTGGCTGAAATACGTATTCAGCAGGCCTGCCTTTTGAAACTTGATTTGATTTAGAAGTGGCTCTCTGATTTATATGATCTTAATTCAGTGAGCACTGCTTCAGTTATCATACATAGCTTTTAATGATGGCTACTTTTATTTAGGAGATTTGGAGATTAAGATAGTCACCTTAAATTCCACTTTACGGAATTAGGCTCCTGGCACTGTCTCAGAGCACAATCCTAACCTGGCGGTAGGCTGGAACAGTTAGGCCAGCAAAGTCTGGCCAGCACAAGGGACACTGCAGAGTATGTTTGGACCAATCTCTGAGTCAGAGAGGCCAGCACACAGACATGCACCATCCTCCTTAACTCTGAGAGTGGTCCAACGGGCTTTACAGTGCCCCTTGTGCTGGCCAAACTTGGCTGGCATAACTGTGCTGCCTAACTCCAGGTTAGGATTGCACCCTCAGTGACAGATCAGCATCTGATTGAGAAACACACAAGAGTTCTACAATCTCAGCAGGGCTGTTGTACCATTTCCAGTTAGCCAAAAAAAAAAAAAAAAGCCAAATAAACAGATGCCAGTGAGGTCTGGCTGCACAAGTTGGTTCATTGTCTGTCATGCTGCATAGCCCGACATGGAGGCCCTCACTTCTGCACCTGAGGAGACCCACTGGCGGGTCTCAGGACTTCCCTTGATGACAGCCACTAACCTCCCTTTCCTTAAGTTTAATATGTGTCTAGAGATTTATCTTAAACCTCCTCAGATTCCCCAGGACAGAGCACGTTTGGTAATCCTATGGATAAGCTGAGTGCCCTTGAAGTCACAGAGGCAACAAGCAACCCACTTTAAAATAGCGACATGATTGTTACACATCTTGGGCCTTGGTGGTTCCAAGCCTTCCTGCTGGAAAAATAACTGGGATTAATCATGGACCAAGTCAGTGGAAGCCGCAGGTTTTCAGCACCTCAGCAAACTGGATAACTTACTTTATGGGTAGTTTTAAAGTCAGGGCCACTGAGATAATTTATGGGTCCCTGCAGAAACATGGGGGAGCTGGTCTCCTGTGTCCCCTTCTGCTCCAACACATACACACACCCCACTTTGTCGTTAAAAGGAGTTGCATACGTATACCTCCCAGACACTGGCTTGGACCACCCTATTCTCTCTCAAAGCATTCTGTTTCAAGGAAGCGTTGTTCAAACAACCACACTGAACAACCAAGCAAAACAAGCTGATCATTTTCTCTTCTGTTACACACACTCTCAAAGTTTCCCAGTCTCTCTCATTTCTTGAATACTGCATGACTTCCTCTTTTTAAATATTTCCTTCAGTATTTCCAGCTGTACATACTTATAAATAAGGGGAAAGCATCAAAACAGATTGAGATACTCATGTTCCAAACACACAATGCGCAGTTCTGCATCTACAGTTGAGCTCCAAGTTCTCCAACCATCCCTTACCGCCAGTGGTGTCATTCAAATGATTTAGGAACAGGAACTCACTTTTAATTGGCACTTGTCAGGAACCCGGAACCAGCCACGGAGCCTGTTAGGATCCGGAACGCCCATTCTGGTCCGTTCCCCCTGAATGACATCACTGCCTTCGCCCCCCCCTAGGAATCAGGAGTCGCTCCTTTAACCCTCTGAGTGCTGGCCAACCAAGAAGAAAAGCTCTTTGCAGAGGAATTGGGAGGGGGGAGGAGGGAGAGTGAAGTGGGTGGAGTCAGCCCTAATTTTAACTAGTGGAACTGAGTTCCCCCGTGTTCCCCCTGCATGACATCACTGCTTACCGCTTCATATTATAATAGTGACTTTTGATAGGCTGTGCAAACTGGGCAACCCAATCCTGAGCTGCCTGGCCACTGTGGGCACAGCAGCCAGGCAGCCACCAGAGACACTTTCCCAGTATTTACTGCAGTTAGAGCAATCAGTACTGAGCTAGATGACCCATGGTCTGACTGTATAAGGCAATTTCAGTTCGGCCATGTTCACTGATAGCTTGGTTAATGTGTCTACCTAGGCTGCATTATAGCCTTTATTTCAGAATATTGCTTCTTGACAGAACAAACACTTGACCTTCCAAACATTTGAACAAACACTATGTATTGTTCCTTGGCTATTAAGGTTCATAGAGAAATAAACTTTGGACTTAGTTCAATGAAAATCACAAGTATTAAGAGGTCCAGGTTCTACCTTAGGGTCCACATTAATGATCTTCCGGTCAGACTTGTTCTTGAAGAGTAAGCCGCATACATTTTCTGCAATCACTTGATAATTAGGACTGGAATTCAAGCAACAGATATTTCTGTCCCAGTTGTAGAAGCTGGAGAGACAAAGCACAAGCAATATAAGCCAGCCATGGGCAACAGTCCTGGACCAAAGCACTGTGTTTTGACGGCTGCATAGTCACTGCCAAAGAACTGCCCTGCTTTTTTTTCCTGTGTTCTTTCAGCAGCATCTTCTCTCTGGTAATGTTTAGAAATGCCAAACATGGGTCATGACATTCTCATGTTAGTCTCCTTGTCCGCACAAGTAGGTCAGTAAAGAAAAGTGTGTTTAATAGAGAAAATTGCAATGCGATCAGTGGTCTTCAACTTTTTCATGCCATGACACCCCCCCAATACATAACGTATGAGACCGGGGACTCACTTCCAGCCCTGCCCTCCTCCAAGGACCTGATCTGCTCATCCACCCCCACCCTGCCTGCCCTGTTTCCCCCCACCTCTTGTGTCTTCACAACAACCCTGTGGGATGCCAACGTTGGGAGCTGCAGTGCAAGACAGCAAGAAGAGCCTGTGCAAGGTGATATTAAGAACTGTTTTGATAAGGCAGTACCATTGTTGGTTTGGATCCAAGCCCCCTCTTGCACAGGCTTTAAAAAGTTGCTGCCCTACCCCCCAAATGCAGCTTCGCGACCCCGTTGGAGTTATGACCCACAGGTTGAAGAAGAAACATAAAACCACACGTTTTGCATTTCTAGACATTCTCAGGAGACAGGAGGAGGATGCAAATGTTGCATAATGCTGTCTTCTTGCTGTTCTTCACACTCAGATTCAGGTTCAACTATAGGCATTACACTGCAGTACACTTATTTTCTCTATTTCACACATGCCTCAGTTTGAGTTACATTTTTCCTCAATGAATGTCCTTTTGGAACTATTCACATGAAGGAATATAAGAGGAAAACATGATAAAACTATTCAGGAAAGGTCCATGAGCAGCAGACATCCAGTATCTTGCTGAAGGCACTTATCCTCAAAAATCTACATGAGCACTATTTCTTATGTATGTAATCTACTGTATATGGAGAATGTAAAGACCAGCCCTCTGAATAGCGTGTCTGCATTATAACTGCAAGTTAATTTAACTAAATGATTTCCCTTCAAGGAACTCCAAGAAAAAGTAATTCTATAATTGGGCTAACCAAAAATTTATTATAAGCTTTACAATCCCATTTGCCACTGGAGATCTGTCCTAGATATTGGCTGGGCTGCTGCAACTTCATAGGTTGTTTGCAAACATTCTAAGTGCTCAGCGTGACTGTAAATGGAGCATAGAGGCATCTTTTGCAGATAAGAACATAAGAAAAAGCCTTGCTGGATCAGGCCAAAGGGCCATCTAGTCCAGCTTCCTGTCTCTCACAGTGGCCCACCAGATGCCTCAGAGAGCACGCAAGACAACCCGATACTTGTCTCCTGCTGCCACTCCCCTGCATCTGGCATTTTAAAGTAGACAGTTTTGACTCTCCCATTTAGCAGGTGGGAACAGTTGTCCCAAACCACCTCAGCCAGAGGCGGATCTACAGGGAGGGCAAAGCTCTAAGTGTTGCAAGAAGCCTTACCCTGTCATGTAAATCCCTCCTCTCCCTTGCTGCTGTAGCCAGTAAGCAACCCAAGATGTTGCTTTTCCCTGTGAGGATTGGCTGGTGCAGGAGAGGAGTGATTTCCACTGCAAGGTAAGGCTTCTTGCAAAACTTAGAGCTTTGCCCTCCCTTAGATCTGCCTCTGACCTCAGCACAGTGTCTCTTCTAGCAGTTGTTGCTGGTGCCTCCCTTGTATCTGTATTTCTTGATGAATGGTTAGCCTCCTTGGGACAAGGAACCATCTTATTCTTTTGGCTATGTAAACTGCTTTGCGTACTTTTTGTGGAAAAGTGGTGCACAAATGTAGTAGTAGTCGTATAATGTGAGAACTAGAATGCTACCGAACAGCACAGCTTCTGCAAAAGAAGTGAAGATGTCAGCTGGTTGGGAGATGAATGCAGGCACAACGTACAGGAAGGTAGGCACAAAGACCGAGAGCCAGGAAGCTGAATGAGAAGAAGGTCAAGAGGCAGTGGACTGAGAAGGCAATGGACTGCAAAGTGAGGACTGAGGATTACAATAGGCGGACGGTTCTGGAGCAGGAAGGAAAAGGGAATGGAGAAAGCAGCGCACTGAAAGTCAAAGGGCCAAACAGGAAGGTCTGCCCTAGGAACAGGGAGAGCAATGCAATGAAGGTAAGAAGGGCATTAGCAGGCATGGGAAAACTGTGGGCTAGGGAAGCCAAGAAGACAATGCACATGCTCAATTCTCAAGTAAATCAGAATTAGTAAACTGGGATATTTTGTTGCAGGTGTCTAACATTGTGTATCTCTTTATCTAGCATTGCAGCTTTGCAATCTGTTTCATATACCAAAATGCAGCTTAACAAATACAGAAGTTGTGTAACTGAGGATATGTTGGGAAGGAAAGCACACTATTAACAAAGCTTCCAATCTCTTGTTCTTACAGGGAGGAAAAAAAAATCATTTTTCAGTGTTCCCTAAACATAAAAAACAAATTAGACTTGGAAAAAAACCCAAACCATTAATAAGCTACAGGATAAATCACTTCCTTCGTTTTCGCAGGTTTCCTACTTGTGTGCAAAGAACTGGAAGGGTGGCATAGTTCACCTTGGATGGCACACATACATTTCAACTGCATCAAAACCTCCTTTGCAAGTTGGTTCTTGACATGATAAGCAAGACTAGATGTAACCACTACGCAACTGATTTACATTTTTTACCACTTGCTTGGTTGGCACACACTCTCAGCTAGTAGAGGGCAAAAATGCTGCTGGAGGATGAATATTCTAATGGGCATGAAAATTATGCGAATTCCCCCCTCTGTGAAGTATCTAATTGGGGGTGGGCAGAATGCACAGGATAAGAGGGTTTCTATTATGGTTAGAAACCACCCTACACTTGGTGGTAGAAGAGAGTTGGAATGCTTTCAATCGTTGCTCCAACTGAGAGTTTTGTGCACGCACCTCTCTTTGCTAATATCTGGCAGCATGAGGATAATGCACAGGTGGTGGCCCGTGGCAGTACAGGGCAAGGTGTTTCGGCACCAGTGGGTGGCAGGAAATGGCCTCTATTTGCTTGTCTTCAGGTACAACCCCTGGTTCTGCTGGACTTGCCTTCTGCACTGGTCTTTAGGAGTTGAGTTGAAGAAGCACACCTAACCCTATCTGTGCCTGGGCCCTTTTCTGCTTGGATGGGCCCTGAGAGGACCACTTGCTGCCTCCAGTACCACATGAAAGCTATGGGCACAGAAGTCGCCCTTTGGAGATCAAGAGTGGGCCATTCAGCAGGTGCCCAGTGATGGCAACCTGATAGTGTCCCTTGGGCTCAGCCTCCATCCCCTACAAACAGTGCCAGCCTCAGGGGAAGCACACAGCCTTCCTTCCCTTCCCTTCCCTTCCCTTCCCCTGAACTCAGGAAAATTAACCTCAGTGGCTTCACAGCTGGGAAGCTGGTAGCTTGCTGAAGCCATCTCAGCTGCTCCACATAACCCCTTGCTTGCCTTGCCCTCTGGTGGGTGCAAATTATAGTCACACTGTGCATTTTTAGGGGCAGACGTAAAACATCTCAAGTGCTATGATGAAACATCTTGAGAAACATCTCAAGTGCTCCATCTCTTCCTGTAACATTCTCCTAGGCACCCTCACTCCTATGTTGGCAGCACTACAGAGCGATATGATGTCTCCTTCGCCCCTACTTAGAGAGATGCAGGTAAAAGGTGTAGCTAGACTTCTTGGAAACCTGGGTACAGAATGGGCATTCAGCATTACCACCCATTTGACATCTGCCACACTTGGCTGAAGCTTTGCAGGGCTTGGCTCATCCTTCTGCTTTGTTTCTAACTGCTACTTGCTGTGGATTTTTCCCTTCCCTATAGCCCTGACTGCTATCATCATTTGCTTCTGAAGTCAGGAGAGGATTTAACCTCAGATGCCCTCGGCTGTGTCACAGGTGTATACTTGCAAGTAATGTGTGAAGCCTTAGGAGGCCAAGACAGGGTTCCCTTCCCTTAACCTAATGAAGCTTCTTGCTGAGCTGTGGATCTTTGACTCTGGAGGTGTGGCAGTGGCTTTCCTGGTGCACTGGCAAACAATTAGTTTCACAAAGCTACTCCTTTCCCCAGAGGGCATGCCTGGCTCCATCTCCCAAATTCTTCGCCAGGTTAGAGCTGGCCAGTGGAGATAAGCCTCCTTTGCATTCTTCCCTCTTGTTTCCCAAACAGCCGGCTGGCTGCTTATTAAGCAGGATAACAGCCTCAGCCTTTTCTCTTAGAAATAAAAAGCAGCATTCCTCCTGCAGCTGGCTGGTGGACACCAGTCAGAGGCCGCATATTCCACATACCCAAGCGCCTTGTTGAGTATTAAATGCTTTGGAATACTTGGAAGTCTATTAAAATAAGAATAAGAGGAAATCTATGTGGCAGTTTTTAAAACTTAACTGACGTTTTTTAACTGTCTCTTTGATAATGTGAGTCATTCTGAGAGGAAAACTGCACATTTAAAATGCATCTCCAATTTGTCAGAATTAGATTTAGAGTGCAATCCTAACCTGGAGTTAGGCCGGCACAGTTAGGCCTGCAAAGTTTGGCTGGCACAAGGGCCACCCTAAAGCGCATTTGGATCACTCTCAGGGCGCAATCCTATGCAGCGCCGGAATGGCGAGGCTAACATGGCAGCCCCATATCCGACGCTGCATAGGAGAGGCTGGGAGTGTGTGCTCCCTTACCATAGGGGAGGCTCCAGCCTCCCCTATGTGCTCCTCAGATCTGTGCCCACTAAAGAGCGGGCGCAGATCTGAGGAGACCGCGCAGCCCGAATCAGGGCTTCATGGACAGACTTAGGATGTGGCCACCTCTTGGGCCTGCTCACATTCCGGCCACATCCCACCCTCCCTTCCTCCCTCCCTCCCTCCCTCCCAACAATCCCCATCCCGATATGGGGCAGACCCAGCGGCGTCATTCAGCCGGAACGCTGGGCGGGAGGAACGGGTGAGCGGCAGCCTGCCCGTTGTGTACCGCTCCGTTTCGCCGTCTTCTGCGCCCCCACGGGGGCGGGGAAGACGGCGAAATGGAGTAGTATGCAACGGGCGGGCTGCCGCTCACCCGTTCCTCCCGCCCAGCATTCCGGCTGAATGACGCCGCTGGGCAGACCCGATATGGGACAGTTATGCTCCGACCGGCTTTGGTCAGGGCAAGGGAGGCTCTCCGTTGGCACTCTGAAGCCGACGCTACTCACAGTGTCAGCTTCAGAGCTTTAGCGCTGACATGGGGGTGCCACTCGGCCCCCCTGAGTTGGCGCGAAGCACGTAGCATCAACGCAACGATGTTGCGTCAATGCTACGCAAATCTAGGATTGCACTGCCTGAGTCAGAGAGGCCAACACACAAATGTGCTCCATCCTCCAAAATTTTAGAGTGGTCCAAAAGCGCTTTATGGTGGCCCTTGTGCTGGCCAAACTTTGCTGGCCTAACCCCAGGTTAGGATTGCACTCATAGTCACAATAGTGATTCTGTTGCTACTAAATAAAGGTTCGTTCATATTGATCCCAACTGCCTACCCATGGATTTGGGACCCATGGACAACAGACCACGAGTTCCGAGCCTGTGGTCTATGGCCAGACCTGAGTTCCTGACACCACTGGAGATGCTCTCCAGAAGTGTCCGGGAGTCTTTCTGAGGCCTGGAGAGACCACATGTGGTCTCTATAGGCTTCTGAAAGTCCAGCAGAGTAAAACGTACTTCCAATTTTCATCAAAAACCGAAAGTACCCTTTAAATTGCTCGGGGGGTGGGTGGGTTCTGAAGCCCGTAGAGGGCTCTGCAGGCCTCAGAAAGGCTCCAAATGTGACCGACATGAGGTTTCCGTCACGTTTGGCGTTCCTGTGGTTCGGAACTTGCAGATTTCATTATTGGTATTCAAGGGTGGTGGTGGTCCAGGAACGGATTCCCGGCAGATATTGAGATTCCTCCTGTGTTCTTGGCGGTGACTTTTCAGCTGTCCAGTAGAATTTGACTTACCTCTAGAATGAATGCAAAAGAAATGATTTTTTGATGCATCGCATTTTTATACTGCCCTTCCTCCAAGGAGCTCAGGGTGGTGCGCGTTGTTCCTTCCCTCCTCTTGTCTTCAGAACAACCCTGTGAGGTAGGCTAGGCTGAGGAAAAGTGACCGGCCCAAGGGAGCTTCATGGCTGAGTGGGATGTGACCCTGGATCTTCCAAGTCTAGCCCGGGGTTCAGAGGTGCTGCCGTGCTACCTCCCCTTCCCCCGGGTCATGTGTAGCCGCTCAGATGGGGCTACTTGGAACTGCATCACCGAAATTGGTGGCACAATCGTGAGCGGCCTAATTGGGGCTGCCTGAGCTGGGGATGGGGTTGGGATATGGCCCAAACGCTGGATCCTAGCTCCTCCCCCTTCCCTGGACCAGGCTGCCCACAGTCCTGCCCATTCCCCACCTCCCCCTGTCCCATTTTCCTTGCGCCATGATGCCTCCCGCTGCCTTCACGGAATTCCTGTGCCGGCCTAAGGAGGTCGGCCTTACCGTCGGGCCTCCGGGTCTTGGGGTCGGGGCATCGAGGCCAGTGCATGTCCTTGCGCTGGCCTAACTCCGTTCAGAACGGTGCAAACACGGTTTAGGGTGTGTTTGCGACGTTTACATGCCTTGCAGCTGGTTAGCTGTGGAGCTGGCTAGCTGTGCCCGCTATCTAAATGTTGATGGCTTCTCTGGTTTGTAGTTATCAGGCCAGGGAACAGCTGAAGTGTTCCTTTTCTTCAGTTCTCTCCACCCGCACAAATAAGTCCCAGATAAAACTATTCCTTATGCCAGATTGGGAATTCAGTCAAGAACTAATTGCAAACAATGACGGCTGAACAGCTTTTTTCACTTTGTGGCTCTACAAGTTTGTGATGTCAGTCATCCGGCTCAGTTTCCCCCTTCTTGTAATTGGAACTACTGGATTTCCACGAATGAAGGGTGAGCTGAAAGGGTGGTGACAGCAGAGAGAAGGGGTGCTGATGGGGCTGAGAAATATAAATCAAACCCATCAAGCCTTTGATTTCTCTCTGGCTGCAGTATAATTATTTTGCGGGCACCTTTCATGGCCTTGCCAAAGAGGATGTGAGGAGCAAAGATCCTCAAACCTACAGTGGATTCAACCTGTCAGGTTTTTTTTAAGAGCTAAATTTGCTTTCTCAGTGGGACCCAATAGCAGAGCACATATTTCAGATTTGTTATCAGCCACTGCTTTATGCTAACACATGTTCTGGTCTTCAGAGGAGGATGCAATTTTTTTCAGCAAAGCAGTTTACAGTGCTGGCTTTCAGTGCTTTTCTGTAAATATCAAGCATATCTAGCTGAAATAAGTGTGGCTGCCAAATGTTTTTAATGGTGTTACAGATGAGATTTTATTTGCTTGGTTATTTTGATGGCCAACGTTCACTACCAACCATTCTTAGCCAGGAAGTAATGGCTGGGCAGCAAGAAGGATATTGTCTCATGGGGAAAGATTCAGAGAGCTACAGCCGTGAATTTAGAAGACAAATGCAAGGAGGGAAAGCTGCAGAAACTATTTTTCAGCCCAGAGAAAACAGGAACAAGAAAGGATGGGGGATATTGCCAATTTTCAAATATTAGAGAGTTATGCTAGAACATATGCTCCCACAAGAGCCCTCACCCCATAAAATGAGAATAAATCAGTTCAGTTATCAAAAGGAACACAAAAGTTAAATATTGGGTAAGGAAAACATATTCTCCGGAATCCAGAAGACTGGGCATGAATCACTACACACCCACGGAGTCTTTTCAGCCCCTTTAGCAGTTGCTGAGGTTAGCAGTTGCTGAGGTTAGTCAGTGGCAAATCTGGAAGTACCAGAGCTCATCACAACATCCCTCACTGTAACCTCCTCGGCCCACAAGACAACCCCCAAGTCAATACGCCAATAAAATTCCACATGCAAAACCAATACCATAAAATTGTAGGTGATCCTATTTGGGCCAGTGCCGTCTCCGGGTGTACTGTGAAGCATGTTTGCGCCACCGCTGGAGGCCCTGCCACTGGCGCTGGGCCAGTGCCAGTCAGTGCAGGGCCCACCACCACACCTCCTCCTGGTGGAAAGTGCTCCCGCCGGGCAGTGGAGCGGCTTTGCAGAGCGGGGGGGGGGGGAGGGCAGGGGGGACGGGTGGTGCAGGCCACTGCTGGGACTTACACCCTGCTTCGGGCCGTGGAGCCCAGCATGGCGCTGCTCCACTGACCACCAGCAAAATAGCCGGCAGTGAGTGCAGCAGTTCTATTGTGGAGCCTGTGGCTTTCCTGAGGGGAAGGGGAAGAGACCTCAGTGGCTCCCGTGGGAAGCGGCGGTATTGTTTTGGTACTGCTGCTTCTACGGGAGCCTGGCAGCTCAGGATTGGGATGCCTGTTGGTCCCTTAGCAGAACAATTCGTCATCCAACTTACAGTGGCGCTTTAATAAGGACCAGCCAGAAGTATCAGATGTAATTTTTTGAAGTCCTACAGAACTCTGTACCAGGCATCATCAGTTTCACCCCAATATGCAAGTGGGTGCGCTCTTCTCTCTCTCCCTCCCTCCCTCCCTCTCTCTCTCTGTGAGCGCAATCCTATACCCCCGCTGCACCAGTGCTACGCTCTTGTGCTGGCCGAGCGCTGTCGCAAACATGCCATCAAGTGCATCAGCGTCGGCGGTGTGGCGCTGGACCGTGCAAGCAGCAACGCCAACGACCGGGCACTACTGCGACCACCAGCAACGCCAGTCTAGTGCTGTTTGAGCATCGGCGGCACGCAGTCGGCACTGGGCCTTGCCAAGGGCATTGCAGAGGTGTGCCGGGGGCCTAACTGGGTGGTGCAGTGGGCGGAGACGGGGTTGTGATGCAGGACGGCCGTAGTGCCAGATCCTAAACCCTGTCCCCAGCCTTGATGGCCCTGATTCGGGCCGCTCCTGCGCACGTGCACCTGCAAAACAACAGGCGCAGATCCGAGCAGCCCCCTTGGGATGACTGGGGCTTATGCAGGTGGAAGGGGCAAACCTCCCCTTGGCCTGCACTGCTGCCTCCTAATGGGCTTTAGGATACAGCCCTACTATGTTGGCCTTACTTAGGATTGTGCTGCCCATGTGTGCGTGTGCATGTGTGCGTGTGTGTGTGAGAGAGAGCACTTCTAAGACATTCTGTTCTATGACATTCTTAACAGAGATAGATTACCTGCTCCTCAAGCAATCAATCTATCCATTCACTTTCTCTCTACCCCAGTGCAGGGGGCTGAAGTCAGAATAAAAGAGTGACATAGGCGGGGCCCATCCTGCCCTATCTTATTGGCCACCATTGCCAGGAGACAGGAAAACATTAGGATACGAGCAAGCTGTCCTCAGTGTCACAAGAGGACAGGGAATTAACTGCATGGTGGCTGCTGCCAGTAGTAGCCACACCTTTAATGTACCTTGTAGTTCCATCCCTGGACTACCTTTTAAGGATCATATAAATGCTAGTTGAGAACATGTCAGTAGGATGGCCTGAATTAGTGTGCTGTTGCACTCCTCTTCCTATAGGCTCTTCATTTTTGCAAACTCCTCCTCCGTCTCTGACACCTCTGCTTGCCCTCTCTCCATTCGTTGAGCCATTCTGATGTCACAGTGGGGCTTTGCAAGTAAAAGAAAATACTTGTAGCTGCCACTGAATAAGTAACTTGGACATATAATCTGGGCAGCCTTGGACTAGGAGCTAGGAGCTAATTCTAGAAGTCCTAGAATTGGAATCCCAAAACCTCTGAGGAATTCAGTTCAATTAAGCAGCATGAATTTTGCCGAGATGTTGCCAGCATTCTACTGATTATATTGATACGTTGTTGATGCCAATTGATGGAATGGTTTGGGAGCCTTTTTTTGAAAATAGATGACAAATTTGCTGCTTCTGGTATGTGATCTCAAGAGTTATTAAAACCAATTGATGGGTGGCCCTCAATTCTATTCTACCATGAACTTTGAAATACCTTATTTGCATTCTTAGTTTTAATGCTTTCTACTGGTAGTTAAAACTGTAGCCAACTGCTAGTACCATTCATTCCAAAAGGACTCTGTCTTTTCTGGTCTCCTAAACTCTTGCATTAGCATGCCTTGCCTTTCCTTGCTATGTATTAAGTCAACCAACAGATGCTACGTGACAGATCTTAATCAGCCAAGTCATATGTCACATTATAATCCTCTTACATAAGCTTTCCATTGATTTCTAATAACCCAAAGAAATAATAATGCAGAGTGAAGGCCAAATCCTGCTTCGGCGCCAGCAAACCAGCAAGGCAAGGATTCACAGACGCACACTGGCAGGTGTGTCCTCTTCTGGAGTAACCCTGCCGTGTAAACATAGGGGGAAAAGTAATGGCAATATCTTCTTATTAAAAGGATGGGAGGTGTCCAGTGGGGTGCTGTAGAGATTGGCTTTCGGCTCTGATTTTATTTAACATCTTAAGTGGCGTGCTGGAGCAGCTCTCAGATCAAAGGGTTTTACACAGCTCCTGTCGGCACTGTTTCTCTTTGATCTTACCCACTCTCCCCATTCGGTCCCGATACCCCTGAAGCCACAGCACTGCTCCTCCTCCCTCTCCATCCTGGGGTTTGCCCTCGCCCCCAAATCCAGAAGAAAGTGAGGGAGAGCAGACAGTTTGCAATGCAAACCAAGCACAGAGAGTTCCTTTTAATGTCATTTGAAGTCCTATGTGTCTTCAATGTATTGGAAAACTGCAGGTTTGTGTATCCACTGCATTTTGTCTCCAGGCTGTTGCCATACCAGGAAGAAACTGCTGGTGTATGAGAGTATTCTCCCAAACTGAGGCTAAAGACATAGGGAAGCAAGAATCTACCCGGAGTAACTGCAGCCACTTCTAGCATAACGTGGGGGTAAGTGGCTGCCATGAAAAACTAAACTGAACACAAAACAGACGTTTAGATGGGCAAGCTGCTGAAACCAGTAGGAAGAGATGTGAAACTAAAGATGATTTTAATATATATATTTCCCAGCAATGGGATTGGTGAATACCTGGAAGTGCTTTCCATGTATGTATATGTAGAAAATATGCTCACCACCCTGAATAGGAATCTCTTCATTACCTGATTTCACAGGATAGTGTGATCCCATGTTCCTATATCCCTATCAGTGAATCTTTCTTTTCACTCAATATCCTCTCAAGTTCATTTAAATAAATGAGTTTGCATTATATAAGACAACAACCTTGCTTGAATAGAATGGATTTATATGCTGTCTAAAATACGAAAGTAATACTCTGCTTTCCTGCAAGGTTGGTCATTGATGTAATGTGGGTAGAATTTGATTGATGGTCAATGTATCCAACAGCATCTTTGCAACAGGACATTTCTGTACATTTCTTTCATTAGCATCTCTTTTATTGGTAGCTTAGAGCGCACTCCTATACAAAGCCAGCCTAGTAAGGCCGACATAGCAGGGCTGTATCCTACAGCCCATTTGGAGGCAGCAGCAGCAGCAATGTGCGGGACAAAGGGAGGTTTTCCCCTTGCACCCTCGTAAGCCCCAGTCGCCCCTATGGACCTGCTCCAATCTGTGCCGGCAAAATAGCAGGAACTATTTTGAACAGAGGAACTTGCACAGGAGTGGCCTGAATTGGGGTCGCCCTGGCTGGGATTAGGATTTGGCACTACTGCTGTTTTTCGTCACAACCGCAATCTCCGCCCACTGCGCTGCCCAGTTACGCCCCCGGCGCGCCTCTGGAATGCCCTCGCGGAGGCCCTGCACCGACTGAGCGATGTCAATGCTGTATTGGCGCATAGCCGGTGCCCGAGCACCGGTACTGCTGCTCACGCCGGTCTAGCACCACAGCGCCGATGCGGACATGCTTTACGGCATGTTTGCGACAATGTTTGGCCGGCGCAAGAGCGCAGCACCGGTGCAAGGGCGGTATAGGATTGCGCTGCCCATAAGATTAAGTAAAGCCCCGCTGGATCAGACCACAGGCTAATGTCATGTTTCTAAGAGTGGCCAGCCAGATGCTTCTGGGAAGACCACAGCAGACCATGATGGTTAACAGGCCGACCACCACATTCTTTGTCTCCTGGCAACGTAATTGGGGGCACAGTCCTAACCAACTTTCCAGCACTGGGGTAAGGGCAATGCAGCTTTGTGGTTAGGGAACAAACATTCCCTTACCTTGACCAGCAGAAGACAGACGGGTGGCTAAGAAAGAAGGCTAAATCCAGAAAGATCCATCTGTATGAGTGTTGTTCTTGAAAGATAGAACGTTTCTGTAAATTGTAAAAATCTTTGGGTTTGTGAATAAAAATCTGCCTGTGTAAACCGCCTTGAGTTACGGTCATTAGAGAAATCTAGTGATCTTAAGAAAGGCGGTATATAAATACAAGTATTATTATTATTTGACAAGGCCTTAGTGACTACTATTCCACTGCAGAATGAAGCACATGCCCCATTGGCACAGCTATGTCGGTGCTGGAAAATTGGTCAGGATTGCACCCTCAGTGATGTGCCACCTCTGAACCTAGAGGTACCATTTTGCCATCAGGGCTAACAGTGGCAGACACTTCTTCATACACTTAGTCAATCCTGTTTTACAGCCACCCAAGTTTGTGGCCATCTCCACATGCTATGACAGCGAATTCTATAAACCGGTTGAATGATCTGTGAAGAAGTACTTTCACCTACCCAACTGATTTCATTGGGATGTTCTGAGTTCTCTTTCCATGATAGGCATATTTTGATATATCCCTATCATAGTCTCTGTCAGTATTTTTTTTCCTAAGATAAATAACTTTATATCACTTTAGCTTCCCCCCCCCCCAAATGGAAGATGCTCTAATTTCTATTTTGCACTTTTCCAGCTCTATACATTGTCCAGAATTGCATACAGTATTCCAGATGTGGCTGAGCCGGGGATAGCTAAAGGCCATTTTGTTTTTAATCACTATCAGATCACCACCCTCAAAGCATTTTAAACACTGATGAGGAAGGAATTACTTTGGCTGCCTTCTGGAGCAAGGCTTGTTCTTCTGTATGTTGAACAATTGTGCCTTTAATAATGCTTTCCACCACTAACAATTTTATAGAAAAGGCAGGAGAAATACTTACCAGAAAACAGGTTAAGCCTAATGAATCCAGTTATATTTTAGAGACGTATAAACTGTAATAATAGTTATAAACTGTTATAGTTATAAATAATAATAATAAACTGTATAGTAAGCATTTATATTGTTGTTGTTCAGTCGCTAAGTCGTGTCATATAGTGCAGTGTTATTCGAAGTGTGGGTCGGGACCCTAACCCTAACCTGGAATTAGGCTGGTGCAGTTAGGCCAAAGTTTGGCCAGCACAAGGGCCACCATAAAGTATGTTTGGACCACACTTGGAGTCACAGGGGCCGGCACACAGACGTGCACCCTCTTCCCTGACTGAGAGTGGTCCAAGTGCATTTTACTGTGGCCCTTGTGCCAGCCAAACTTTGCTGGCCTAACTGTGCCGGCCTAACTCCAGGTGAGGATTGCCCTCTGAATCTCTTAGTTCAGGATTCTCCCCCAGTGAACTCTGGGAATAATAATTACATAAAGGACCATCGCCCTCACAAACAACACAATGTTCCGTGGGGGCATTCTAGGTCTACTGAAAAGTCATATATAAAACTTATTTTTGTATGGCAAATTTATTTTTAAAAAATCAAACAGTCTGTGCTTGTAATAGAACATACCCCTCTGTGTTCCATGCTTTGTTCTCCCAGCATTCAAATAAGCACAGAGATAGTCGTACGAGACTCACACTCACACATTCTTGCGTGAAAAAGCCACTAAAGCTGGCCCTGCCCTAATGCTGGGTTCTAGCTGTTGACTCCATGGTTTGGTTTATGGAGGAAAAAGTGCACCTTGCCTTCAGCTGTACCAGTCCATGTACCAGGGTTCCTTCCTCTAAGGAGGAAAGAAAGCTAGCAAACCAAACACAAGACCTGTGATGACGACACTCGTTATATTTTGAAGGCCAATCCTATGCTTACAAACTGCCATCACTGGGCCCCTTCTGCTGGCGCTGACTCCTGTAAAGCAGTCAGCACCAGTCGAAAAAAGTGCTCTGGCTGTTGGGGAGGCTGGCAGGAAGGCTGGCAACTTTCCGCCTGTGCCATCAGCTTCCCGGCCACCCATCGGAGCAGGTAAGTCAGTGGGAGAAGTGGGAGGGAGAACGGGGCAAACCTGGGTGGGGAGGCGGAAAGAGGGGGGGATCCAGGGGGGATCGCATTTGCCAGACCCGGTTCTCCTTTCTTGAAGCCAATCCGTCCCTTTCTCTCCTTGGACTTGCGCTAGTAAAATTACTACTGTGTGTCTGAGACCCATTGTAGGCTAGGAGGCTTACAGAGGTATTGGGGGTTTGAATCCAGAGGCGGATCTACAGGGAGGGCAAAGCTCTGTTTCAAGAAGCCTTACCCTGTCATGTAAATCCCGCCTCTCCCTTGCTGCTGTAGCCAGTAAGCAACGCCAAGATGTTGCTTTTCCCTGTGAGGATTGGCTAAAACAGTGCAGGAGAGGAGTGATTTCCACTGCAAGGTCAGGCTTCTTGCAAAACTTAGAGCTCTGCCCTCCCTTAGATCTGCCTCTGTTTGAATCACAGGGGATACAGTGCGTCTGTGCATGACACAGCTGCATCGGCGTGAAGACTGGATTGGGCTCTAAAGAGTTGCATGAAGAACAACCCTCTGCCGGACCAAAGCATCAAATTAAAAACAACAACAACATCTTGTCACGAAAAGAACATAAAAATAGTTGTCGAGGAGCAGCTTTGCAGAAGTGGACTTATTTTGAGGGGGGATTTGAAGCAAAAGAGGTGAGTTTCCTGAGGCCCAGCCCTAAGGTGCCGTGTGTTGCAAGGCAGGGAAGCAGGTCGCTTGAAAGAACTCGTGGAAGAAGCAGGGGAGAAAAACGTCTGACGAAGCAGTTTCAGAAATTGGCAAACATCTCTCACATTAATAAATGTCCTTGCTGCAATAAAAAAAGGCCTGCATTTTTCTCAAATGGAAAGATACCCTGATAAACGTGCCTGATGCTCTGAAGTGATGTGGCAATTCCAGTGGCCTGTGTCTGGGGTACCCTACGTAACAGATTTTTTGCTTTGCCACACCTGAATAATAAAATACAGCTGCTTTAAACCTAAGTGTGATAAGGTCTGTACAGCAACCACACCTGCATCTATTTCCTGAATCTCCCTTAGGTATGAGTTATGAATCCCAGCTGTTTCTCACCTTGTTAAGCCTGTTAACAAAAATGCATAGGACTTTTGCAATGATGCAATTAAGCAGGGGATATCAGCTGCTGGTCAAACTACAGACTGAGACCTCTCATGATCCAAACTGCAAAGGGACAGAAGGGTTTAAAAAAAATCTTGGTGAAAGTCAAATTAGTTCAGTGGGAAGGAAGTGAGCTTTTGGTAACTGGTGGTTCTGTCCAGTAAGCTTGATCTGTTGCTGTAGGGATATCTTACATCTATTAACTTGTTTCCCCAATTCAGATCTGCACTTTTGGCAGAATTGCCATTGAATTTTAGCTAAAGTTGACATTGCAAAGTGAACCTGGAAGTTCTTGCTTGGATAAAGCATTTCTATTCAGGATTTCATTAATACCAATGAAATTTTTCGAATGGGGATGGGGTGGGGAAGAGTCACACATCCCTACCTAGCCATACCAAGAACATACACTAACAGAGCAGGTCCTGTTGGCAATTCAAAACACTCTCCTTCCAATGAGGAAAACTGGAAAAACCTGAGACTAGAGTTGACACCACTACAAGGGTTTGTGCGTGTGCAAATGGGACGTCTATGGAACTGAGGAGGAGACCTGAAATGGTTCAATGACAGTAGCAAAATGCCTCCAGGGCGTGTGAGCATGCATCTCTGCACACTCCCAATCTCTGGAGCTTGTACGTTAGAATGGAGGGCAGCATGCTACGGTCTTGAGGAAAAATTCTAAGTTGTTTGTCCATTTCAGGCCACCATCCCAAATTTTACTCATTTTGACTGGCCTGAGGCAAGCCTCTGCTTCAAAGGTGTGGCCTTTGACGGCCGCCTGCTGTGCACGGGATTGCTCCATTTTGATCAGAGTTGCCTCTGAGCCATCAAGGAGCCTTCACTGCTCACAGAGACTTCCTGGTTTAGGATGTAATTATAATCAGTGAAAGGCACCTGCAAGTCTCAGAAGCCGGCATTTTGAAATGAAAGCTGCAGGCCACAGCGTCTAATGCTGTCAGAAATGCAGTCCCATCCCAAAAGCCTTATTCAGACGGGAGCTTCATGGGAGCTATACCATGCGATTACCCGGAGCCTGTATCAGCTTTAGGACTGCTGAACACAACCCTGAACTAGGGCGCCAGATACAAAAGTTGACAGAGCCCCTAACCCTTTAACCATTGTATAGGAGAGGGAATTTTGGCAGGTGCAGCTTTTGAAACCCTTCTATGCTGAGCTGCACCAGCCAAAATTCCCTCTCCTATGCAAGGTGGAAGAATGTGGCATTACATACTAAGGCTGCAATCCTAGCCACACTTACCTGGGAGCAAGCCCCATTGATGATAATGGGACTTCTGAGTAGACATGCATAGGCTTGCGGCTCAGATTCTGATCTGGCTTCAACTTCTTGTTTAGGAGTGGAGCTTAGCTTTCAGAATGGGGAAACTTCATTTATGTAGTAGTAGTTGTTGTTCAGTCGATAAGTCGTGTCCGACTCTTCATTTACGTAGAGGTTACAGTAAAATAGAGGGGAGGGTACACTGAACTTGGATAAATAATTGGCTTGGTTAACTAAGGTCTGATCAAGGGGGTGAGTGGGTGGGAATGGAATATTTGGAAACCACAGCTGAGTCTTGTGCTTTTTTGTTGTTGTGTACCATGATCAGTGCTTGTGGAATTCCTTTGGAGCCATCATTACGGTACATTTACATTTTGAGGATGAAGGGGAACATGTATGAAAAAATGTAATAAGCAGAAAAAGAAATTAAAGGCCTTGGGGTATAGGCCTGGTCCCAAAAATGATGGATCTACTGTCAGGCTCAAGAAGCTATTTGATAAACAGTTCAAAATGTATCATCTTATTAGTTCTCTCCACCTAAGAAAGGTTAAAAAAACACTCACCACATTTATTTATTGCAATTGAAACCAGAATGGTTTTAAACTGAATTCAAGGCACAGAATGAAATGGGTGAGGAATGGATTTTAAAAGGTCAATGTGCCTGTCCATCTACCCACCTTGTTGCTTGTCTCCTTACGGTATATCTACATTTTGAGCAGAGCAAGCTTTGCGATTTTCCAGAGCAACCTGAGAATGCTGCCCACCACCTGATCCCCAGCGTCCCCTGCCTGCCTGCTTGCCCAAAGTTTAGCACACCTGAGTCAGTTTAGTGACTCATTATGGCTCGTGTGTGAGTTATGAACAATGGCACAAAGTCTGGTAGGAACAGAAGCGTAGGTGTGGGTTTCACATGCAGCAGGATGAACTTGACGTAGGCGGCTTTAAGCCAATGAGACCCATGTCATCACATGGGGGGGGGGCTGCACCAGTGCAGACAGCATATTGCCTGCTGCTGCAGCTGGGATCTCTATGGGCTGCAAATCAGTGGGCGAGCAGAGCAGCTTTACCTTGGGCCCTCCTACCTGCCCCTGCCTCCAAACTGCCCAAAATGGGTCTCCTGGGGGCAGTTGGCAGTGATGTTATCTTATCCCCACCAACTATTTCTAGGTGCCGCGCACAGCACTGCAAGCGCTTTTCTTGGTGAGAGGGGCTCCTCATAGGGAGTGTGGGGGCTCCCTGCACTGGGCCCCACTACTCCTAGAGCCAGCCCTGCCCTGTAGTTTCCTGGAGGGAGGGGCACTGGGTTTTGCAAGGTGCCATACCTTGCCATGTAAACCACTCCTCTGCCTTGTTGTTGCAGCCAGTCTCATGGCGACACACTTTTGCCACGAGGACTGGCTATGATCAGAGGCAGATCTAAGGGAGGGCAAAGCTCTAAGTTTTGCAAGAAGCCTTACCTTGCAGTGGAAATCACTCCTCTCCTGCACTGTTTTAGCCAATCCTCACAGGGAAAAGCAACATCTTGGCATTGCTTACTGGCTACAGCAGCAGAGGAGAGGAGGGATTTGCATGACAGGGTAAGGCTTCTTGCAACACTTAGAGCTTTGCCCTCCCTGTAGATCCACCTCTGGCTATGATAGCGAGAGAGAGGAGCAGTTTACATGGCAAGGTATAGCACCTTGCAAAACCCAGTGTCCCGCCCCCTCTAGGGATGCTACAGGCCGTATCACTTAGAGGGTGCCGTTTTTGAATCCTCCCCCATGTAAATACTTCTCCCTGCAAATCAACAAGAAGCAAATCAGAGAGGAAGGTTCTAGTCCCTCCCCATAGGCACTATGATGCTAGTTTGGGGAGCTTTTCTTGTGAGAGGCCCTTCCAAAATGTAATCCTTCATCTGCACTGAAGGAGGAACACCCAGGATGTCACCATCTCATTCTGTGCCATGTGTGGACCAGGCTCAATGGGCAACTGATGACTCCTTTTAGTGAGCATGTAAGTGTGCTTTAAAGTCTGGACCTATCAACTAGACCTGCGCTTCAGTCTCAGCAACAATCAAACCTCTGAAACAGTAGTAAACCGGAGCCATAATGACGAACAGAAAGACCTTGAGGGGGAACCGAGAAACATAAATATGAGAGGAAGTCTAGCAATTTTGTGGCAATCTTGGCCGATTTGATTTTGATATGTCTCTTCTTTTCCTTTCTCCTTTCTTTTTTTGGAGCTGGGCCACCGTCTTGAATGATTTCCCCTTTTAAGGAAGCAGCATTTAACATCCGTGAATAAATCAGTCTTTTTGATCAAAGACTGATGAGCTCTCCAAGATGGAAACTCTGGATCTTTTTGAAGGCATGTTTTCAAAGCCGCATATATCTCCCTCCCGCTTTCTCATTCTGTGGTTTCTTCAAAGGGTCTTCTTGCTTTCCCCTTCTAATCTCCTTAGGCACTGAAGAAGTTTCATCCGGAGAGAATCAAATCGCAGAATGTGCACAAAAACTTCTAATCACTCGCCAAGCGAATGGGATTTTTTGGGGGGTGGTTGTTCCACATACTTCCGCTGTTTTGGGTGAAAAGGAAAGCCAGTGCTTTTTCCTGAAAACATTCTTTTCATCCTGTTGAGGGAAGACACTTCACTTCTGGGAGCCTTTATGCCTTATTTATTTGATTTGCAGTTCCTCCTGTCCGCATCGGGCGAAGAGGAATCTCAGAAGCATAGAATTGCAACTCCAAATGTTACACAAACCGTAAGTTTAAAGACCTTTACGTAAAGTTTAAAGGCGTTGGTCAACCACAGGAGGAAGAGACTGCCAGAGCAGGATGGATGCTGCGTAGGTCAGCTTCATATGTGATGGCTGAAGTTCAATCTCAACTCCCTGCCACAAGTACTTCCAAGGATCAGACAAAACCATGAATGGTTGTAGTCAAAATCCAGACCTTATGTGTGCTTCTGTGTTCAACAGGGCTTGCTACTAGTAAGTTTGTTTCAGATTGTTCTGCAATCCAAGGTCTCTGATGTCAGTGGCTAGAGCTGGTCAGCCCAGTCCTATGCATGTCTACTCAAACGTAAGTCCCACTATAGGCAATGGGGCTTACTCCCAGATAAGCGTGGATAGGGTTGCAGCTGGAGTGTGCTAAGCAGAAGGTGCTGCTCTGCTGACTATGAAAAGGCAGAATACCAGGCCCCCAGTTTTTACGATGGGTCATTCAATCCAAAGACGTCATAACATCTGCCATTGCAGGAGATATTGCACACCTCTATTTCCTTGCGTACCTGTCGAGAACGCAATCCTAAACTAGAGTTAGGCTGGCATAAGCTAAACCAGCAAAGTTTGGCTAGCACAAGGGCTACTTTAAAGCTCATTTAGACAACTTTCAGAGTCAAGGAGGATGGTCCACGTCTGTGTGCTGGCCTCTCTGATTCTGAGAGTGGTCCAAACATACTTTAAGGTGTCCCTTGTGCTGGCCAAACTTTGCTGGCTTAGTTTATGCTGGCCTAACTCAGTTTAGGATTGCGCCCTCAGGCTAGAAGCCTCCTGGTTCAAGCCCTGAAGTCTCTTCTAACTCTGTTCATTACAAGCATTTGTCACGTGCAAAATGTATGAAATGTTCAGCAGAATCCGTGACGTTGGTAGCCAGTAAACTGCTGGCATGGGCAAGCGGACTGACGGGTCAGAGCGTGCTGCTTGGCGATTCATTTCCTGCTCAGTGGTATATTTCAGGAAGCAGGCAGTGATTGGAGCCAGTGGTCACTCTACACATGGCCTCACACACTTGCACCGTTGGCTATCTTGGGCCCGCCAACCTATGCCCTACAACCCGGCGGCATCCAAAGTGTCTCACACATAGTACAAGGCATTTGAATCATACATTTGAATCAAATGTCAAACATTGCAAGTATTCAATCCATTCTTATTAAGCATGCTCAGAAAGCCCTGAAATCATTTAATTGGCTTGTATTGTTGGATACCCTTTTGTCTTCAACTTCATGATTCATGACGTCCCTGATGAGTAAAATGGTATTTCTCTCTGTACTTTTAAAATTTACCAGCTGGTCACAGCTGAGCTGTAGACATGAGCATGGAAGTGGATCTCTTCCCAGCCTTTCAGGAGATGTTTGGGAGGGAGAGAGGATCACTGTAGGAAAAAATCACAGGATCTTTAGATCTATGGATCTTAAAGATCTAACAAACTGAGATTAAGGGCACAATCCTAAACAATTTTGCAGCACTGGGGTAAGGGCAATGCATCTCCCTGTTTGAAAGGGAACAAACGTCCTTTTTAAATCGAAGAGGAGCAGCACCCCTTCATCAGATTGCTGCTGCATACCAGTGAGTAGATGGCTCAAAGATCTTGGGCCACTCCTGGTAAGACTGAGAATTGGGAAAATTATGTGAAAAGCATGCCAAGTTCAACAGTATGCTGGGAACAGGGGCGCTGACTTCGTTCCAACAATGGAGGTGCCCATGGCCACACCCCCAACGTTGACGTGGTCACACCCCCTGTCGTTGCCCGGCCTTGGAAGCAGCTGCTGCTCGCAGCAGCCACTTCCGAAGCTGGGGGCGGCCAGCCTCAAAAGCAGAGGCTGCTCTCAGCTGCCTCTCCCGGGGCCGGGGCATGCAGTTGCCACTGCGATCGCACACCCCGGCCTCGGGAAGGGGTGCTGCAGCCCCACAGCATTCTGGTCGCTGCAACCTGGCCTGGGAAGCAACTGCTTTGCATCGCGGCTAGGCGATGCAAGGCAGCCCCGCCCCCTTCTGAGGCCAGGGCTGGCGAGCCAATGAGCTTTTTCCTGAGGTGCCAGCGACGCCTCAGGAAGGAGCTCATTGGCTCGATCGCGCTGCCTTCAGCTGGGCCTGTTTGGCGCTGAGCTGGGCGCGCTCCTGGCCCAGCGCTGAACATGGGGGTGCCCCGCTCCAGGGTGCCCAACATTGTGGGTGCTGAGCACCCATTGGAAATTATTGTGGGTGCCGTCAGCATACCGGCCCCCACGGAGTTGGTGCCCCTGGCTGGGAATGTGTGTATGTTTGTGAAAAATCAACCACTGAGTATAACACAGTTCTTTTTCTAAAAAAAAAAGTTAAACGAAGGAGTTAGAGGAAGAAACTGAGGGCACAATCCTAACCTGGAGTTAGGCCCACACACTTAAGCCAGCAAACTTCGGCTGGCACAAAGGACACCATAAAGCACGTTTGCACTACTCTCGGAATCGGAGGATGGCGCATGTCTGTGTGCTGGCCTCCCTTGACTCCAAGAGTGGTCCAAACACACTTTATGGTGTCCCTTGTGCCGGCCACACTTTGCTGCCCTAACTGTGCCGGCCTAACTCCAGGTTAGGATTGTGCCCTGAAACATCTCTCTCTCATTTGGACTCTCCACTAATTTCACTGGACCCTAAATCACAGGACAGGTGGAGTCCTGGTATCTGCAGAGGATCCATTCCCAGAATATTGAAACCCGCAGACAATGAAATTCACAGGTTCTGACTGTAGGAATCCCTGTGGGATTCCAAATGCGTCTGGAACCTGTTCTGATCGTGTTTGGAGCCTTTCTGAGGCCCACAGAGGCCATGCACGGAGCAGTTGAAAAGGTTTTCAGCGAAACTGGAAGTACCCTTTAAACTGCTTGGGGTGGCATTCTGAGGCCCATGGAGGCCGCACTCAGCCTTTGCAGGCCTCAGAAATGTTCCCGAACACCACCAGAGAGCAAAATTGAGTGTTGGGAGAGTTAGAATGGATAAAAGGAAATACCTTTTTACCCAGTGGGTAATTACTCTGTGGAACTCATAGTGGAACTGTGGTGGGGATGGCATCTGGCCTAGGTGGCTTTAAAAGAGGATTGGACAGATTTCTAGAGGAAAAGTCCATCGAGGGTGTCAGGCCATGATATGTGGTGCAACCTCCTTACATTAATAGTAGGCTACTGCAGAATGCCAGACACAAGGGAGTGGCAACAGGATGCAGGCATCTTGTTGTCTTGTGTGCTCCCTGAGGCACCTGGTGGGCCACTGTGAGATCCAGGAAGCTGGACTAGATGGGCCTTTGGCCTGATCCAGCAGGGCTCGGCTTCTATTCTTATGCTCTTACTGTATGTGTCTGGCAGCTCAGATCTGGCCCTAGACAGCACGTTCAAAACCTGCAGTCTGTTAAGACAGCGGATCTTGAACCAGCGGATAAGCAAGAGGGACCGGCACTCATGAATCCAGACTGCATAAAAAAAAAATCTTCTTGCTTTCCAAAGAATGTGTCACTTCCTTGTGGTTTTGGAAAAGCTTAAGTGCCTAACTGGTTAAAAGAAGCAGCTTGAAAGATCACGATGTGCTGCACGCAATGATTTAGCATATTAAGACAGTGTCCTCAAGTGTTCTGTAATATAACGGAAATGAATTTGTTTCCAAAACTGTGCTTCAAAATCCTCAACTATGAGTTTTCGTGGTTTCCAAGTATTTGCTATTTACCGTAGCTGACATTTGATACCGGTGGACATGCATGAGAGTCAGTGTTTTATTGTACGCTCAGAGGCCGTTCCCGGTTTGCTGTACAGTGTGAGACGTGGCCTTGCATCTGTCAGATGACATGCAGAGGTACGTAATACCAGGCAGTATAAGGCTGCAATCCGATACACACTTTCCTGGGAGCAAGCCCCATTGAACACAATAGGACTTACTTCTGAGTAGACATGCATAGGATTGCGCTGATCACTGTGTTCAGAGATAGGCTGAAACGTTTGGGGGCCTGAGACAGAAAATCCAAATGTCAGCAAGGAATCGTGGTTTTTTTTTTTTAAAGGGAATAATAAGCTAAATAAATTGAAATTTTGATTCCCTTTGGTGATGTTGCAAAATCTGCCTTTCTTAAGGTAGCCTGGCTCACTGTGCCTAATGGCAGTGCTGGCCTTGACTATATTACAGCCCAGTCCTAACCCTCTCCAGAGGGGCCTATGCAGCTGCGCCAAAAGGTGCTCTACATCCAGCGCTCTCTCTCTCTCTCTCTCTCTCTCTCTCTCTCTCTCTCTCTCTCT
>JAJKFI010000084.1:2760870-2774559 GCA_029204185.1 Lerista edwardsae
GTGTGTGTGTGTGTGTGTGTGTGTGTGTGTGTGTGTGTGTGTGTGTGACAGCTTAAGGGCAAATGGGAGAGATAAGTATAAAACATTTAGGGACGTGGTGGCGCTGCGGGTTAAATCACTCAGCTGTTGAACGTGCTGACCGGAAGGTTGGCAGTTTGAGACCACGCAACGGAGTGAGCTCCCATTGCCAGTCCCAGCTACTGCCAACCTAGCAGTTCGAAAGCACGTAAAAAATGTGAGTAGATAAATAGGGACCACTTCGGTGGGAAGGTAAACGGCATTCCGTGTGCTGGCCACATGACCATGGTAACTGTCCTCGGACAAATGCTTCCTCTTCGGCTGAGAAACGGAGATGAGCCTAGAGTCGGTCACAGCTAGACTATTTGGTTGTGGGGAAACCTTTACCTTTTACCTGTGAAAGCCCTGGGGCTGCCTTTAAGGAGCTCTGGGGCTGTCTAAGGACACGCACAATCTCTTTTGGTGGCCAAGAGGAGAAAAGGGGTGGGGGTGGGGGGCTTGAAATGGAGAGGATAGGATCCTGTGTATGCCATTGCTGCAGGATCCAGCTGCCAAACATACAAAGACTAAAAATGAGACAGAGCAAAGCCGAAAGCAGGGGAGGCTGGACACACAAGCTGCCAAGCTAGAGGGAGGGAATAGACAGAACAGCAATGGTTTCATGTTAATATTCATCATTACAGAGAGAGAAAGGCAGTGGTGGAATAAAAACACTGGAGAACAGTGGAGCACGTCTCCTCTGGAGGTAGAATTATTGTTTCCTTTTTTAAAAAAAAGCACAAAGAAGGTAAATTGCTCCCAAAAGAAGAATTTGGACCTAGACTAAATTCAATACACAAACTTAATGGCTGGAAAATTAAACCCCAGTGGGGTTAATTGTCTTTTGGCAGCCTATAACCTCACTCTGTAGGATTAATAAAAAAATGCTTAGAATTGTTCTACTGCACAATGAGTCAAATTAGATTCTTGTGTGTTTTTGTTTATATAACTGATGCAATCACCTACTTTCCGATGCCTGTTTAATGTAGTTAAACGTAATTTGATTATTGGAAGTTTGGAGAGTGTGTTGCTATGCACACAATGGAATACTAGTGGGCTAAATGGAATATTTATAGAGGCAGGTATTTCTGCTCCAGATGTTCAGGGATTTACCCTTCTAGCTCCCAACACGCAGTGTAGAAAATGTGTGACACAGCCATGGAGCTCCTGCCTGTTTCCGTCTTTGCAATCAGAGAACCAAACAGATAAGCCTTTAGGAACGAGCTCTGGGGCCATTTTACATGCATACAAGGGCACGCACACACACACACTTTCCAGCACCGACCGCAAGGTAAGGGAACAAATGTTCCTTTATGGCAGTGGTTCCCAACCATTTTTGCACTAGGTCCCCCTTTTTTGGGTTCAACACTAACAAAACCCCATCTAAGGACCTCCTCTAAGACATAGGGCCTGACGTGATGTGACTAAGCAGGAAGTAAAGTCATTGTTTTTAATAAATCACACTTTTTGAAAGTTGAAAGAACTCCACATCCACAAGCACTGAGGAAGTGGGAGTTTAATGGGGATGCCTCTTCCTAAGCCAAAATGAAGCTTCCAAGATGGTGCTGCCCAGCTTTTTAACATGACTGCCCGAAGCTCTTTGCGGACTGAATCGGGGCAAATTCAGCTTGGGGACGGAGGCTTGGAATGGCCTAAAGGCCGCATCCAACCCCTGCCCCCTCTCCGGGCCAGCACACCTCCCAACCAGCGCACCCCCACCCAGCTTACAGCCTTGGCAAAATAATGTCAGGGAAACCATAAAAATAGAATCACATTATATATAATCACTGCTTAAACACTGCATGCAACTTACATCCTATCTCTGAACATTATGCCTGATGATTGATCTGTAAACATCTATACGCACAATCTGTTCTCCAAATTTTCCAGTTCCTTTGTTTTTCATTCATATGAGAATGTGTATTCAACAGTATATGCACATTGTTGTGACCCACAAGTTGGGAGCCACCCGATTTTAGGTGGATTGTATAAAGCCCTCCACTTGAGCCTCTGCTGGTCAGTTTTTGGCACGCTCCAGGCCATGGGCAGCGCAATCCTGAACACCCCTTAGTGCCAGCGCTGCGCTCTTGCGCTGGGCGGATGCTGTCGCAAACGTGCCGTAAAGGGCATCCGCGTCGGCGCTAAGGCGCTCGGCCGGCGCTCACAGCAGCGCCAACGTTCGGGTGCCACGGCAGCGCTGGCTGTGCACCAGGCGAGCGTCAGTGCTGCTCGGTCGGCGCAGGGCCTCTGCGAGGGCGTTCCGGGGGCGTTACTAGGCGGCGCAGTGGGCGGAGACCACGGTTATGACGCGGGTGTGACGCAGGACGGCCGTGGTGCCAAATCCTAAACCCCTTCCCCGGCCATGGCGGCCCCGATTCGGGCCGCTCTTGTCTACATTCCTCGCAGGCGCAGATCCGAGCAGGCCCATGGGATGACTGGGGCTTACGGGGGTGTAAGGGAAAAACCTCCCCTTGGCCTGCACTTTGCTGCTGCCGCCTCCTAATGGGCCTTAGGATGTTGCCCTGCTATGTCGGCCTTACAAGGCCGGCACACTATAGGATTGCGCCCTGAATTATAAAAGAGGCACCTTAATAACTATTGCTACTATTCCTTAGGGGGTGCATTCCCTGCCCGTCTGGGCCCACAAGTTTGGATTAACACAGGCTGCCCCGGCTCTCCTCAGCGGCCCTTATGATTTCCCCCCCCTCAGGCCACCACCTCCATTATTGCCTCTCCAAACCCCCCCCCCCCATCAAACTGCTGCCTCACTTGCCTGCCCTGCTCTCCCATTGGCTGCAGGGTTTCCCCACTCTCTCTTCCCCACTGGTTGGGATTATTGTCCAGGTTGCACTCTGATTTCACGCGATTTCTTGGGCACAGAAACGTAAAAATGGCCAGCGATCTCTGTCTCACAGTCCACAGGCTCACGTTAAAAAGGAAAGTTTCTCGTAGAAATCAATAGAGAAGACCTGCACTTTCAAGCATAGCTGTAATTGGCGGGACTCCCCAAACAGGCACACAAAACCAAGTGGAAAAGGCAGAGCTAGCTTTTCTTTCTAGCATATTCTCATTTTGTGTGACGTGTCCAGAGACGGCACTGCGACACAATCAAATGACACTCCTGGATGCAAACTGGCATTGCAAACTGGACTGCAACAGTGGCATAACCATGAAACTGCCCTGACAGAAGGCAAGATTAGGACAAAATATGATGTGAAAGCACTAAACTAAAAACAATTTTTTTTAAAAAAGACCTCACTTGAAAATTCAAACTGTGAACACTCACAAAAGGAATATAGCAGGAGTTCAGTCTGCAGCTTCCAAGATGGCTGCTCCCAGCTTTCTGGGACCCACATGACGTCAGGTCGCAACCCAGTAAGTGACCCACATTTTGAGAAACACTGCCATATACAGTACAAGCCAATAAAAACAACGTTGTTTTCCTTTCCATCATGGACACAAGTTCACCACCCCAAAGACAACGAGGCCAGCATGGCAGGACGTTCTGTTTTCAGAATTCTGTCGTTTTCCAGCTGTGAGTGCCATCTTCTCCTTTATCCTCCTCGAAATACTGTTAGTGTCATTTGAATGTTGTAGAGCATTTTGGGATGGTAGTTCTAAATCCACAGAGCAAGACATTTATCTAAACTTCTGAACTCCTCCAGGAGTCCCTGTATCAATATCCTGCAGACATCGGGCTGTACCCGATGTCTGCAAAGTACTGCAAAGTGAGCTGGCTTTCAACCACATTGTTAACAGGAACATTGTGATCAGGCATGTAATGAAAAGCAGCATTCGGAGACTTCCCCTCCTCCCCTCGGTGGCGGCTGTAATCTATAGGCGCAGGTGCATCACCCAGACACAAGAAGGGAACAATGAATTGCTGGCCTGGTTTGGCCGCTAGGCTGGCTTGGATCTCTCCATATGACTGTTTTCATTTCCAAGCCTTGTTACTAGAGCAGGTTGGAATTTCATTCTAAATCCATATTCTCTGGATACTAATCAGGGTGGGGTGTGTGGAGTAGACAGGATCCGTTTTCAGAACCCTGTATAAAAAGAGTAAAAATCGCTGTGGAGATTCCCTATCAATGAAAATCATGAAGCTGTGTTTTGAACTCTGTTTATTTTGGAAAATAAAAATCACAGACACATCCCCACAGCACTGCTGAATAACTTAGGCCATTATGTATTGAAGAGATCAGCTTCTCTCCAATGTCTGTTCTTAAAAAAATGTCAACTGACAGGAACAGTTTGTGTGCGGGTTTCCCCCCCCCCCTTTGCATTTGGGAAAGAAATCAGGAAAAACAAACATTGTGGAGGAGAAAGAATGCATGGTATTGCTGATTGATCTCATAAACAACTGTAATGATCTGGCTCATCCACATATAAAAGGGCAGCCCAATCCTAACTAACTCCCCGTGCAGGTATCCCATGGAAAGGGTTTGGCCTCCAGGGACCTTCTCAGAGTAAGGGAACATTTGTTCTCTTGCCCTGGGGAAAGTGCATGCTCGGGTGCCAGATCTACAGCTGGTGCACATCCCAGGCTGGCAATCAAGGCTGGGGTTAGGATTTGGCATTTGTCTTTGCTGTGGAATCTGCCCACTTCCCAGTCCTGACTGGCTGCCTTCCCTGTCCCTGTTGCCACATGGTCCTGCCCACCCCTGTCTCATTCTGCCCCCTGTGCACACTCACTTGTGTCGGCAGGTGTCTGGTCCACTGGTGTGCAGAGCCGGCTGCTCACCACTTATAGCCAGGCCATGCACTCCAGTGTATCACTATTTAATACTGCTGGCCAGTTCCTTACACCGCGGGAATGCTTGTTCCGGCAGCATACAGTGCTAATAGGATTGGGCCCTGAGAGAATTTACTCAGAAGGGATTCTTCTCATTTTGTTAGTTTCTATACTTTATTGTGATTCCTTTCAGACTGAGAGCGCAAGCCTAAACTGGATTAGCCAACACACAACACACCATCTTCTCTGGCTCCAAGAGTGGTCCAAACGTGCTTTATGGTGGCCCTTGTGCTGGCCAAACTTTGCTGATTTATCTTATGCCAGCCTAACTCCAGTTTAGGATTGTGCTCTGAATAAACCATTATGTACTGCCATCCAGTGGTGGAATCTACCTGCGCTAACAACCGGAACGCAGGAAGTAGCTACCGGGACGCACGGTTGATTGGCAGTTCCTCCGTGCGTCCTCGCTTCCCCCGCGGTCCGCTGCCTGCCTGCCTGCCTGAAACTCTGGCTGCGGCCGTGCAGGGTGCAGGCACGGCCAGCCCCATTCACGTATTACAGGGGAGTGTGGCAGCGATGACTGCAGTAGGCGGAGCCAGCCCTACACAGAACAACAGGAACGGCGTTCCGGAGCATCCTGGCTACATGACATCACTGCTACCATCCCATTGGTATGATTCCCACCCACCCCAATTCAAAGAAAAAGCCTGAGAAAATGCCAGTATAACTTTGCAAGTGTGGTATGGCCAACAAAGAGATGATTTGATGTTGAAGATCTCTAGAGTGGATGTCTAGCTCTTCGAGAGAAACTAAAGTGAGTTCAGTCTCAAGTGAAAACTGTCATGGTATCACTGTACGTAGGGAATATTAGCAAACAGGGTCAAAAGCTGTTTGGTGCCAAGGTTCTGAGTCTCAAGATTTCGTCACCAGAATTTTTGCCACAAGGTATCTGGAACTCCACACGGAAAGTAGCTCGTCTAGTTCTTCTGGTCTCCTCATGAACTAATTGCAGCACAGATTAAATTTCAAAAGAGAATTGCTATTTCATCAACAGCAAAGGAATAGCCTTTTTCTTAATGAGATAACAAAGAGCTTTATCAGCGGTATGGAAGAAAGCTTGAGACCAGGGTTGCTTCTTACAATTACGTCAGGAATATTCCCTGAATTTGGTTAGGATTGTCAGATTAGAAAAGAAGCTCTTATTGTGGTAATGCTTGAGACAAGGGGCATCCATTTTGTCCTGCGGAAGGGGGAAGTTCACTGATAAGGAATATTGGTTATGTTACATGAGACTTCAATTTGTAAAAGGAAGAACAATCCTTTAAAATAAGATCTATTCTGCAACACTGGTAGAGTTCTTTGGGAATATAAATATACAGCTGCTTTATGAAGTCAAACCACAGGTCCATCTAGAACACATATAATCAGATCATTGTTCCGTATAATGTTTATATACAGGAGCACCATCAATGGACATGGCACTTCACAAGGAATGTGAGGACAGGATCATCCCCCGAAAGGCTTACAGCTGAGGGCGTAATGCTAACCAGGCCAGTACAGTTAGGCCAGCAAAGTTTGGCTGGCACAAGGGACACCATAAAGTATGTTTGGACCACTCTCTGAGTCAGAGAGGCCACTAACCAGATGTCCGCCATCCTCCCTGACTCTGAGAGTGGTCCAAAAGTGCTTTACAGTGGTCCCTGTGCCAGCCAAACTTTGCTGGCCTGATTGTGCTGGCCTCACTCCAGGTTAGTATTGCGTCCTGAGATACATACCAAAGAGACAAAAGGAAGAAGAAAGAAGAGACGGTATGCCCCTCTCCTGGCATTGTTCCCCTGCACCTGGTACCAGTGGCGGCATTCAGCCAGTACGCTGGGTGGGAGGAATGAGTGAGCGGCAGCTTGCCCGTAGTTTTCCGCTCCGTTTTGCCATCTTTCCCGCCCCTGCGGGGGCGGGGAAGACAGAGAAATGGACCAGGACACAACGGGCAAGCTGCCGCTCACCCGTTTCTCCCACCCAGCATACCGGCTGAATGCCGCCGCTGCCTGGTACCCCTGCTAACTTATATTTAGCAGGATGATTCACCCCATCAGAATGTCTTTTCTACTAGCATTTTTCTATTGTTTACACTGAATCTTTTTAGATTATGAGCCCTTCTGGGTTAGGAAACCATTTATTTATTTGATTCTCTCTAAACAGCTTTGTTGATCTTTTTTGTTGAAAAGTGGTATATAAATATTCTTAAGAAGAAGAAGTCTAGTCAAAATAGGAGAGAGCAAACCACAAGCATTTAAAGTAGGAACTGAATAAGTAACAGCGGCCCCTACTGGTAGGGATTTCTGCATATTCATTGTTATTATGCTTTCATAATAGTCATAGCTTTCATGCTGTTGCTCTTCCAGCACTAAAAAGCCCCAAACATTGTGGCCTTTTCTCATAAAAGAGGTGTTTTAGCTCTTTGACCACACTGGTTGCTTTCTTCTGCACCTTTCCCAGCTTGGCTGTACTCCCATTTGGAGATCTGGAGCTCAGAACTGTACATAACTGAGGCTTTGACAACTGCATTGGCTCCTTGTCGCTCACATTATGGCAATGAGATGTGGAAATATATAACTCTGCTGCTCATATTAATGCTCTTTTCCACATTTCACATTTCATCACAGTTGCTGGGGGGGGGGGAGAAAGGAGCGGGGGACATGATTCCAAAGCAAACATTGTATTCTCTTTGAGCAAATTGAATTACACTTGTACTCCATCGGATTACAATAATTAGCAGAGGAGAAAGGGATTCAATTACAGCCCAGATTCCGGGCACATCCTTCAGTTCAAACTCCTGTGGAAATACATTCCTTGTCTTTAACAATCTAGAACCAAATGAGGATTATAACACATAAATAATGCCCCCTTGATAGAAAACTGTTTAAAAAAAATGGAAAAAGAGAACATAAGGAACCATACAGATCAAATACAAAACCTTCTGGTATTGCCCAAAGGATTTAAAGAATCTATCCTGTTTATTTCTTAATTGTCCAAATCTTTTTCTCCCTGTTAGGAGGCAGAGAGTGGGATGACACTTGAACACATGGTTTCGTATATTCCAAAGGATAGTATATTAAAAAAAATTCTTTGCCCTGAATGGGGAAACTTGAGACAATGAGGAAATACTAATTTCCACAGTACAGTGAAAGACCAATCTTTTGACAATCCTGCTATAGATAAAAATTGTTCTACAATTTCAAAAACTCGTTAGTCAATTGTTCAAATGCCAGAGGAGAAAAAAAAATACTGCTAGGGCATAGGCTACAATCCTGTACACACTTTCCTGGGAGTAAGGCCCATTGAACACAATGGGACTTACTTCTGAGTAGATATGCATAGCCTTGCACTGTGAGAGTAATTGCAAATGCCGGGCTGAGAGGCACAGCAATGTGCGGGAAGGGTGTGGCGGGTGAGGCAGAACCGCCCTACTGGAGTTCTTTCAAAAGTGCCTCACTGCTTTGAGAAGCCCATGGGTTGTAAGTGTTTGCAGGATCACAGCCACTGCAGCAGCAGTGGAGGCACTTTTCAAAGAACTCTGGAAGGGCAATTCGGCCTCACCTATCACACCCTCACTGCACAGGTCTCTTCTACACTCTTCTGAAAACACAATTGAAGGGATCCACTAAAGTGATTCTGGTACTAGTGTAGCTCTTTGGGCCATACTTACACGGCAATCTAGTGACACAGTCCTACGTATTTATTTATTTAAAAGATTTAGGTTCTGCCTTTCCTCAAGGTAAAGGTAAAGGTTTCCCCACGACCAAATGGTCTAGTCGTGACCGACTGTAGGGGGCAGTGCTCATTGCCGTTTCAAAGCCTGTAGAGCCGGCGTTTTGTCCAAGGACAAGCTTCTGTGGTCATGTGGCTGGCATGACTCTACGCCGTAGCGCACAGAACACTGTTAACTTCCTACCGAAGTGGTCCCTATTTATCTACTTGCATTTAGGTGCTTTCCAACTGCTAGGTTGGCAGGAGCTGGGACAAGCAACAGGAGCTCACTCCGTCACACGGTCTTGAACTCCCAACCTTCCGGTCACAAAGCTCAGCAGCACGGATTAACCCGCTGCGCCACCACGTCCCAGAGCAAAAGCCCATGGCAGCTTACAATTCCAGACTATACAGTACATAATAACATCATAAGTGTAATACATCCAATCGGAGGTGAGCACATACTTATCACTAAAGCACTGCTACAGAGGCACAGGGGGCAGACAACAACACATCACACAAACATCGGACGGAGCAAAAACGTTTTGAGCTCCCCAATAGGGTGTTCTGGTAGGGAATTCCATAATTGTGGTGCCATTACGGAGAAGACTCTCTCCTGTGCTGCCATCAGTGGGTCCCTGCAGGGGGGCGGAGTTTTGCAAGGAGCCTTACCTTGCCGTGCTCCTTTCCCGCACCATTTTAGCCAATCTTCATGGAGAAAAGCAACGGCTTGGCATTGCTTACTGGCTACAGCGGCAAAGGAGAGGCGGGATTTACATGACAGGGTAAGGATCCTTGCAAAATTTAGAGCTCCGCCCCCTGTAGGGATGCCACTGGCTGCCATCCCTCTAACTTGGGATAAAGGTGGCACCATAAAGGTATTAACTGCTTCAATTTTCTAGGCACAATACTGAAACAAACTACTTCGCCCTCAATTAGATGATGACTATTGAAAAAGCTGTAATGGATGTTGCAAGATAACTTGTTTAAAGTGGACCGATAACTTGCAATGCAGCATTGCCATTTTATCAGTTCACATTTAGTATATATACTGGAACACAGATGATTGAATTCATATCCTGGAAAAAAATTCTTGTAGTCGGATTTTTTTTTTAAAAAAAATGTGTTATGCACTACACATATTTTTGAAATAAACTAATATTGATAAAAGAACAATGTCTTTAAAAGTTTTGAAGACAAAACACGACGCTGTCCCCTGTCCCACTCCCTTAAATCTAGTATGCCCACTTGCCACACTGAGTACCTCAGATAAAAAAGCAGCATCTTAGTCACACGTATTCAGAGACTGTCCAACACATTTTGGTGCTTGAGGCAGCAAATCCAAGTGGCAGATTCCATTGTGGTAGAAATATAAGAGCAGGCTAAACAAATGACTGTTTGCTGTTGAATCTGCCCCTTCACCTGTGGGGGGGGGGATGCTGCCCAAAGGTTTTCAGCTAAATCACAATATATTGCTTTCATTAACAGAACTCTGTCTCTTACCCAGATATCAGAACAAGGTCATACTTTTTGAAAACCTGCACTCTAAGGGTTAAAATTGCTTGTCATTACCTTCCCTGGCTGTAGCACCTTCCCAATCTCAGGCTGCACCAATGTTCTAAATTGCCGATGATGCGCTTGGTCCGTACGATACCGTGGCATGAGCCTCTCCCAGTATGTGGAAATACCTTGCAATACAGTGGGTGAGACTGATCAGATTAGAGCCCTGCTGTCTGCTTCTGTGGCGACAGGGTAAGAGGTTTTCAAGAGGAGGGCCTCTTGTATCATCATCATCATCACCATTGCTGAGTTATCCATTGATCATCCCACGCTGTGTTCCCACCTGGTCCGCAGCAAATGATGCTTATATAGTATAGGGCATGAGTTGGGGGTTATTTAGTTGACTGCAGAGTTGCAATTTTGGGATGTGAGAAGCTCAGCCTCATCTAATTAACAGCCCAATCCAGAGCTGCCCGAGAGCGCAGAAGTAGCCAGGTAGCTACTGCTGCATCCCACGGCAGACAGGCAGCTGCTGACATTCGTCCCCTTTCCCTACAGTGAAGGTGCAGGGCAGGCGAGCCGTCTACTTGCTTCTGCACCGTCTATTTAGCCGCCCCTGCAGAAGCGGCCTTACACAGAGGTCGGGAGCCAGTGCTGCTGGTCCCACCCCCGCTCCACCTCTCCTCCTGCCCCGGAACACCCTCCCGCCCCACCCAGAAAGGCTGCAACCCTGGCGAGCACTGAACTCACTGCTTGGCAGTGAGCAGTGCTCCCTCTGGGGCATGTGCGGTTGGTGTCGCTGTGGCGCCACCCAATGCCTTACCACCTTACCACCTTACCAGCAGTGTTGGAGATGCTTTACAATGCCTTGTGTGACACCAATGCAAGCAGCACACTTGTACCGCTCATCCTGGAGGGCTCTGGATTGGGCCCTAAAACTCATCCGGGGCCACTCAATGCAGTCCTTTGGGTCCCAGTGGGTCCCAGGCAGATCGTCATTCATTGGGTCCCGGTCAGTGATGTCATGCAGGGGGTACGCGAGTACCGGTTTCTAGGATTATGGCTGGCCCCGCCCATTCGCCCGCCCACTCGTCGACTCTGCCCCCTGCAACGTTTGAATTTCCTGCATGTTCTCAGAGCCAGCCAGGCAGGCAGGCAGCAAGCAGAGCCTTGCCTTGCCACTGAAAAATGATCTACTCTGGGGTTTTGGGACTGTTGGGTCACTTTAACATGATGCCAGGCCTCCTTAACATGTTCTGGGGGTACTGTGGAATACTGTTGCAACTGTTGGGTCAGTTTAAAATCATCTGAGGCCTCAAAAAGGGCTTTTTTCATGTCCCTTCCTGCCACGACCTCACTTCCGGCTTATGACGTCACTTCCGGTGGGCGGGTCCTGACACGTGCCAATCAAAAGTGAGTACCTGTTCTTAAATCATTTAGATGACACCACTGGTCCCGGTGCTAAAATGGGTCCCGGTGCTAAAAGATTTGAGAACCACTGCAACAGGCAGTTCAGTGGCTGTCTGGAGCATGAGCTTGAGGTTGCAGGCTATTGCAGAAAATCTCCCCTGTTGTCTCCCCTGTCCATACATCTTTTGATTCTGGTGGACTGTGAATCTGGTAAACTCTGTTCCAATAGGGGTGCCAACCTTTCAAGGTCAGTCTGTAGTCTCCAGGAATCAGCACTGATCTCTGGGTGACTACTGAAGGCAATCTTGGAGATTTTAACAGGGTCTCCAGGAATTTCCAACATTACATCAGGTTGGGGAAAATGGACTCCAGGAATAGTTTTAGTCAAAGTTGGCAACCCTATGACCCAACCTCCCTGGCTTAATGATTTTCATTATCACATCATCAGGCCATGGTTACGTACTGTGCAGAGGTGGCTCTACAGGGAAGGCAAAGCCCCAAGTGTTGCAAGAAGCCTTTCCCTGTCATGTAAATCCCTCCTCTCCCTTGCTGCTGTAGCCAGTAAGCAACGCCAAGATGTTGCTTTTCCCTGTGAGGATTGGCTAAAACGGTGCAGGAGAGGAGTGATTTCCACTGCAAGGTCAGGCTTCTTGCAAAACTTAGAGCTTTGCCCTCCCTTAGATCTGCCTCTGGTACTGTGATGTGGGCAAGCCACACTCTATCACACTCTCTCGGCAGAGTCAATTATCTGTTGCATTCCATGTATCGTTCTCTAGATATACCTGAATACACAAATACAAATCTACACCTGAGTAGATAAAGGATTCTACACAAAGCTCCACACCTATGCAAAAGAACTGCACAACGACCAGCTCAAAAGCAACCAATTGATACTTCGGTTTTATAGATGAGGCACACTGTGGCTGACAGAAGGAATTAGTACAAGGCCTATCGTGGCAAAAAACCTTTTTTTTTTTTTTTAAAAAAAAAAGAAGCTGCCATTTGAAAGTACTGCAAGTTGGATCAGCCCTGTTTAAACACTCAAGGCTAACCCACTCAAACACTAACCCACCTTCCGGCACTGGGGTAAGGGCAATGAAGCTCCACAGAAAAGGAGCAAACATTCCCTTACCTTGAGGAGGCCTCCATGACTACTACTCCACCGCAGAATGCATGCACCACTGGAACAACTATACCAGTGCTGGAAAGTTGGTTAGGATTGCGCCCTCAATTTTGTGGGTTATCCAATCAATAATAGGCATGGTCTCATAATGAGACCACATGTCCCTCTTTCACATTTTTCAACAGCTTCAAACCAGATTGTGCCCCCGCTTTACGCCAAGGGTTGGCGACCTACAGCCCAGGCTCATGGGCACAGGGAGTCTGGCAAATGAGTGGCAGTGAGTGGCAAATCGAGCTCCGTGCAGCCATTTCCGGGAGCTCAGCAACCCGGAAGTTCAGTGATGATGTGACAAAGGTCAGCGATGATGAGGTTGCTGACTCTACCTTTGCAGTATAAAAATAGAAGGTAACTTTTTTTTACATAAGGAGGTGTGGTGGACTGAAGCATCGAAGTCCACCATCCCCATTGCAATTTTCACCCATTTTGTTCCCCCTCCCATTTAAAAGAAACAAAGGGAAAAGCAGTCCAGGACACATATGTAAAGTAACATGTGGTTTGGAGTCACCTTATGATCCTAGAAGATTTCCTTGCAGGTCAGATTGAGTCAGGTGTCGTTTAGGGTTCCCTCTGCGCTGCTGTGGTTAGAATGTGTTGCAACACAGATTAAGTGTCACGGATGGTGCCTGGGTTCTTGGGCAGGCGTCTGATTGAGAGTTTAAAGGAGTTCAATCTAATTATCTTATTGAAGGGAAGGTCAGAAGATGGTTTAATCACAGCTTGTAAAGTATCTGGGCAGGAGATCACAGGTAATACAGAAGGGCTCTTTTAATCAAGCAGACACAATGCAGGACTAAAATCTGATAGCTGGGTGTGCAAATCAGCAATGTCTAATAGGGAAGGTAATTACCCACTGGAAGAGATTTCCAAAGTTTGTGGTTGAATCCTCCATCATGGCGTCTTACAATCAAGATTAAGATATGACTGATTCAACCACAGATTGGAAAGAGGAAGGATGCCGAAAATCCCAAGTCAAATTTCTCAACCTGTGTTAGGCAGACAGGCAGTCTCAAGAAACACACACACACACACACACACACACACACACACACACACACACACA
>JAJKFI010000084.1:2787610-2799667 GCA_029204185.1 Lerista edwardsae
GGTCTCCAAGCCCCCAACTCTGCTACTATTTACACAAATACACAACAAGCTGAAGATCTGAAGGTCGCCAGTTTGAAGACTCTGTGAGCGGCAGATCTCGTTAATTGCGACTGATTAACAGCTGAGCTTTGGCTGCCTTGTGTGAGGGGGAGTTGTGCCGAGTCAGCTGCTTCTCCGGTGGGAGCAGGGAAGCCGCTTATCAGCCAGCAAGAAGACAAACGGGTGGCCAGAAAGAAGACTAAATCCAGAAAGATCCATCTTTATATGTGTAGTTCTTGAAAGATAGAACATTTCTGTAAAAATTGTAAAAACCTTCAGGTTTCTGAATAAAGTCTGCCTGTGTAAACCGCCTTGAGTTATAGTCATTAGTGAAATCTGGTGACCTAAGAAAGGCGGTATATAAATCCAAGTATTATTATTTATTATTACCTCAGGGCTGCATTGTGTCTGCATCAGTGCTGAAAAACTGGATAGGATTGGGCCTTAAGAGACACCCATCTTTCTCTTGTCCTTCTAGGGTTACCAGATACAAACTGGGACAGAGTGCCTATACCTTTAACAAGAGGTTCTCGAACTTTTTAGACCAGGACCCATTTCTTAGAATGGCACTCATTTTGGTACCCACCAGAAGTGATGTCATTAACCTAGAAGTGATAAGAACATAAGAACATAAGAAGAGCCCCGCTGGATCAGGCCAAAGGCCCATCTAGTCCAGCTTCCTGTATCTCACAGCGGCCCACAGTGATGTCATAGCTGGAAGTGCCATCATCAAGCAGGAAGTGCTGTCAGTGTGACATAATCAAATGACACTCCTAGAATGCAAACTAGCATTCTTGGACTGCAGCAATTGAACAACCATGAAACATTTCTGACAGAAAGCAAGATTAGGGTAAAACATTATGTTAAAGCATGAAACGAAAAACATTTTTTTTTTTTTAGAAAAAACCATCACTTGAAAATTCACAAAAGAATTTTCACAAAAGAATGACATCACAAAAGAAATATAGCAAGAGTAAGGGCTGCAGTTTCCAAGATGGCTGATCCCAGCTTTCCACAACCCATCTGACCTCAGGTCGTGACCCACCGAGTGGGCCCCGACCCACAGTTTGAATAACACTGCCTTAAACCATTCTATAGAAGAGGGAATTTGGGCAGCTGCAGCTCATCATGGATGGGTTTCAAAAGCTGCACATGCCCAGATTCCCTTTTGTACACTGGTTAAAGGAATAGGCACTCTGTCCCAGTTTGTATCTGGTAACCCTAACTTCTGCTTTCGCACCATAACATGCAAAACCGGAGTGCTTGCAAAAATCAGTAGGACCTCCACATCTGCATTCATGATCTCTGAATTGGGTGCATTCCAGGATTATGAATGTCACTGAAAATATTTGATAGTCCTGCTGGTTCCCAGGGTTCATTGCATGATGTGCGTATTTTTAAATATGACCTGTTTCATTCTTCCCGAAGATGAGATTGCACATGTTTTGCAAAATGTCCTTCAGCAGGAATGGGTCTCGAAAAATACAGCTTTGACTAGTTTTCCCCTCTTTCATGAACAATGACCAGTATGGCAACAAAGCTTAAAATGGGACAATTTGTTTTCAGACAACATTGTTGAACTAAAAAGTGGAAACTGTTAAGATAGAGACCTTTCTGAGGGCCCTTCCAGTTTTTCACGTTGTCAGCTTGTGAACCAAGATCTGGCAGGGGTGTGTGTGTGTGTGTGTGTGTGTGTGTGTGTGTGTGGAAAGATACCAATCTCAATGTACTGTTGGTCCTTCAACAGACGCCAGTGGCATCTCTGTGTACTAATTGTCTGCATGTCATGCATGAAAAAAGGAATGCAAAATTAACCTCAGATCAGAGCGCCTAGGGAAAATCTTCTTTTTGCCCAAGAAATAGAGTTCACACTCATCCGTCTTCAGCCGGTGTGCATAGTCAATATAAGCAGACACCTCTTGGCCACGGTAATTTCGATCCCGAATGAAGATGATAGACTAGAAAGAAAGGACAAGAAGAAAAGTGTGAGAAGATGCCCAGAGGAGAAAGACTTGTACATTTTGCACACTGAATGCTTTTGGACTGTTGACTTTTGAGAACGTAAGGAAAAGGTTTCCGTTTATTAAATGTCCATGACTCATTCTAAGGCACTTCAGACCATGGAAGATGCCCATCTGTCAGGAAGGATTTGCACTGCACAGGCGCGGCGACTCAGGACTAAATCCATCACAGTGTCACAAGGTTGGCTTTCCAGCACGTCCGGCCAATCCATGAGGCCAAGAAGTGGTTGCTGCAGGCAGCAGATGGGGGGGGGGCAGGGGGCCCTACTTGCGTCTGCTGCTCCTTCTTCCCCTTTTACATCATGAACTGGAAAAGGAAGAGGCAGACAGGGAGGAAGAGGAAGTGTGGAGGGGAGGAAAGTGCTAGGCTATATGGCCCTGGAGAGCAGGCGGAGCCCAGGCTGGCACACCATTGGGGAAGGGGGCAGCGGCATCATGCAGCCGGAAAGCTGGGCAGGAGGAACGGGTGAGCGGCAGCCCGCCCGTTGCGTACCGCTCCGCAGGGGCAGGGAATCAGAATCAGAAACGGAGCGGTACGCAACGGGCGGGCTGCCACTCACCCGTTCCTCCCGCCCAGCATTCCGGCTGAATGACGCCGCTGCCTATGACGCTGTGGGATGAAAGACAATACGCTTGTCATGCATGTTAATTGGCTCCTACTCTCCCTCCCCCTCTCTTTGTATATATATAAAGTAACAGATCAAATACAAGCACCTTGTTACACGAGACCTCCGATGTTCAAAAAGTTGGCAAAGGGAACGAAGTCTTACGCTCAGGAAGCAGCATAAAGGCCATCTTTCAACCCGCATCTGATTATAAAATTAATTTCCTAAAGTGGGTGTTTTCACACAGACCTGCCATGTCGAAACCAGCAAATCTACACAGCTCTACAGGGAAGCCGCCTGGATGTCTATCAGGGTCTTTTTTTGAACTCCAAATATATTTGAAAGGGGAGGGAAAAAAATCCTGTGATAAAGGTACAAAGGGCTCCCTTTGGCTTTTGATCCTGTATCACCTGTCAACATTCATTTTCATTGTTCTTTTTTTTCCTCTCAAAAACTCATTTAGAAGTACTTATAAAGCTTTCATTCATACAATGTACAAGTGCGTTAGGTGGATTTTCTTAAGATGTTCTATCACTTTTCAGCTGTACCACACCTTTCCGCCTGGGAGAAGATCGCTCTCTGTGCTGTCTTTTAAGCGTTCCCCCCTCCCCTCCCCTCCCCTAGTGATGAACAGCAGATAACGCATTTCATACCAATAATTAAACAAAGTGGATTTCACAGGACAATCCTAAAGGTGTGTTTGCAAGATCACTTCGGGATGATGGAGTGTGCCATCATCACAGCCCAGGTGACACATGTTTCCCATCTCATGTCTCCCCACCCCCCCGCCTTCTGCATGGAGAGCACTTATTTATGTACGTATTCAAACACTCCTACCCTGACTTTATATAGAAAATTCCCATGGAATTACAACAAGGGAGGGATGATTCCCCTCCCATGCCTGAAGGCCAGCTGAAGCCCCTCCCATGCCTGAACCATGCCTCTGCCACGGCCCTCCTCCTCCCTTGGTAATGCAATGTGCAGGCATGCACACCTGTGTCTCCAGCGGCGTCATGCAGCCGGAACGCTGGGCGGGAGGAATGGGTGAGCGGCAGCCCGCCTGTTGCGTACCGCTCCGCGGGGGGCGGGGAAGATGGCAAAACAGAGCGGTACGCAACGGGCGGGCTGCCGCTCACCCGTTCCTCCCGCCCAGCGTTCCGGCTGCATGACGCCGCTGTGTGTCTCCCTTCCCCTCCTCCTTTGGTGGTGCTTCAATGCTTCTGCAGCTATGCTGCTGCTCCTGACTATGTTGATATAGGGCAGTGTTTTTCAAACTGTGAGTCACGTAGCACCTAGGACAGCCATCACTGAAAATATGGGAAGATGGGAGCCTGGGAGGCTGTGTGGTTATTTTGCTCATGCCAAGGTTGTAAATAGGCCTTTTCCCCTTTCTTTCTCCACTTTGCCAATGGAAAATGGCTGAGAAGTAGCCCAACTTATTGCTGCATTCCCAGGAAAGCAGCAAGCTCTGGTGTCACAATGACAGCACTTCCGGCCGTGACATCATTTCTGGTGGGTCCCAGATAGACTGTCTGCTGGGATATTGAAATGGGGCAGAGGAAATTTACAGACTTGTATGGTAGGTTTCTGCCTGGAGACATGGAGCCTGAATTCTGCCTGGTGATATGAGTAAATGGTAACATAGAGATCTGCCCGGAGATAAGAGTTAAAATGGTAACAGGTGAATTTGCCCAGAGACAGCGGAGAGTTTGCCTGGTGATAAGGTCATGTGATCGTGATGACTGGAGAATATATAAAGATACCAGTTAGTTACCAGTTAGTTTGGAGGGTTTGGAGGTTTAACTGTCAAGTGTTTTAACTGTCAGTTACAGAGAGAGTTTGAAGTGTGTGTGCTTGAGAGAAGTCTTTTGGATGAGAGCTGAACACTGTTTTATAGAAGCTATGTACAGAGTTTGCTGAAGTTGCTGAAACGTAAAGAAGATTAACTACAATAATACAGAATAGAAGTTTTGTTAAAGAAGTCTCTGAGTTATTTCTGGTCAGTGATCATCGGAGCTCTGAGTAAACCACTCTGCAGGAGGAGAAGCAGCATATTCATATTCATATTATTTCCTCCATCATCTCAAAAAATATAACAATACTGTCATTCTAAAAAGTTGGTCCCAGTGTTAAAACATTTGAGAACCACTGACATAGAGGCATACATATGGTGCATTCATCAGAAATGACAGTATGCACAGTTTTTGCTATAAGGAAGAGACATCCATACTGAAAACCCGCTGTATGTGATCCAAAATTATAAGCAAAAACAACAAGTTGCAACCAAAATTTTCAAGGCAAAAGATTCAACTAATTTGAATATGGCTGCAAAATTCACAGAAGGTGTGCCTTCAATTCACACTTCAACAGCACAATCCTTACCTGGAGTTAGGCTGGCAATGTTTGACCGGCACAAGGGAGACCAAAAAGTATGTTTGGACCACTCTTGGAGTCAGAGAGGCCAGCATCTAGACGTGTGTCATCCTCCCTGACTCAGAGAGCGGTCCAAATGCACTTTACGGTGGCCCTGGTGCCGGCCTAACTCCAGGTTAGGATTGCAGTCTAAAAATCCCATACCACTGCAAGAATCAGAAACCATTACATACAGAAACAGCGCAAACTAGGCTTATGTGGATGGTCATGTCTCCAGAGAGAGAAGTCTTAGGCTCAGTCTCCACCACTGCTGTCCATGTGGAACGTATGAACCGGGGGATAGCTACGTGGGACAACTAAAGAAGCTTGCTCGTATTAGAGAGCAAAGATGATGTGAAATAGATCACGACAACCTTCACTGAGAAATCCCAGTTTGGAATTTAAGGATCCAAGCAAAACGCGAGACAGGAGACACTCTTTAGGGGGAAACTGACGCCTCAGCCGTATCACCTGGTGAAACCGTCTTCAATGGAAAATGTTTGAAGGGTTGCCAAGTGAAAGGTAAATGGCTGGAACGCAGAAGGCAGACAATATTTAGGAGTCAATTATTAACTCATGGAGGAAGCACACACAAAAACCAACCCAAAGCAACCAACCCATGGGCAGTTTCACAGGTGGCACCCCAGGGGCCTGAAGCAACCATCTGACTGAAAAAGACAGGCTTAAAATACATTACAAGTTAAAATAAATTCTTAATGACGGGCAATTTATTTTTCTTGAATACTGTTTGGCCTAATTTGCCACCTGTGGCTCACGTTACATCTAGCAAAAATACCACCAGGCGACAGTAGGAGGGAAACTGACCTCGTCTCCGTATCTTTAAAACAGATGGTCTGAGCACTTTCTTTCTGGAAAAATGTTCAAGCCGTCGGGCTTGCCTGAAAGACGAGGCACGAAACCTGGCTAGTCGGTGACTTATGCTTTACTCTTTCGCCTGCATGAGACATACTGTACATGTGCTGTTTTCAAGCGCAGGGACTTGGAGTGGTTATTTCGTATATGCCATCCATGTACATCCTGCTTTCCGACCAATCAGACGGGCGGTGTCTGCAACAAGGAGTTTGCAAGCGAAAAAGAGAGACAAGGGTGACAATAAAAGAATGGGAGAGCGGTAAGGGCCAGGTAAATTTTGAAGACGCATTCCAGCAGTGAAAATGCCTGCAGGCTGAAAAAAAAATGCACGTGCGCTGCGTTGGCCCAAGGCTGTCGCAAGTGGGCCACAAGGCATGCCTGTGCCAACTGAAGAGGAGCTGGGCTGATGCAAGCACTTGCATCAAGACCCAGGCACGCCCGCGGAGGCAGCTGGTAAGCTGTGCACCTGCTCTGGCCACGTTTGGCCAGTGTGGGGACTTTTCTGGGGAGGGGGAAGGTGGGAGGGGGCGGAACAGGGTGGGGGAGGGCGTTCCGGTTGGCATGGCAACCCTTGGGAGGGGGTGGTCTGGGTCGGGAGCGCGCCCCATGGCAAGGTGACGAAACCGCGCCCCCGGCATGTCGCCCCGCCCCTGTGCGTCTCCCCGCCACGCCTCCCCACGCCCAGAAGAGCTCCATTTCGGAGCGTTCCAGGCGCACAGGAGGGAGGGAGGGCCAAAGAGCGCCCGGACTCCGCGCAATGGCACCCCCCCGCCGCCTGGCGCCCATGCGGCTTGTCATCCCTGCACCCCCCTGGATCCGCGACTGGGGGGGTGGAGTCCGGATGCAGCCATTAGGCTGCATCCAAACCCCTGTTACCTGGCCACGAGGCCTTGATCTGGGCCGCTGCAGGAGGCTTGGACTTACACCTGCAATTTTGCAGGTGCAGATCCAAGCAGCCCTAATGGGCTGCCTGCGGCCTACCACAGGGCAAGGGGACACTTGTCCCCTTTCCCCTCTAAATTGCTACTGCCTCCAGCTTGGGCTTGGAGGCCAGCCTGCCTAGTCCAGCCCAAGTTAGGTGTGGGCTGCAAAACACTGTACAATATCTGATGGTTGATTTAGTTATGTAACAGGTGTTAGTATATGGTAACCAATAAGTACGAACGTGTTCATTTTGAGGGCCGAATCCTACCCAACTGTCCAGCGCCGATGCAGCTACAATGCAGACCCAAGGGAAGAATAAACGTTCCCTTAGCACTAAAGGAGGCCTCTGTGACTCGCCCCCCACTTCTGAATGCAGTGCATGCCCTGTTGGCATGGCTGCATTGCTGCTGGAAGGCTGGATAGGATTGGGCCCTCTTCTTTTAGGATTGGATCCATTCTTCTTCTTTAATGGATCAGATTAGTTAGATATAACAGTGAATTTTCACATTCTTTGATATCTGGAACATTATTTGTTCACCAGTACTGTAACTAGTCTGTATGGAGGATGCTGAAAATGCCTTTAAAGGTGAAAAATCAAAGTACTTGAAGTGAGAAGTTTGCAGGCTGTGACTTCAAACCCAGAATAAATGCACCTTTGTGCATCTGATGGACTGTCATCCAAGAAAGCTGCTGCTGAAATAAATTTGTTCGTCTTTAAGGAGCTTTAAGGAGCTACAAGATTCTCTGTTTTCTTTGAAGCAAACCAGAAAGAATGAACCAAATAGGTGCTTGCTTCTAAGCCATTTGTGTCACGTTTTCTTTTTTTAAACACACGTGCACACAAAGTTGAGAGGCACACATGAAAAAACAATAACCAGCCCAGCTCCTTCAACCAGACCTTTGCACATCTCAGAAGCGAGCCTGTAAGGGGGACAGTGGCCGACTGAGAACCAGATGTCTCAATGTTTTAAGACTTGAAAAGAAAAGCTGCTTGCCTTGTACAGAAGAAGAACTGTTTTTACTGTGTGCATGCAACATGTGTTTTCCAGTCAACTATTATTCACAGTGTTCCACAGCTGCTGGGGGAAGCTCTGCAGACTGTGGGATTTGCTTATCTGTGTAAACAGGGTGTTGGCTGCATTTGTGAGTAGTAATTCACAGTGAGAACAGGCTCCCGTGTGTGAGTGTATGTGTGTGCATTTGTGTGTGTGTTCTTGTATTCATTCTGATGGCCTTAAAAATTTCAGTGTTTTTGCATGCAGCCAAAGAAGCATGGATCTTGCATGGTCCTTCCAGTAAACAAGAACAAGACGGCAACTGGAGAAGACTGTGAGAAGAAGTGACTTAGGACACAATCCTGGCACAATCCTGGCACAGTCAGGCCGGCAAAGTTTGCCTGGCACAAGGGACACCGTAAAGTATTTCTGGACCACTCTCGGAGTCAGAGAGGCCAGCACAGACACGTGCCATCCTCCCTGACTCCAAGAGTGGTCCAAACGCCCTTTACAGTGTCCCTTGTGCTGGCCCAACTGTGCTGGCCTAACTGTGCTGGCCTAAATCCAGATTAGGATTGCATACCTAGATTTGTAGTTTGAGGCAGCACACTCGATGCAGTCACAGACTTGCTTCACACATCCACGCATGGCCTTGAGGCTGCACTAAACGTTCACCCAGAGTGCTTCAAGGAGATTAGAATTCCCCCTTGAGCTCTGTTCTTAATTCTACATTATTTTTTTCAGGTAGAATTTCACAGCTGTTTGCAGCCATTGCTTCCTGGTGGGTGGGTGATGACAGCAAGACCGGAGGTGGGCTAGGAGAGACAGTAGCTGCTCCAGGACCGTTTTCTAGGTTGTGATCCAGAGAACAGCAACAAAGAGTCCCCCTGTTTAGGTTCCAATTAGACGCTTTCCGAAGAGCTGCTCTTGTGCCTTCAAACTGTAGTGAGAAAACATTATCCCTGCGCCACTTGAGCAGTGCTGCCAATTCATTTTGCCCAAGGCCAGCCTAAGGCTTATTTAGATACCTGTAAAATCTTGGCTCTTGTCTTGTGTGCAAAAAATCTGAATGATCTTTTCTACCTGCTTCACACAAGGGCTTCTTTCACCATTTTCTGCTAACATTTTGTGTGTTTCGGTTCCCGCGTCTCCAGGTGGCAAAACATCAGTTGGATTTTCAGTCTTCCTCCTTTTTACATTGGACTCCCACATCAGAGCACACTTAGCAAAACACATTGATGAAGGGGGGAAAAACCCTCAGTGAATTTGGCTGGGCATGGGTTGATACTCTCAATCTCTACCAATATTTTTTGTTTTAATACAGTGCTTTACAAGATCTCTTTCTGTTTAGTTTGCTAAGCTTATGAGCTTTACTTTCTGACATCACCTTTCCGTGTGGAGTCATAGGCACTCATACTCTCCAGACTGGGATAAGGACAGGAAGAAAATAGTTTTGCTGTATATGAAACAAAGTATATAAGTACAGGCATGCCCTGGTATCTGCTGGGGTTCTGTTCCGGACCCCCACCCCACCCCACCCCGATTCCTGAAACCGTGGATACTGGTAACCCCCTTTTTAATGTTAAGGGAACACCAGCGATTCTGCTGCAACAAGGTTTTAAAACAATAAGTTTGTTTAATATTCCTCTATGTTTTTAATAGGCGTTCCAATATCCATGGTATCTGTGGATAACTGAAACTGTGGATACCAAATCAGTGGATACTGGGGCACACCTGTATGTATGAAGGAGTACTGGGATTGGGCCTGAAGATTTGTGAGTCAGCAACCTGCGTGGGCCTGGGTCACATCATTGCTTGGATGGGAGGCCACTTGGGAAAAATATGTGCACCACCATCAATTCCAGAATAGAAGAAAAATGGGATATAACTGTACGGATGTGCCCCGCCCAAGTACATAGCTCCCTGCACACATGGTGGATACCTGAAATCATGGATAAGAAGGTTAGTATGAGGTTCTTCCCCCTCCAAGCAAGAAGGTTTTTTAGTGACCCAAAGTAAGAATAAAGGAAGGTAAGAGGGGGCCTGATCCATGGATAACTGAAATCACAGATATGGGGTCCATGGATGGGGGCCATCCGTATTAAAAATGAAGGAAGAACTCAAAAGAGGAAAACCAACAGCAGTGTCATGTGATAATTCAGTGGCAAGTGGCAGGATGAGGAGGTGGCACCTGTGAACTGGGGAGAAAACAGCCAAACGTGCCAGAGTGGTTGGCAGCTGGTCAGTGGATCTGGGCTCATCTTAGGCAATGCGGAAAGTAGGGACAGAATTTGGCAAGGCCTGGGGTGGCAAGGCCTGCGGTGCTGATTGGGGAAGCCTGGGAGGAGGAAGCTCAGCGCCAATCTGAGGAAGCCCCAGAACTGGATGCAGGTACGCACATGTCGTACCACATGGTACCCTAGGAATCAGCATAGGGAGAAGGGTCGGGAACGAATTTCAACTCGGGTTGAATTCTGGGGGATGTCTCTGAAGGCCAGCGATGGGATCCGCAAATTGAGAAGGGGAACGCTGGGCGGGACTTACGCAGGACTTCCACGTGATTGGCTGCCCGTCCGCAGTGTTCCACGGCTGCCCTGGCCTCGGGGGGGGCTGCCCCCGATTGGCGCGCCTCACCGCTGCTCGCCCAGGCACCCAGTGCGCCCCCCACCCGTCCTCTGCGGCGAGCAGGAGCCCCCCCAGGCCAGGGCAGCCACGGAACGCTGCGGACAGGCTGCCAATCATTTGTAAGTCCCGCCTAAGTCCCGCCCAGCGTTCCCCCTCTCAAGTTGCGGATCCCATTGCTGCTGAAGGCCCTTCTACAAGGCTGCAACTGTCCAGTGGAAATGGGAAGCTCTGGACTGCCATGTTGCACAAGGAGAAAACTTCAGTTTAATTTCTGTCGGGCTACTGGCTGTTGGAAAAGTGCTGGTTGTGTAAAGAGGGTGATATGACATGACATGAAAAGAGAATGGAGAAGGGTGGCCTTCCAAAATGGTCACGTAGTCAGCATTTTGCACGACTCAGACGTTTAATAAATGCTTTCAGTTCTTTCCATTCATGTATTTCCTCCCTAAGACTAGAAACAAGTTGCCTCTGTTGATAATCTGTAACATTTTATTTTAAACAATTCTATTTGAGGCCTGTCAATTAGAAAAAACCCTTAACATATATTTACTGCCAGGAGCTGCCTCAGGGAGAGCAGAAAGCCTCAGGGTTCTGGGAGCAGCTGCCCCATGTGGTGAGTTGCTAGAACTACAGCCTGAGGTGAGAAATTGCTCTCAGGACTGTGAGACTGGCAATTGGCTCAGTCGGAATAGGGAGGCCTAGAACAGCCTTTCGGCTTGGGCTAAGTTTTGGCCCGAGCGACAGAAATCTCCTCGTCTCTGGCATTTCCTTTCTGTGACACCTGGCATTGTTCCTCAGCCACAAATTCTGGGCTTGTTCCTGACTTCTAGCTCACCTTGCGGTCTGACTTCTGACTCTGCCACAGTTACTGCCTACAGCCCAGCCTTCACATTTACAGATGTTTGACAGTTTTCTTTGAGTTATTGGAAAGAGGATAAATTTCCTTTTTCCAAGAACTGAAAGAAAACTTTCAGGCATCTGTAAATACCGCGTATTTATGGTTTCTTAGAAATAGTTCAAACACATACCTCACCTCCAGCAACAGCCGTCCCTGCCTAGCATGGTCAAGGAAAGGCCCAAGAGATGAGACAGGGGTGAAGTGACCAGCGTGTCTGTGTGGTGCCTGAAGAGTCAGGAAGTGATATTATCAGCTCGTGTCCACATCAGGCCATGACATCACTTTCGGTGGGTCCCGGAGAGATTGTTATTCTAAAAAGTGGGTCCTGGTGCTAAAATGTTTGAAAACCACTGTTGTATAGGATTGCAGCCTAAGGGCCTCCCTTTTCCATCCCATAAACTGAACACTGAGGTCACAAATAGACTACCTGAGTGCCATGACTGAGGGTGCAATCCTAACCTGGAGTTAGGCCAGCACAGTTAGGCCAGCAAAGTTTGGCTGGCACAAACTTTAAAGTTTGTGTAAACATACTTCATAAAGTATGTTTGGACCCCTTTCAGAGTGCGCCAGACGTGCACCAGCCTCCCTGACTCCAAGAGTGGTCCAAATGAGCTTTATTATTATTATTATTATTATTATTATTATTATTATTATTATTATTATTA
>JAJKFI010000084.1:2799677-2811455 GCA_029204185.1 Lerista edwardsae
ATATACTGCCTTTCTTAGGTCACCAGATTTCTCTAATGACTATAACTCAAGGCGGTTTACATAGGCAGACTTTTATTCACAAACCCGAAGGTTTTTACAATTTTTACAGAAACATTCTATCTTCCAAGAACTACACACATACAGATGGATCTTTCTGGATTTAGTCCTTCTTTCTGGCCACCTGTTTGTCTTCTTGCTGGCAAGCGGCTTCCCTGCTCCCACTGGAGAAGCAGCTGACTCGGCACAACTCCCCCTCTCACAAGGCAGCCGACGCTCAGCTGTTAATCAGTCACAATTAATGAGGTCTGCCGCTCACAGAGACTTCCGGCTGTCCCGAACTGGCGACCTTCAGATCTTCAGCTCTTATCTTCAGGCAAACGGAGGCATTAACCCTCTCGACTAATTCTTTACTGTGGCCCTTGTGCCGGCTCAACTTTGCTGGCCTAACTGTGCTGGCCTAACTCCAGGTTAGGATTGGGCCCTTAATAGATATTGATTGTGAAAAATGCAGAACTGAAGCATGGTGAACTGGAAGAAGTTCCTGCCTGATGAATGGGGCTCTGCAAGAACTGCCTGGGGGTTGGGTCACATTAGGCTTTCTGTCTTAAAAGAGTGCCTGGGCAGCACGAGATGCACATCAGGCCAATGCAAAAGTGAACGGTGATGTCACTGCTCTGGCATGTCTGTCATTTTAGCCAGCTTAAGAAACAGCTGGGTGGGAGGAAAGCAGCAGGTAATGGGAGCCCCAGGCAAGAAGCATGTTCTACTCCATCTCACTTCCACTCAGCCCAGCCTGGTTTAAGTGGCTGGACTGCCCAAGAGGAAGTGGTGGCAGAGCATGTGCAGACTGGACGGCATGCTTCAACTTCATGGCCTTTATTTTAAGCCTGTTAACAAGCTGGCAAATACTCATAGGAAACGGCGATTCCACAAGTTGAAACGCACTGCCAAATCACCGAGAATTAGGCTGGCACTGCCAAGGTGTTTTCAGATGATTCAAAAACTGCAACAGCTCCTGCCAATCAGGAAGCCAGCAGTATATTGGCTCTTTTTTGTAAAGAGTCTGGAACCTGGGGAGCCACCTCCTGCTAAGGTTATGCCTGTGCCCCTAAGAAAGCCAGCAGAATGCCCTTTCTTTCAGTGGAAAAAATGGCAACAGTTTCCCAGTGTATTCTTGCTGAGCCTCAGAGCTTGTCCTCTTCTGCAAACCTCCTGTCAGTGCGCGGGTGTCCTACAGATGCCTACCCCTCAAGGCTTCCCTCTGGGGGCGAACAATTCACGCACTGTGCAGTTTTGCTGCAGGTGTCTCCAGGTGTCAGCTGGCTGCCTCTGTTTATTATTGGTTTGCTGTGTACAGGAACGCCAGCCAAGCCACCAGGAACAAATCCGGGCAGCGGGGTCAGGGAAATGAAAACAAAGCCTGTGCAGCAGGAACCGCTCGAGTCCAGGGCTCGGCCGGCCAGGCCTGACTCCAGTTCCTCTGGAGGTGCTACTTAAAAATTGTGCCTTGTTTGACTTGGAAAGAACTTCAGAAAAAAACACGGCCCGTGTGAGATCTGCACAGGACAGAAACCAGATGGAAGCAGGTGTGCTACTCTTTGCATGTGAGTTCCACCAAAGGCAGACTTCCTCTGCTGGGCTCTTCCCCCTCTCCCTGTTTATACAATTTGTTTTCTAGAGGAGAAACTTTTTGGCTGCAAAATAAATGAAAGATGCATTTGCATCTTTTTGAACTTCCTTGTCCCCATCCATGTTTTTAAAGCACCGCTTTCTCTTATGCTCCAAAGAAACGGGGTGGGGGTGGTTGAGGGAGAGAAGAACAAGTTTATTTTCTTAAGGCGCTTGCTGCTTTTATAGTCAGTGGAAATTAGGGTGATGCTTCTGACCTTTAGAAGCTTGTTACAGTGCTTGCCAGCCTGTCCTGTCCTGGTCTCAGGCCCCCGAAGCACTGGAAGAAAAAGGATCAAGGAGACAAGGAAGGCAAAGGCTTTTGCTCGGGACAGTTGCACATGCTGTACATGCTGCGCAACAACTCTCTTCTTGCCTTGCTGGAGCATCAGAGCATCAGACCGGAAGTCTCTGCGAGCGGCAGACCTTGCAAACTGCGGCTGATTAAAAGCTGAGTTCCAGCTGCCTCGTGGGAGGAAGAGTGTGCTGAAGTCAGCTGCGTCTCTGGTGGGAGCAGGGAAGCCTCTTATCAGCCAGCAGAAGACAGACGGGTGGCTAAGAAAGAAGGCTAAATCCAGAAAGAAAGATCTGTATGTGTGTAGTTCTTGAAAGATAGAACATTTCTGTAAATTGTAAAAACCTTCGGGTTTGTGAATAAAAGTCTGCCTATGTAAACTGCCTTGAGTTACAGTCATTAGAGAAATCTAGTGATCTTAAGAAAGGCGGTATATAAATACAAGTATCATCATCATCATCACTTCTGGTCTGTGCTCTTGTGAAGGTCCCCAGAGCTCCAGGCACCACGTTCTGCACCACTCAACATCAGGGGTCACAGCACAGCCGGCTCCCTCGCGGGACAGTGCCCCAGCATGCCTTCTGCTTTGCTGGCTGGGGTGGAAACCCGCCTTGTGCTACGCTGGCCAGCTTCCTCGGCTGGTTGGCATCCCAGCCAGTATAGAACAAGGCATGCGAACGTGATCCAACGAGACAGCCAGCTGCGCTGCAATCTCTGGCATCAGGAGGCGCTGAGCCGAGTGGGTGGCTCGGGGGGGGCCTTGCAGGGGACGAGCAGTCATTTTGGCGCCACACCCATCGTGTCACCTGGTGCGGTGCACACAACCCGCCTCCCCAAGTGACACCACTAGGGGAGATGATCAGCAGCCCCGGGAGATGACAGCATGCCCTTCTCTTGGCATTGGCCAGCGCTGGCTGCCTAAGTAACATGAATTGGGCCTCTATGGGGAAAAAAAAAATCAGAATATGCCAGTAGCGGCAGGGCCATTGCGTCCTTGACAACTATGATGCCCAGGCAGGAAGTGCTATTTTTTAAGCAGCTATGATTTTGGCATCTGCAAGCGAAAAGGGTGTTCCAGAATCAATCCCCTGTGGATGCGATGGGCCCATGACAGTCATTTTTGAATTTTTAATAGTACATTTTGAAAATCTAGCTGGTTCACTGCTTATTCCTAGTAACCTGTCCTGCCTTCTCATAGGCAGCAGAGCGGTTAATGGTTAACTTCCTGAATGGGACATTCAACTCTCCCTTATCTGCTTGCCTTAAGTATTTCTGTGAGCAGAGGCTATCCTGGTGCTTGCCCCCCCCATAAGCAACTAATTGTTAACAGGGGCCATAGTTTGAACTGAACAAAGGGCTGAAGAGCCAGCAATGATGGCTCCACAGCAGAGTGGATTTCACACAGATCAAGACCGCTTTAACCCCTTCCTGGCCAGAAAAAAGAGCATCAGTGGGGTGGTTTTTTTGGGGGGGCAGTTGACACTGATTAGGATGACAGTCCCAGTTTATGCCTGTTGTCCCTGCATCCCATCTGGTTTAGCACTTGTCCCGGATTTGTCTCTCAGGTCATGAGGGCTGGGGGGGGGGGAGCCCTGCCCCACTGACTACTGCACACAGCTGCAGGAGGGTAGCTGTTCCAGCTGTTCTTGTTGGAGCGCCTCGGGGCTTTGAAGCCTGAAAGGAGGTGACTTGACTGGGCTGAATCTCTTGAGTTTCTACACACCTCCGGGGTGGGGTGGGGTGGGGTGTTCAGAAGATCTGGGAGTTCTTGCTGTCTTGACTTGGAAAAGAGTTTGGCGATTACAAACAAAAGAGACAAACCCTACAGGTGGCTAGGATAATGATTTGATTGTCTGGCCACTCCATGTACAAAGATAAAAAGAACTGCACAAAGAACCTGTCAGCCAAGCCTTTCTGAAAGATTTGTGATCTAATGTTTGCCTGTCTCATTTGCAGTCTTCCTCCTCCTTTCTAAAGGGAAGAGTCTGTTCTCACTGCTGTTAAGTGTCCCCAGTTTGGTTTTTGCTCCATTTGTCTTCTGCCTTCCCTGATTTGCTTATTCTCTGACCATTTTGCTTGCTGCCTCTTCATAATGACAATTTTTATTTGTTTGCAAGTTTAGGGGGTTTCCAGGCGTATGTATTGATTGCTTTATGTTTTAGCTCTGTTTTGCAGCATTTTAATTTTAATTGAGAGCTTGGTCCCTCCCCAAAGGCTGCTGAGAAAACTTCACCTTCAAGAAAGAAGAGGGCAGGTCCTCTTGTGAATTAAGAATGGTTTGAGAACCAGAAAACAGAGTAGGTATCAATGGGCAATTTTCACAGTGGAGAGAGGTGAAAAGTGGTGTGCCCCAAGGATCTGTCTTGGGACCAGTGCTTTTCGGCTTGTTCATAAATAACCTAGAGACAGGGCTAAGTAGTGAGGTGGCCAAGTTTGCAGTTGGGTTCAGCTGAATTTGGCTGGCGCAAGGGCATCACTCCGCCTGCGCTCCCAGGCCGTTGCTACAACTAGTGTTGGCCTGGGAGCCGTAGCGCTGATGCAGGGGTGCCGGTCAGTGCCCCCATGTCGGCACTAAGGACGTAGCGCTGACGTAATGATGTTGTACCGGTGCTACGTCCTATGTAGGATGGAGCCCTGAATCAACATATTAACAGTTTTATTTTGGTAAGACTTCTGGTGTAGGGTATATTTATTTGGGAAGGCAATTAAATAAATTAATAAAAATAACATATGCATTATAATATATTTTAATTAATCAATTACTGTCGATTATTTATTTGTTTCTAGCTCTCTGTTTCATGCTCAGAAGTGTCCTGGTTTGGATGATACATGGTCATCCTAACTCTGATGCACTCCCAGCTGCTCATTCTATATTTGATTGCATCTGGGTCACAAATGGGAATAACAGTTGAAGTGCACCATGGGAGAATCTTGGCAGAACCAGGGTTTTCACACTTGGAAAAAAGGGTTAAAGAGCCTTTTGCCTGTGTCTAATCTAGAGAGAAAAAGGGCTGAGGAGGTTCCTAATAGTGGAGGGGCGGGTCTGTCAAATGAAGGGCAGATTGGAAGTCTCTAGGGGGACAGATTAGGCCCTCAGGCCTCCAACTGCCTCTCTGTAGCATAAACATGTGACTCAGTTTGAAGCTTACTGAAATCAGAGAAAGGTTCCTGTGTCTTGGATGAGGCCCAGAACCCTGGTGCCAACTGCCCTTTGATTTGAGTGTGTTATGGATATAGAACTGTCACTGCAGCAATTATGTTTTCAGCTCCTTGTGTATATTACACCTGTGAGTTTGATTGCCAAGGTGTGCGCTTGCGGTGGGAAATTCCCAGAAATGAAAGGCAGTTGCCATTAGTAGGGCTGGCACCAGGTTGCTGAGGGGCTCTGGGGCACCGCCCTGCTCTAGGCCCCCCACAGTGCCTCCCGTCGACCAGCCTACAAGGACACGGCTGCCATGATGCTGAGGTTTCAGGTGTTAGCTGTCCTGGATGGGATCCTTGAAGGTCGTAGGCAGTGATGTCATTCAGGGGGAACGGCCCGGAACACCGTTCCGCTAGTTCCGCGGAGGTCCCGGGCCGCTCCGCTGCTTCGGAGGACGGGCGAGCTGCTGCTGGGCCCGCCCTCCCTCCCTTGCGTCCCGAATCGCTCAAAAACGGAGCGATTCCGGCACGCTGAGGCTGGGGGGGGCGTGGCAGCCCTCCGCCATAGGGGCGGAGGGCTGTCAATCATCCGAGCGTTCCGGTAGTTCCGGCACTCGGATGACGTCCCTGGTCGTAGGTCCTTGAGCAGTACGCTGTGTGGCCGACCTAGCACCACCCTTGTCCTCTACTTTAAAACATCCATTACCAGTTGTGAGTAATTAAAGATCCAGTTCAAGGTGTGTTATATTCCAACTGGCTGAGCTGAAACTGGCCCAGGGAAGAAGGCACAGAAGGATCCCCTCTGCCTGAGGACTGCAGGAATGTAGGCAGTCTCAGTGTTCCGCAGACAAGTGCGTGTCTCCAGCACTCTGGCACCAGTCTGAAGTTACCCATCTATGTTATCTGTTTGTAATTTTCAGGGAGGATGGCGCATGTCTGTGTGCCGGCCTCTCTACCTTCGAGAGAGGTCCAAACATACTTCGCGGTGTCCCTTGAGCTGGCCAAACTTATTGTGCTGGCCTAACTCCAGGTTAGGATTGTGCTCCTAAAGTGGTCTTTGAAAGTGGCACATATATTGCTATCGCTGACATTTGGCTTAGCAGGGATCCCACATGTTACCTGATACACTGTGCAAATGGGTGCATATGTGAATCACCTGAACAGATGCACGTACAATTGACTTAGTACCCATTTTGTTTTTCTTGGCACAAAGCCCTAGGCTGGCTATGTGGGTGTCACCATCTGGGGTGCTTGGCAATGATGTCATTGTCATTGCTGAGGGTGAGCTGAGGAAGACTGGCGGGGAGCTCAACACTGCCGCTGCCTCCACAGTTCAGCTTGGCCAACTCCAAAGTCAATGGTCACCAACCCTTGCTCCGCCCACTGCCTTGTGGTGCATGACAACTTCCTTCACGTACGTGGGGCTTCTGTTACAGCTGGGCGGCCATGTTGCCACACAGTTTACAGGGATGGCTGCCCATTATCTTGTCCTCTACAGAGTGACAAATCCATGGATACTAAAGGAATTGCACACATGTTTGTATATGTAAATGGGCAGCTCTGGCATGGTGGCAGGCAGGCACCTTTCTGAGACTGGAGTACATTCGTAATCCCATGTTGTACCCTAATGTGGGTCCAAATGCAGCTGCTCTTAGTTGCGAAAGACTAATATTGTCACGTTGCTTTGTATGGGGAATGCCTCAGGTTCAATCTCCTCCAGTATCGTCTCTGAATTTCTGGAGAGCTACGGCTATTTGGTGCAGGCCATTCTTGGGAGGAAAGCTATGGTGAACCTAGACAATTTAATACAAAGCCGAGACATCACCCTGCCAACCAAGGTTTGCATAGTCAAAGCTATGGTTTTCCCAGTAGCAATGTATGGCTGTGAGAGCTGGATCATAAGAAAGGCAGAGTGCCGAAGAATAGATGCTTTCCAATTATGGTGATGGAGAAGGCTCTTGAGAGTCTCCTGGACTGCAAGGAGATCCAATCAGTCAATCCTCCAGGAAGTCAAGCCTGATTAGTCCGTGGAAGGACAAATCCTGAAGCTGACGCTCAAATACTTTGGCCACCTCATGAGAAGAGAGGACTCTTTAGAAAAGACCCTCATGCTGGGAAAGACTGAAAGCAAAAGGAGAAGGGGGCAGCAGAGGATGAGATGGTTTAGATGTGTCACCGAAGCAATGAACATGAAATTGGGTGAACTCCAGAAGCTAGTGGAGGACAGGGAGGCCTGGCGTGCTGTGGTCCATGGGGTCGCGAAGAGTCGGACACGACTTAGCGACTCAACAACAACAGCAACATTCTGAACTAGATGGACCATTAGGTTAACTCAGGGCGCAATCCTAATCTGGAGTTAGGCTGGCACAGTTAGGCCAGCAAAGTTTGGTCAGCACAAGGGCCACCATAAAGCACGTTTGGACCACTCTCAGAGTCAGGGAGGGCGACGTACATCTGTGTGCTGGCCTCTCAAACTCCGAGAGTAGTCCAAACATATTTTACGGTGTCCTTTGTGCCAGCCAAACACTGCTGACTTAACTGTGCTGGCCTAACTTCAGGTTAGGATGGTGCTCTCAGTACAAGCCAGCTTCGTATGTGCACTTTACAGATTTATCAATATGGGATTAGCTGGCATATTTAAGCAACATTTTACAGTTCTGAAGCAAGAAATTTCTTCAGTTTCACTTTTGTTTGATTCCCCCCCCCCTCCAATGAGCCCCAATCACAGTGTAGTGAAAATGATCTGTCCCCCCCAATTACACTGATCAGACCAGGCCAGTACAGCTATCAACTAAAATCACAAGATAGAGATCCCTTCCCGTATAATTACAGGGTGTGCCACTGTGCAGATGTCTTCATGGAAAGCTGGAGCAGCCCGCAATTAACCAGAAGACTCTCACAGCAAGTGCGGTTATGAGCGGATGGTAGCGGCGGTGCTGGTGGGGAAACTTCTGAAGTTATTTTTAATTTGACAGATCTGAGTATAAATAGCTACAGCACTTTGGAAAGCGGCCATATCTTTGCTGCCGTTTGGAGCGGAGGTGCTCTTTTGGCATTATCTGAACCCAACTGATGGTAGGATTGTAGTCGTAGTGGAGAAGTGGATTGTGGTGTGAGCTGTGGATTGTATCTGAAAATACTATGGGATAAACCGGGATACCTCACACTGCATTAGCCTGATAGAAGATTGGAAATAAAGTATACAAAAAGAAAAACCATGGGGAGAATCGGAAGGAAAGAATATTGGAAAAACTCTGCTTCATGAGACCAAGGGACAACTAGGTCCAGCGTTCTGTTTCTATCACAGAGGCCAACCAAATGCTTCTGGGAAGCCTACAAGAAGGAATGGAGGCAATGGTTCTCGCTTGCTGATGCGCCTGTAGCAACCGGGTTTTCAGAGTTATGCAGTACTGCCTCTAAAAAATGGAGTTTCCACATGACCAGGAAGTGCCACAAAAGCAGATCACAAAGGGTGCCATGGAAGATGAGATCAGACGAGAGCTATCAGTCGAGAGCAGGCTTTGGTGAAAGGGAATAGTCACTCATGTTATAGGCAATGGCATGAGATACGGTTTAATCCCTCCCAACAATGCCACCGTCTCAATCTGATTTCCCCCCTCCCCAAGCTGTTATGAAACTGTTTGAAAAATAGTGGGAAATCTGATCATAGATCTGCCATCACCACATCTAATCTTGCCCTAAGACAGTGGATGCCAAATGCACCTGGGCCACAATGCCCAGCAGCCTTCTCCCGGCCATCTTGGAGCTGTTCCCCTCCTCCCAGCTACATGTGGGACTAGGAAAGCTGGGATGACCCCTGCTAACTGGGCAAGAGGCACTTTTTCAAGTGGTGTCCTCTTATATTTAGCAGTGGGAGAGCAATTGTCCCTCTTCACCCCAGCACAGTGTCTTTCTTATGGCTGTTGCTGGTGGTGTTCTCCATTCTTTTAGATTGTGAGTCCTTTTGGGACAGGGAGCCATTTAACTTTATTATTTGCCTGTAAACCTGTTATTGCCTGTAAATAATGTTATTATTTGCCTGTGAACTTTGTGTTGAAAAGCGGTATATAAATACTAGTGATTGATTGATTGATTGATTGATTGATTGAGGGTAGGAGGAGCAAGGGGGTGTCTGGGCAGGGCAGCCAGCAGGTGGAACGGGGAGAGAGGCAATAGCAGCAACATGCACTGGCATCCTAGCCTGTTCCTTCCTCGTTCCCTCTCCCTTACACTCCACAGACCTGCACCAGCAAAACGGCTGGTGCAGATCCGAGGAGACCAACTGGGCTTGTCCCAGGGTAAGGAAGCAAGCAGGGGCATAGCTAAAGAAGTGCAGGAGGGTACAATTGCACTGGGCAACAAGCTTTAGGGAGGCAACAAGCTGAGCTTGACATTAGTGGCCAAAATTGTGAAAACCTTGGTAGGTATGAAGAATACCATCTATGATCCATAAATCATTGGAAAGGTAATTTAACACAGAATGCAATGAAACAAACCAGAGTGTAATACCTTTACTCTGCTATCGCCAAAAAACGAGAGAAAACAAAAATATAACTGTGACATCACGTCCGGAGCAACATTTTGCCCTCTGCACTGGGCTACACTTCCATTAGCTGCACCCCTGGAAACAAGTGTTCCCTTACCTTGATGAGACCTATATGATTGCCCCTATCCCAGACTCAGCAATGTTCCATTGGCAAAGCTGCATTGGTGCAGGGGGGGGAGAAGTAAGGATTGAGCTGAAAGGCTCACGGAAACACTGAAATCAGCCCTGCATATGGGTATTCTTTAACCAGAGATGGGGAGGACTGCCATTCCTTGGAGCTCTTATTTTTAAAGCTGGTAACTCAATCCTAAAAGGGACGTAGTCGCGCAGCTGGTTAAACCACTGCTGCTGGGCTTTCCGACCGGAAGGTTGGGAGTTCAAGACTGCGTGACGGAGTGAGCTCCTGTTGTTTGTCCCAGCTCCTACCAACCTAGCAGTTCGAAAGCACCTAAATGCTGTAGATATATAGGGACCACTTCGGTGGGAAGGTAATGGCCAGAGGCATCATCCTACCGGAACAGGGCAGTACCCCGTTCCGGTAGTTCCGGGGAGAGCGGGAACGGAGCAGCAGCGTGTGGCAGACCTCGTGCGCTGTTTTTGCCCTCCCGCCCGCCCCTGTGCCTTGATCGCTCTGTAAGAGAGCTCTTCAGGGCGCAGGGAGGCGTTGCCGGGTGCCGCAAGGGGGCGGGGAGCTACAGCTCACCCGTCCGTCCCCGCGGCGTTCTGGATCCTGGCGCCAGCAGCGTTCCAGTTGCTGGTGCCAGTGAATGACGTCACTGGTAACGGCGTTCCATGCGCTACGGCGTAGAGTCATGCCGGCCACATGACCACGGAAGCTTGTCCTCGGGCAAAACGCCGGCTCTACAGGCTTTGAAACAGAGATGAGCACCGCCCCCTACAGTCATTCACAACTAGACCATTCGGTCGTGGGGAATCCTTTACCTTTAACTCAGTCCTACTGTTTTACAGTTCTGCCTTGTGGAATTGGGATGCTGTGTAATGGATAAGAGAAGAAGCCAACAAACCACTACTAATTTTAGTGGGAAGGAACTGGATTTCTCCATATTTCCTTCCCACCACCTGTGGTCTTTCCACCCTGCACTGGAGTCTTTTTGTTTACTACATAATTTCTAGTAATAAAAAAATATGTGAGTGGCTGTTAGTTAACAAGCTTATCTGATAACACAGAGTCAAAAAGGGAACTCGGGTGATCTTGCCAGCAACAGGATGAAACACAGTAAAACTTGTCCTTATCGGGGCATTATCAACTTTTCGCATGTACCACAACGTATTAATTCAGACTCACATTTCCAGGAGTAGTGGATTATTGTTTCACTTTCAAGTAAGCAGCATGACCAACGAGCAATTTGTCGTTATGATTTCATTAATGTGGTGAAGCACTTTAATTGTTTGTGGGAAGGAAGAGAGGAAGGAAACCCAGGGGTGACTTACTACTTCCAGAATGAAAGCGGGTTGAGCAAAGAAATATCATCTTACTGAGCGTGCCACCAAGAGTCTGAATCTCAAACACTATTCACACAACGCAATTACTGCAGAAGTATTTGGGGACCAAACATTATTAGAGCCACAACATGGCAGTAAGCACGGCATACCCATCATTAGTCACTAAGCTTTCTGCCATCAGAATCTTCAATATCAAATCTGCTAAGCTCAAGATGATTCCACACAGAATCCTGAGCATCGCAATTGTGATCAAACAACCTGAGCAGTATAGGAGACTTAAGAACAGTGGTGTCATCTAAATGATTTAAGAACAGGTACTCACTTTTGATTGGCACGTGTCGGGACCCGCCCACCGGAAGTGACGTCATAAGCCAGAAGTGATGTCGTGGCAGGAAGTGACATGAAAAAAGCCCTTTTTGAGGCCTCAGATGATTTTAAACTGACCCAACAGTTGCAACAGTATTCTACAGCACCCCCAGAACATGTTAAGGAGGCCTGGCATCATGTTAAAACCCCAGAGCAACTCATTTTTCAGTGGCAAGGAAAGGAAAGGCTCCGCTCGCTGCCTGCCTGCCTGGCTGGTTCTGAGAACATGCAGGCAACTCAAACATGCAGGAAATAATAATAATAATAATAATAATAATAATAATAATAATAATAATAA
>JAJKFI010000084.1:2811465-2841569 GCA_029204185.1 Lerista edwardsae
TAATAATAATAATAATAATAATAATAATAATAATAATAATAATAATACATGTATTTATATACCGCCTTTCTTAAGGTCACTAGATTTCTCTAATGATTACAACTCAAGGCGGTTTACATAGGCAGACTTTTCACAAACCCGAAGGTTTTTACAATTTACAGAATATTCTATCTTTCAAGAACCACACTCAAACAGATCTTTCTTTCTGGATTTAGCCTTCTTTCTTTAGCCACCCGTCTGTCGTCTGCTGGCTGATGAGGCTTCCCTGCTCTCACCAGAGACGGAGCTGCGTTCAGCACACTCCTCCTCCCACGAGGCAGCTGAAACTCAGCTTTTTAATCAGCCGCAGTTTGCAAGGTCTGCCGCTCACACAGACGTCCGGGAGTCTCGAGCTCACGACCTTGAGATCTTCAGTTGTTATCTTCGGGCAAACGGAGGCATTAACCCTCTCGGCTTAATCTTCTGCCCTTCTTCTGCAACAAAATTCAAATGTTGCAGAGGGCGGAGTCGACGAGTGGGCGGGCGAATGGGCGGGGCCAGCTGTAATCCTAGAAACCGGTACTCGCGTACCCCCGCGTACTCCCTGCATGACATCACTACTTAAGAACAAAAGACAATCCCGCTGGGCTAGTTCAAAAGTGGCCAACCAGGTGCTTTGGGGTTGCTCAAACATAGGACCTGAACGCCACAGCCCTCCTCAGTTGTTTGATTTGCCTCCCTGCAGCAACCCTGCCATCCAGAGGTACATTGCAATGGGGTTCCATGTAGGGGTCACAGTTGGCTAGTACTGATCAAAAGCTCGTTGCATATACGACAATAATTATGCAGAATAAAGAATGTAAGAAATAATGAGAAACAGAATAAGTGCTGATGTACAAAAAAGAAAGAGGGGGTATTGTGGTCGAATAAGATCATTATTTCAATAGTTACTAGCTTATTTATGCCTTGTGGTAGTGTTTCTCAAACTGTGGGTCGGGACCCATTTGGTAGGTCGTGACCAGCGGCGTCATGCAGCCGGAACACTGGGCTGCCGCTCACCCGTTCCTCCCGCCCAGCGTTCCGGCTGCATGACACCGCTGGTTGTGACCTGATGTCAGGTGGGTCATGGAAAGCCGGGAGCCGCAATCTTGGAAGTTGCAGATTTTACTCTTGCTATATTCCTTTTGTGAGTGTTAACAGTTTGAACTTGTTTTTTCAATTGAGGTTTTTTTTTAAAAAAATTGTTTTTAGTTCAGTGCATCATAGTTTGTCATCATAGTTCATAGTTCAGTGCATCATAGTTTGTCCTAAGCGTGCTTTCTGTCAGGGAAGCTTCATGGCTGTGCAATTGCTACAGTCCAAGAATGCCAGTTTGCATTCTAGGAGTATCATTTTATTATGTCACAATGACGGCAGTTCCTGCTTGATGATATCACCTATAGCTATGACATCACTTCCGGTGGGTCTCCACATGAGTGCCATTCTAAAAAGTGGGTCCCAATCTAAAAAGTCTCAGAACCACTGCCTTACCACTTTTCTTCAGCTGCAGCAGCTTCAATAGAAGATAAGATGGAAAATATCATACATGTATTTTAATATCTAACATAACCAAAGTCTTTGGGTGGATAACAATAACATTTTGTGATAATGCCCTGATTTCATTACATGGCACCACATCATAACCATCAATGCAGCCCTTCTATAAAGTATTGGGTATGTGTATCTTGAACAGAGGCTCCAGGAGAGATGCTGTTAAACAGATCAGCAGCACCAGCCTTGCTCCAGTCGAGCGTCGGTGGCGCTCAGTTGGTGCAGAGCCTCCACGAGGGCGTTCCAGAGGCATGCCAGGGGCATAACTGTGCGATGATGGGGGCGGTGATGCAGGACAGCCATAGTGCCATATCCTAGAGCCCATCCCCAGCCAGGGCGGCCCTGATTCGGGCGGTTCCTATCCACGTTCCTCTGCGCCTGGAAAACAGCAGGTGCAGATCCGAGCAGGCCCATAGGGGCGACTTGGGCTTACGCAGGTGCAAGGGGAAAACCTCCCCTCGTCCTGCACATTGCTGCTGCTGCCTCCTAATGGGCTTTAGGATACAACCCTGTTATGTCAGCCTTACTATGTCGGCCTTACTTAGGACTGGGCTGCCCATCTCCTCCAAGGCTCGTCCTCTCGCTCAAGAACTTGACCACCAGCTTTTCTTAGATCACGCTGTTTGCCTGGTTTTTCACCCTGGCCTGACTATTCTAAAATTGGACCCTCAGTGGCTGTGAAGCCCATTATTTGTTTTCTACTTTGGCCAAGTCTCATCACCTTGGCAGACGGTCAAACTCTGCCCTGGACTATGAGGTCCAAGGAGGTTCTTAACCTAGGAATGGGAAGGGAGAAGGAAAGAGCTTGTAGGATTCAAAATACTGTATACAGAATTGGTTCAACAGACTACCTTAATCATGTGATCTATTCAGAGATGTCATCCAGGCGTGCCAGGAACCGGAACACCTGGATGATTGGCAGCCCTCCGCCCCTATGGCAGAGGCCAGCCACGCTTCCCTGCACCTCGAATCGCTCCATTTCAGAGTGATTCGGATGCGTGGGAGGGAGGGCGGGCCCAGGAGCAGCTTGCCCGTCCTCGGGAGAAGCGGCGCGGCCCGGGCCCGTCCGCGGAACTAGCGGAACTGTGTACCGGGCTGCCAGGATGACACCGCTGGATCTATTAAAAATGAGGCTCCAGTTAATTTGGCACTGAATTTTTTTAATGTAAATTCTTTTTGATACGAGTACCAAGAAAAACCAAAGGCAGCAGGTCCTGTTTGAGAAGGCCTTCCTTTCTTTTGTCACAGAGGAGAGAATAGCTCTTCTAAGACAGCACATGCTGCAGTCCATGAATGCATCACGTAAAAGCAACAAAAGCCTGTTTTATTCTTCATAACTATTATATGAATTGTTAGTCAATTGGGAAGATATAATTAACACTCATATGATTAATTGACTAAGATTTTTACTGAAAATATTGTATCACGTGAACCCCTGGTGAGAGGTGCACCACGCTTTAGCTCCTTCACTCTTGCCGGATAGCCCTGAATGAAGCAACTAAGTGCTGCAATCGTTACTTCTATGTCACGTCATAACTTAGTGAGCTCCCAAACCTGTTCCAGAAGTTATTTCCGACAGAAATCCACACTCATCCCCCACGACCCACAAAACATTTACTTCCAGAGGCAATTCTTGATACAGCCTGAAATTTGCTTTCTCCTGCCAAACACTTTTTCCTTGGGAAATGGGAGGACTCCCCCCATTGTGAAGGGGCTTGAAGTGAGGAGTGGGAGGTCTTCTCAGTGACTGCCATGTTCTGGGGGTTTCCCCTTCAGATTTTGATAGCTTTCTTAGAGGCTCTTCCAAAGGCGGCAACATTCCAAGTTCAAAGGCAGACGAAACCACACTGCAGCGCAGCTGAAAGCCTCAACTGCACAGAGAGCCCGAAAGTTGTCGGAAAGCTTGAAGGCCAACCCAAATGAAACAAATGTCAACCTTGTTTACGCTGCAGATGTTATTGAGCACTCCATGAGAAACCTTTAATTTGTTTCTCCTTAGGAAAGCAAGCAAGCAAGCAAAAAATAAAATAAAAATGCAAGCGACAGCACCATATATGAGCCGAGCCTGTGCTAGTTCTTGAAAACAGCCACATCCACATTTCTGCCAAATGTGTATCCTTCATCCCTATTATTGAGAACCAAGAGCTTTACACAGATCGTGATTTAATCCCACCCCCACCACCCTGGCAAAAAAGGATCCCCTGTATTACACTTCCATAAAAAGAGTTGTGACTACCTAAAGAGGGGTGATTGAAGGCAAGTCTCATCCAAAGTATTGGGGCCACCATGTCCCAACAATACTTTTTAAAGGAGGGCCACTGTCTCCTTGAGGGAGGGCCATCAAATCTCTTCTCCACGACATACCTGTGCTACAGGTCCAATCTCTTTCTATTCAAATTATACCACGTTAGTCTGAGTCAGAGCATATTATTCCTCAGAAGCATGCCGTAGAGCTCTGTTAAGTATGAAGTATACGCAGTACTTTTTTTCTTTGCAATGTTATCATGGATGTATTGAGCAGGCTGCTGAACCGTCCTGTGAATCTTAAGCCCTGCATCCTCCCTCCCTTGACTGAATCCTGGAATATGGACCAAGTGCTGGGTGGGTGGGTGCAGTGATGTCATCCGAGCGCGCCAACTACCGGGACGCTTGGATGATTGACAGCCCTCCGCCCCTATGGCGGAGGGCTGCCACGCCCCCCCCAAGCCTCACTGCGCTGGAATCGCTCCATTTTAGAGCGATTCCGGACGCAAGGGAGGGCAGGCGGGCCCAGCAGCAGCTCGCCCGTCCTCCGAGGCAGCGGTGCAGCCCGGGAGCTCCGCAGAACTAGCGGAACAGAGTACCGGGCCGTTCCGCCTGAATGACGCCTCTGGGTGTGCGTGTGTGTGTGTGTGTGTGTGTAGTGCAGAATGCTCACTCTTCTGACACATTTAATACTGGGGAGGTCTGGGGTCAGTAACAGCACAGGCTTTTAATGCACTCAGTCCCAGATTTAATTGTTGGTTGAAAAAGTCTCCTCTCTGTAACCCTGGGCAGCCACTGCCAGGCAGTGCAGACTGCAGTGAACATAATGGGACCAATGGGTTGGTCTCTCTCAGCTGCTGATATGCACCTATTCACACTTTTGGCCTGGATATGCAGAAAGAAAAGGTGCCTGGTTGTTGTTTTTTTCTCCCCAGATTCAAAAGACTGTTCCTTTTCATATGGTGCTATTAATGATACTTTACAGTTCTTTCAAGTATTTTTCTGTCCATGTACTGACTGTAGCTGGACCTGGACTTGCTGTTAGCTTAGCTCAGGGGTGATACATGGCCTAAGGCTTGCAGGCCATATCTGGGCATGGAGGGAATAATCCTTATTATTAGGATTATCCTTAATAATCCTTATTATTATTATTATTATTATTATCCTTATAATTATAATAGGATAATAATAATAATAATAATAATAATAATAATAATAATAATAATAATAATAATAAGGCCGGCACAGTTAGGTCAGCAAAGTTTGACCGGCACAGGGGACACTGTAAAGCGCGTTTGGACCACTTTTGGAGTCAGGGAGGATGGCGCACGTCTGTGTGCTGGCCTCACTGACTCTGAAAGTGGTCAAACGTACTTTATGATGTCCCTTAGACCTGCCAAACCTTTGCTGGTCTAATTGTGGTGGCCTAACGCCAGGTTAGGATCATGCTCTTGGAGTCAGCGAGGCCAGCACACAGACCTGCACCATCCTCCCTGACTCCAAGTGTGGTCCAAACATACTTTACGGTGCCCCTTGTGCCAGCCAAACTTTGCTGCCGGCCTAACTCAAGGTTAGCATTGAGCCCCGAAGCTCTGGGAGGGAGAGAAAGAGGCTTCGGAAGGCAAGGAACAATGTTAGGGAAGGCACAATCCAAGGGGGTGAGAGAGGGAGGTGCACTGGGAGAGCCCAGTTATCATGTGTGCCCCCCAGTGGCATTATTCACCCGGTACACTGGGCGGGACTTACCTTTGAGCGGCAGTCCGCCCGTTGTGTCACGCTGCGTTACGCCGCTTTCCCGCCCGCCCCGGCGGGCGGGAAAGCGGCGTAACGCGGCGTGACACAACGGGCGGACTGCCGCTCAAAGGTAAGTCCCGCCCAGTGTACCGGGTGAATAACGCCACTGGTGCCCCCTTTTCAGCAGCACTGCTTCTGCTGAGAGGGAGGGGTCACTTCGCCGAGCACCTCTCAGATCCTGAGCTGTGAACCCCTGCTAACTGGGCAAGAACCCCTGCTAACTGGGCAAGAGGCACTTTTTCATGTGGTGTCCCCTTATATTTAGCAGGGGGAGAGCAATTGTCCCTCTTCACCCCAGCACAGTGTCTTCCTTGTGGCTGTTGCTGGTGGTGTTCTCCATTCTTCTAGATTGTGAGCCCTTTTGGGACAGGGAACCATTTAACTTTAATGTTATTATTTGCCTGTAAACCGCTTTGTGAACTTTGTGTTGAAAAGCGGTATATAAATACTAGTGATTGATTGATTGATTGATTGATTGATTGATTGATTGATTGATTGATGGCCCCGCAAAAGCGGCACTGCTGAAAGGGCAGCCCCCATGACACTTGGGCTCTCTCTCCCAGTGTGAGAGTTGGGATCTCCCATATCCTGAAGATATGATCATAATTTGCACATGCAGGTTTGCCTGCAAGTACAGGACCATGCCCCAGTCCACTTCAATGGCAGCAGGCTGAGAGGAATGCAACCGCACCAGAATGGTTCAGATCTAATGAACACAGCCCCCCCCCCAAAAAAAAATTGAAAAGGAAGCCCCTCCTGCAATGACAAGGGAAAGGTATTGAGCCCTGTGGAAAGTGAAACTGAGCCACACATGGACGTTTACTTATGAGTAGGCAAATGTGCCTCAGCTCCTATTGAAGGCCATTATCCAATGAACATGGAGCTCAACAAATGCTCCAGAAAGTGCCTCCCCCAATGGCAAACGGCTTCAACAGCTGATAAAAAAAACAACCCTGGTTTTTGTTTTATCTTGCTAAGCTAGATGGGTCCGGATAGATTGTCATTTTAAAAAGTGGGTCTTGGTGCTAAAAAGAACCACTGAACCACACCATTCATGCACTACAATTGTGGTATTATGGATATGAAGGTTTATCAAGTTCTGTGTTTCTGAATTTGTTTCAGTTGTGCTTGAGGGGAAAAAAGGAGTAACTGGTTTAAACACACACAGAGACAGAGACAGAGACAGAGACAGAAAGGGCACTTTCCTGTTCAAAAGCTACCTTTTCCTTCCCAGAAATGCCCAAATCTAACAGATACAAGACAAACTTATTTTCTTCCTTTGAGCTGCTTCGATGAGTCGCTCTCAAATACCAGCATTGGTTAATTTTAGGTCTGATAACATGGCAGTACTTTCTGCTAAGTCATTACTGCATGTAACAATTTAGGAACAATTTAGCGCCTATGCTTGTGATTTCCAGTTTATCCCTTCCATTGTTTGGGTTTTTTTCCTGTTTCTCTTAAAATCCGACTGTGGGTATATTTACATAAAAACAAAGAGGCGGGACCGTTTTGTTCTTCCCACCCCACCCACGTTTGGGGGCTTACGTGACTTTTTCTGCACCTGAAAACTTAAATCCTCTGTGTTCCTTGTCTGAAATGGTAATCACAGCAGTCAAGAGAGTAGATTTTGGTTTCAAGTGAGAAAGGAAAGGATATTAATCCTCTTTAAAGAACCAAAATGAGTTTATCAAAGCATAAGGAAACCAAAAGAAGAAAAAAGCCCACTTCATGGGAAACGTGAAATCTGGTGGAGCGAGCACCTTCTGCCATCCAAAGCATAAACAAACATAACTCCCATACCGGATCAGACCGTGCCCATCTGTTCCAGCATCCTATTCCAGCGGGATCATCCAGCTGCTTCTGGGCTCTCAGAATGGGACGGCCTTTCTCTGTTTGCCATCATTCTCAAACATGATGCCGTCCCCGCACCGATGTTCGGCATCGGAGAGCATGGAAGGTGAACCCACAACCCAGGAGGCACAACATGAAGGAAAGTAGCATATCCAAACTATTGAGAGCACAATCCTAACCTGAAGCTGAGCCAGCACAATTCCCTTGTGCTGTCGCAAGTGCACTGTAAAGCGCGTTTGGACCACTCTGAGTCAGAGAAGCTGGCACATGGACTTGCACCGAACTCTCCGACTCCAAGAATGGTGCAAATGTGCTTTAGAGCGGATTTGTGACATTCCAGGGCCAGCACAAGGAACTTGTACCGCCTAACTTCAGGTTAGCACTATGGGTGCAATCCTAACCTGGAGTTAGGCCAGCCAACTTTGGCTGGCACAGGGGCCACTGTAAAGCGTATTTGGACCACATTCGGAGTCGGGGAGGATGGCACAAGGCTGTGTGCTGGCCTCTCTTGAGTGGTCCAAACATACTTTATGGTGTCTTTGTCCCTAATAAAAATTTAAAAAACCCTCCTGCATGGTCGGGAACCCTCCATGTATTATAGCGCAGTCTTGGGCAATTCACCACCTCTGAGCATGAGTTCCTTATCTGAAACATGGGAACAGTAATCACCTTCCTTCAGAGGGCTGTTGAGAGGATTAAACATTAAAGATGTCAACTGCTTTACAACCAAGTTTTTATTTCCCAAATGGAGGGGTGGCAGATGCAGACTGCGATTACAATAAGTATCAAGACTAGTGACAAGGATGTGCGAAATCCGAGGCACCGCCCTGTTATGAAAACATCACAGCAAGATAAGCCAAAGCAGCAGATAAGGCTGTATTCTGCAGCTTTGGAGAGATAAGGTGCTCCTTATCGAATGGCCACAGCCACAGGACTTGATTAGAATTAATATATGTACTCAAAGGGCAGACTTTTGTTTTGTGCCTTTCCACGAGAAGCAAGGCCTGCACTTTTGGCAGCCAAGCGTTATGAGGTTGTAAAGGTTATGAGGAGGAAGGGGGGGGGGAGAAGGCCCAGGAACAATGTGGCTGCCCCATCTAGAAAAACAGAAATTGAGCACAACTGGCTGCTAAAAAGCCATTATCATTATCTGCTAGGATTAGGTTCCTGGAAATCCGCAGGAATAGCAAATTTGCAGATAATAGATCCATGGATCCTATGGGATCAATAGGGTTAGGTGCAAGGGGTACCTTATCTGCCATCAGAAGAATCCAGCAGAGACCCTCAGGAAGCCAGCAGAGTGCAGCAGGGAGTCCCAAAATATCTCTGAATGCTGCAGAGACCTTCCAGAGGCTGCAGGGATCTTCCAAATGGCACCTATAACCAGCTTGTTGTTGTTCAGTCGCTAAGTCGTGTCCGACTCTTCGCGACCCCATGGACCACAGCACGCCAGGCCTCCCTGTCCTCCACTAGCTTCCGGAGTTCGCCCAATTTCATGTTCATTGTTTCGGTGACACTCTCTAACCATCTCATTCTCTGCTCCCCTCTTCTCCATTTGCCTTCAATCTTTCCCAGCATGAGGGTCTTTTCTAAAGAGTCCTCTCTTCTCTCGAGGTGGCCAAAATATTTGGGCTTCAGCTTCAGTATTTCTGCAGCCAGCATGCACCCCTTAAACATGGCCAGCAGATGCTTCTGCCAATCATTTTACAGGGGTCAGCGCTGGTCACAGGGGCCGCTCTGAAGGTCCCTGCAGCCTTCCTAAGGTCTCTGCATAGTGGGAAAGGAGGAGAGAGGTGCAGATAACAAGGTAAGTAGAAATTCTGCCCCTCGCAGGTAAGTGAATTCTACGATAGCGAGTTAGCATATAAAGAGGACTGACTGTTACAATGGGGCAAGGTTGAGATATACTTAAGCATAAAGCCCAAACCCAGATGATAACCTACAAAAGCAAACACACATATTTACATACTAAATGTTTGCTAAATGCTTAACTATGGACAAATGCTTAAAATGAATCTTACCTAGATGGGTGAACATTTTCCTGCAAAATGCCTGCAGCCTTTCTCAAGGGAAAAAAAAGCAGAAACCCTGATTATATCATAACTCACAGTCCTTGGGGTGAAATCTGTAAGGAAAATGTTTACACATCTAAGTTTCATTTAAAGCATGGCTCTCAACCAGTGATGTCATGCAGGGGGTACGCGGGGGTACGCGAGTACCAGTTTCTAGGATTACGGCTGGCCCCGCCCATTCACCCGCCCACTCGTCGACTCTGCCCCCTGCAACGTTTGAATTTCCTGCATGTTTGAGTTGCCTGCATGTTCTCAGAGCCAGGCAGGCAGGCAGGCAGCAAGCGGAGCCTTGCCTTGCCACTGAAAAATGAGCTGCTCTGGGGTTTTGGGACTGTTGGGTCACTTTAACATGATGCCAGGCCTCCTTAACATGTTCTGGGGGTGCTGTGGAATACTGTTGCAACTGTTGTGTCAGTTTAAAATTGTCTGAGGCCTCAAAAAGGGCTTTTTTTCACGTCCCTTCCTGCCACGACCTCACTTCCGGCTTATGACGTCACTTCCGGTGGGCGGGTCCCAACACGTGCCAATCAAAAGTGAGTACCTGTTATTAAATCATTTAGATGACACCACTGCTCTCAGCCCACATGGTATATGATCCGCCAGTGCAGCGCAACCCATAGTTTGAAAAATGCCTTACACCTATATTTTCAGTATGCAAGTACTGAAACTAACCAGGAAATATAGCTTATCAGCAAGATTTTTGCCGAAATGGCTATGAAACCGAGACGTTCAAAATGCTATCATTTCAGCATTTCAGCTATCATTTCAGCATATGGACGTAGCCATACGTCCACTTCCTAAGCCCGTCAGAGAGGCCGCGCAGCCCCGATTTGGGCCATGCGGTCTCCTTGGATCTGCGCCCGCTCTTTAGTGGGTGCAGTTCCAAGGAGCAAATAGGAGAGTCTGGAGCCTCCCCTACCATAAGGGAGCACATGCTCCCTTGCCGCAGGGAGGCTCCAGCCTCCACCTACCCAGCGCTGGATATCTTTTGTCACAATCCTATTGTGATATCTTTTGTCACAATCCTATTGTGCCCCCCGTGCTGGTAGAGTGAGCTCTCTGCTAGCGCAGGCTGTCACAAACGTGCAGTATAGCATGTTGCGGCAGTGGTAGTATCGGCGGTGGGAATGCCTGCCCAGCGTGCATCGGAGAGGCTGAGCTCTGTGCTGAGCAATGGAGAGGCTGGGAAGGCTGGCTGGGCGGATTAAGTCCTGGGAGGGGGCAGGATCCACAGGACTGCTGCTGCACACTGTATTCCATCCCCCTTCCTGGGCTATTTAGGATCCACTGATTTGTGCAGCACTGTCTTGCCAAAGCCCCTGCTCCATACTTTCCTCCTAAAGGCTATGCCCGCTTAAGCTAATGCCAGATACAGATAGCCCTCGCAATATATGCTAACTACTGGACTTCAGCACCAACAGAGAGGTAGCCCCCCCCCGGCTTGCCTGTAGGTCTCCCCCTCCAGCTTTAGAGCAGTTGTCCTCCAATAATTGCCAGTCTTCAGTCCAGTAATCCTCAGTCATTTGTTTTGTCAATCAGTCAAGCCAGTAATTCAGTCCATATCTCAGTTCACCACACCAGTCCAATAAGCCAGTAATTCAATCCAATAAGTCAGCAAGCCTTCACTCCTTCCACTAGGCTCTCCACAACTACAACCCACAGCTTCTCCTTCCTCCAGGTGCTCCTTATATCCCTGCTACAAGCTCCTAAGTGGCTGCAGCTGTGCAGCCCAGCCACTGCTACTGCCTTGGTGTTAACCCTGCATTTTCCTGAACCAAGGGCCACTGTTGGCACCATCTACTGCCTCATTGGGGTAATCTTCCACGTTTTCCAATACAAGCACGTAGACACATGGTTGTGGCTGGGGCTTGCCCCGGGCAGAGGCACAAATGTCCCCTAACTTCAAGGAGACCTTCAGACTCCAGGGGATATAGCGTAGGCCGCACTAGCCCTGTTGCGTCGGCGCAAGGGAATCTCAATAGGATTGGGCTGCTTGTCTGTGATGGCATTGAAACTTTTCCAGTACAAAACAGCTGTCAAAATGTATCATACAGGAAACAGCCTCCAGGAATACTGTTTCTATAATTAGGTGAGGAGTTTTTGGTGTGTCCCCCCCCCACCCCAATCCTGGCTTGAAAGCAGCTTTGTGGAAAACATTATTTTCAGTTGGGTTAAATAAAATGTTTGGAGGAGATCAAGCCTGTAATCACATTTCAATGCGAAACGAATGTTTTCTGCTCGAAGGAAAAACAAGTTAGCAATGTTGGTGGTAATTTATTGCACTTTTGACAGCCTCGTTGCCCTGGGAGCCAAACCCTCAAAACAACTATAGAATATGCTGGAATGTGAAAGAAGTAGGTTTTCAAAGGCATAAGTGGAGTTCACGTAGATGACTTACACAAGGCACAAACCTGACCACAAGAAAGCATCATTGCTGTCACAACAAGCTTCAATGCGAGGGTTTAAGTGACCTAATTATCGCATGTGTGCACGTGTGTGTGTGTGTGTGTGTGTGTGTGCGTACGTGCACATGCCTAAGTATATTACATATCTCCATTTCTCCAAGCTAAAAACAAGAACATTCAGCACTTGGCTTCTGGGGCCGTAGCCAACCCAGCGTATTCACAACACATACGAACATGCTCTGAGTCACAGTTGATCTTTTTGATAATGTACTTGCCTGGCTATTAGAAGCAATGGTAAATATTTATATCACACTAACGCCCTGTGCCTCTGAGCACCCAAAACTATTACATGTCCATCAGAAAACGGAGCTAAGGGGAAAAATGAAAAAGATGTAATAAAAAGAAAGCCAGGCACCAACACCTCATTTTGGAGAAGATGGAATAGTCCTCCTGCTGTCCTTCTGAGCGTCCCAGGGCTCAGACTGGTGGCTGAAAGGGTTCACCACCCTTGCAGGCTTCCTCTTAGCACACTGCTTCAACTTTGGTTTAAAAAAAAATGAGAGGAGGGTGCGACCTCAGTTGGCCCCAGCGAAAGGAGAACTGAGAGCGCAATCCTAACCTGGAGTTAGGCCGGCACAGTCAGGCCAGCAAAGTTTGGCTGGCACAAGGGACACCATAAAGTATGTTTGGACCACTCTTGGAGTCAGGGAGGGTGGTGCATGTCTGGCCTCTCTGACTCCAAGAGTGGTCCAAACATACTTTACAGTGTCTCTTGTGCCAACCAAATTCCACATCAGCATTGCGCCCTGAATCAACCTCCCAGGCGTTTGTTATACTCACCATACAGAGTGTCAGGAAAACATCAGGACTTATCATGAATGTAGAAGAAACGAGTGGAGTCACTTTAATGGGCAGCGCAATTCTAGACGCTGCGCCCTTAGCGTTGACGCGGGAGCCCTGACTGGCCCCCACACGTCGGTGCTAAGGCAACAGGACCGGTGCTGCAGGCAGTGCTGGCCCTGCTGTGCACGCGGTGAGCCTCCCTCGCGCTGACGAGGGAGGCTCCGTGCTAAGGCGGCATGGGGATTGGAGGGAGGGAGGGAGGGAGGCGGGGCGGAACTTGGGCGGGACGTGGGTGGGCTTGGGAGGTAGCCATACGTCCACTTCCTAAGCCCGTCAGAGAGGCCGCGCAGCCCCGATTTGGGCCATGCGGTCTCCTTGGATCTGCGCCCGCTCTTTAGTGGGTGCAGTTCCAAGGAGCAAATAGGAGAGTCTGGAGCCTCCCCTACCATAAGGGAGCACATGCTCCCTTGCCGCAGGGAGGCTCCAGCCTCCACCTACCCAGCGCTGGATAGGGCGCTGGCTGGCAGCTGCTCCTACCCCAGCCCTGGATAGGATTGCACCCTCAATCACATACATTAATTCATGTCAGGTATCAGGGGCAGGCAAAGAGAGGTCTTAGCTTTTATCCACAAATATCCTCTGGGACCTATCTCCATGGGCCCTTGGGGAGAGACCACTTGGGTGACTGGAAGGTGAAGTCAAGCAAGGAATAGAAAGACTCTTCCCTCTCACACACCATAGTGATTTCCCCCCCAAATCATTTTTTTCCCTGCAAGGGCAGGTCTACTGCCGTGTGCAACATCTCCCCCCCCCCCACTTTAGGGGTAGCCTCCACAGTTACTTTTTCTCCGAATGCTACCCAAAGTCTTCAAAAATAAGAGACAGATGAGCCACATTTCTTTCTTAAATAGCCTCTTAGGGTTGGCCAGTGATAAGGCCATCCCCCATCCCTGCGACTGCTGAGATATTTCATACTACTTGGTTGGAAAAAGCAGTTCCCTACAATGGCCACTTGAGGGCAGCTATGTTGAAGATTAGGTTCCTGTGGATACAGGAAGAAGGGGGGAAACCCCTATTTGAGAGACACATTTTCCCCATGCCCTACACCTCCTTGTCTAACTGTGAGCGCAGGGTAATTTGCAACATCCTGGTTCAGCCATCAGATCCTCACCTGATGACACGTAGTGTTTGGTGCACACACACACACACACGTTTGCCATGGCCATTTTGCAGCTCATAATTCTGAAGTGTAAAAGACACCATGGCAAGGAAAAGGTTCGGCTTCTCTGCCATAGACAACACGCTGAACAGGACAGCTCACTGAGAAACTTAGTGCTGGGCCATTTTATGTAGTTCAGTAATTTCACAACTATCCTTTAAATTGGCTACAGCAGCTGCATAAATGTGTTGCACTTTCTTCCAGCTTTGTAAAAAAATTGGGGCAGGAAAAAGAATCTTACTTGGGCACTGTAACACACATGCTACTGTTCTCCTTGTCACATACTAACTAATTGCGTTACATTTCTTTCAGTACTCACATGTTTTCTTTTTCTATTCCAATATTTTTTGAGGGCAAGAAAATCAGAAATATTTGCTAGTTGCCGTAAGTCTGGTGTGAAAAATCCCACTTGTGTTGGCTGCTCACAGACCATGAACCTAACAGAATATCTGCAAATGTGTAAAATAATAATCTGATTGGATTTGCATGTTTAATGTGGCAAAGTATGATAGACATTAGGGAAAAAAGGTCTGCCAAAGCAACTAGAAACTAATTTGTTCACTATAATTAACTGCTATTTTTTTGTACCACGTTTCAATATGGTTTTTTTGTGCTTTCTCAGAGCGCAATCCTAAACCTGTGTTGAACCGGCGCTGCGCACCAGTCCAGTGCTGTCGCAAACGTGCCGTCAAGTGCATCTACGTCAGCCAGTCAGGCACTGGACCGGCGCAAGCCTTGCACCAACGGCGCTCGGTCGATGCAGGGCCTCGCTGAGGACGTGCCAGAAGCATGCCGGGGCGTAACGGGGCAGCACAATGGGCGGTGATTGGGGCACCGTAAAGTATGTTTGGACCACTCTCGGAGTCAGAGGCCAGCCCACAGATGTGCACCATCCTCCCTGACTCCCAGAGTAGTCCCAAAATGTTTATGGTGGCCCTTTGCTGGCTTAGCTTATGCCGGCCTAACTCCAGTTTAGGACTGTGCTCTGGGTCTCTTCCTATTGGCTGAACCTTCTCCTGTAAATACCTTACTGGACAAAACAGAAGGATTCTGTGACTGCATCCTGTTCTTGCTCAGGAAAAGTCCTTGCTCAGGAAAAGAGTTCTTGGTGGAACTGTGCTCTTGGGCTTGCTTGTCGCCTTGGGTGCACTAAAATGAGCGGTGCTGCTGAAGTCATACGTTGTTTAGAAAATCATGGGCATCATTCCCACTCCCCCACCATACCAGAGCAAGCAATTTAAACAATTATTCCCGTTGCATCACAGAAATGCATTAGAACGCAGTGCTCTGCCTGAGCCTCAAAACATGGAAAACTTGTGATTGTGACCCATTTCCAGTTTTGCTACTGCAAGCCAGAAGTGGGTCCAGCTGTTTCAATTTGTGGTGTGGGGAGCCCTGCAGAGGCCTCCACGGGGCTCCCCGTACCCCTCGGAGGTTGCCGCAGACAGGGATAGGTAAAAAAAAGCCCCTGCCCCTGCCAGTGCATGTTGCCCTCTTCCCACCCCCACCTAGACTTACTTTGTTTCTCCCTGTGCGCTTAAGAAGTGCTGGGTTACAGGATGTGGACTGCACGGGACAAACTGGTTGCACAACAAATTGCTTGCCAGGAATTACGATACTGTATTGGATCTAGGCTGCAGTGGTTCAACAGGGAAACACCTTCAAGCGTGGCATGCCTTTCGTGTAGCCTGCACAGCATTTTTGCACCCTTCAGTCCCCTGATGCAGCCCAGAACAGCTGCAGCCCCAACTGCCTGTTTCTGACATCCACCCATCCCGTATTCATCCCATACTGGGTGGCACACCTGGAAACATGCTTGCCACAGCAGGCAAAGGAGGAGGGCAGACGACAGGCTCAGGGAGGGAATGGGCAAGAGAAGCTATGGCTGTACTCCATCAGGTGATTTATGCAAGCGTTCCAAAGTAACAACCTGAGACTCCCCTACTCTCGGTTATTCGTCACATACACATCCGAAGTTTACTGCAGAGAAATTCCTTGCTCGGTTTTAGAAGGGCACAGGTGTGTTCTTTTACAAACTCTTGCTAATTCAGCTTCTGAAATGCCTAAAAAGCCACTCCATTGAAAATGCCCATGACTGATCCCTAAGGATGTTTCTTTTGAAATACGAATGCCTTGGGAGGCCTTTCTAACGCTCCTTGTTAACATCAATGCCAAATAGCTGGCCAAGGTATTACTGTTGGCAAGAGAGCTTCTGAGCTTGGCAGGGATGGCCCCAGCTTCGAAAGAAAGAAAGAAAGAAAGAAAGAAAGAAAGAAAGAAAGAAAGAAAGAAAGAAAGAAAGAAAGAAAGAGGGGGCTTCCTTGCCAGAATCATCATCTACTCGACAAAACTACAACTTTGTTCCTAGAACGCCAGTGTCATCCAACAGCCCAAATGGCAGGATCTATTTTGTTGATTCAGTGTATTTCTAAACTGCTATTCAGATCACTTACAGGAATCTGTTAGAGCAGTAAAAACAGTAAGAGCACAAATGAGGATTTGTTTAAAGATGAGCAGCCCAGAAGCAGCCCCCTCTTGCAAGCCCAAACTTTGCTCCTAATTTTGTATATTTGCTCAGGGGTAAGCAACAATTCCCTCTGCATGTGAATAGGAAGCTGTGAATTTGCTGCTGGCGAAAGAGAGGAAGAACTAAGGCCTTTCCTTGGACTCAGAATAGCCTTTTTGGCACAAGCGAACAGGTTTTCAAGTAAACAGGTGAGAAATTTCCTTCATAGTGAAATGCTGCTAAACTTGTTAAATTCTTCTAATTTTGCTCCTTTTCATTCCCATTCTGACTCATGTTCTGCCCAAGGAGGATACCTTAGGTTTTCCGTGAATTTTCCCTTAAGTGAAATTCACTTGGGACGCAATCCTAACCTGGATTTGGGCTGGCACAGTTAGGCCAGCACAAGGGACACTGTAAAGCATGTTTGGACCACTCTCGGAGTCAGGGAAGATGACACATGTCGGTGTGCTGGCCTCTCTGACTTCGAGAGTGGTCCACACATACTTAACGGTGTCCCTTGTGCTGGCCCAACTTTGCTGGCCTAACTGTGCCAGCCTAACTCCAGGTTAGGATTGCACCCTTAGTTGCCCAGGAGAAACAGAGGCTGGCACATCAGCAGGTGAGGAGCTTAGGCTCCAGGAAGTATTGGGCTGGTCCTGGTTAGGATTGCACCCTTGGTTGCCCAGGAGGAACAGAGGCTGACGCATCAGCAGGTGAGGAGCTTAGGCTCCAAGAAGGATTAGGCTGGTCCTGAGGGTGTGTCATGTCACAGCTAAGAACACCCTCTCTCTGATGGGCTGGAAGTGCTCAGTGTTGGGCCTCTGCTGACCATTTTACCATCCAGACAGATTCATAAGGGAACAGGTGGTCTTCAGATGCTTGGGTCAAGGCTGCTTTGCACGATGTAGTGGTTCACCACGCAGACTGGGCAGTTTTCTTTTTTGAAAGCCTCAGTGGTATTTGATGGTATGGAGAAAATTGCTTGATCCATATGGTGAGATACTGCCTATAATTAATCCTGATGCCTCCAACAGTCACCTTTGATTTCAGTGAAAGCAAGCTTGTGTCCTTTTCATTGTCGTCTCTGTTGTTATCATTTGCTGAAATATTGGTTCAGTATTGGAGGTTATGCACTTACTGGATTTTCAGGTCATGGGCAAGCTATGGACCACAATTGTGACCCTCTTGGTCCAGCAGGAAGAAATTTAAAGTTGATGTAAGTATCCCAGGGAGGAAGTGGCAGAAGGACAAACATTCATTATGGATGAAATGCTTCTTATCTGGCTTGGTGGAAAAGGGAAAGGTAAGATGGTCAGAGCAAAGTGTTCTTGCCAGCTTCTTTACTGGCATGTGCACAGAAAACCCAGTTCATATTTTCTCTGTTCATAATTAGTAGGTTTCATAGATTTTTCTAACGTTTTAATATCCTGGAGATGCGCTGAATGAGAATCACGTAACACCCAAATGACTGTAACACGGCATGCTAATTGTCAGCACCTCTCCAAAAACAACAAAAGAGTAGCCAGGATGTTTTTAAAAAGTACTAGGAATAGATTTGCAGATACATTTTAACCTGAATTTTTAAAAACTTCCTGGTTTTGCTTCCTGGTTGAATTGCTTAGAAAAATAATAATCCACTAGATCCAAAATGTGCTCTCCTACACTACTAGAATGTGGCCAACTTTCATCCTTTGTACGCCCACAGCGATTATATTTTGCAATACGTATCTGATTTTTTCACACAGAAGCCATGCAAACTGTGGCATTCTCTTCCAATGTTCAGTCTTTGTTCAGGTGTTGAACTAAATAGATTGCCAAAGGCAAGCCCATCAAGTCCATGACTGGAACAAATATTTGGTTCCAGGTGTGCCAGTCTTATTCTAATATTCTGACCACTAGGCCACACTGGGTTTAAGGCTAGATTCCAATAGCAATTGTTATCTGAAATGGTGGTTGGGCTTGTTTCGTGATTGTCTTTTCACCAGGTGCCATTGGATGCTCCAGGAGTAAGAGGAAAGCAGGTGCAAAAGTCTGGTTTAGCTTATTGGGAATGAGCATTTCATCTCTGGTCCCCCGAAGTACAGAATGTCACTGTGTCCAGGTCCTGACCATCCGTTGCAGCTCTGAGTGCACACACCCTGCACACACCCGGCTGCTGGGAGGAAGAACCTAGAACCGAAGCGTCACCAACCGTGCAGGACCAGAAGAGAAGAAGCTCACTCACCAATGTACCCATAATCATATTGTACATTTTCGTGCACTTTAATTGTAAGCTTCTTTGCCACAACTTCCTTTTCCCTGAGTAAAACGGGAAAACCAGACGTGCCTAGTCTAAATCCAGCTGGCAGCTCCCACTCCATCCAGAGGCGGATCTAAGGGGGGGCAAATCTGTAAGTTTTGCAAGAAGCCTTACTCTGTCATGTAAATCCCTCCTCTCCCTTGCTGCTGTAGCCAGTAAGCAACGCCAAGATGTTGCTGTTCCCTGTGCGGATTGGCTAGAACAGTGCAGGAGAGGAGTGTTTTCCATGGCAAGGTAAGGCTTCTTGCAAAACTTACAGATTTGCCCCCCCTTAGATCCGCCTCTGACTCCATCTGTCTCAGCAACAGCCATGGCCGAACGGGGGCCCACCACCTCCAAAGGGCCCTGCTGGCCCACTCCATCACTGCCTGCACGTCCTCCTTTCTCCTCCGCAGAAAGGCGAATGCAGTCCTCACCCAGCATGCTCCCGGGTTCTGGGTAGCATGCTGGGCCACTGGCCTCTGGGTAGGAAGGGCACGTCACCAAAGCAGGCCTTCCCAGGAACAGCAAGCCTGGCCTGGTAAAGTCGCTGAGCAATGCCTCCTGCCTGTATAGGGCCAGATCCCCACCCAAGGGAGGGGCAGAAGGGAGAGCAGAACAAGAAAAAAAAGGAAGCGAAGGAGAAAGGGGACGCGAGATAGGGAAAAACATACAGAAGATCTGAGCTCAGTCAGCAGCTCTGACAAATACGGCTGAGTCCAGGAGCCAGACCGTGGATGGGATGCACCTCCAGCGGGAGAGGAGCAGTGGCGTAGCTAGAGCGAGTCCAAGGGAGTGGCAACAGGATGCAAGCGTCTTGTTGTCTCGTGCCTCCCTGGGGCACCCGGTGGGCCGCTGTGAGATACAGGAAGCTGGACTAGATGGGCCTTTGGCCTGATCCAGCAGGGCTCTTCTTATGTTCTTATGAGTCCAACACTAAGTGTACATGGCGCCACCACATGTTGTGTAAACATCCCCCCCCCCGCGCCACCAGGGACATACAGGGCAGCCAGAGCAACGCAGAGGAGATGCCTCCATGTGACTCTGGCCACCCAGTACGGTTCCAGGGGCGAGGAGGAGGGGCCATTTACATAGCCTGCTGCTGCGCCGTAAATACTCAGTGTTTTAACCCCCTCTTGCTACACTATCGGGCAGGAGCTCGAAGATCCAGATTAGGCCTTGCCTCCAGGAGTGGGACGGACATTCCCATGGAGTCTAGACAGCCCCACTTCCTCCTCCAGGAGAACATCTTACCAAGACCACCTAATGCCCTAAGCAGGTTATCCTCAGTCAATGTTCCATCATTTACCCAAAGTAATTCGGGGCACAATACAAGCGCCTTGACAGGCCAGCACAAGTCTCCTGTGCGGGCCCAGGAGTGTCGCAAATGCGCCACAAAGCAGGTAAGAGAGAGAGAGGAGAGACGCCAGGGCAGAGACATGCACTGACTTCCTGGTGGCACTTCCTGGGCCAGCGAAGACCCGGTCAGGCCATCCTAGAGAGGCCGGTGCAAGGAGCAGGGAAGGTGGAGGCAGGGAGAGTGGGCAGGCCAGCCCCGGGGGGTGGGATGGGGTGCTAGGATTTGGCACTAAGGCCAGATCCTCACCCCCATCCTGGGTAGCTCAGCCTCGCTCCTGCTTGCTGGGATTTGTGCCACTGATTTCGGTGTCGCAGATCCACGTAGTCCCATTGAGCCTGTGCTGCACCGACCGGGGTAAGGGCAATCAATTCCGCTTGCCCCGGGTTGTGCCACAGCCAGTCCCAGCCCCACACTGGATGGGGGCAGGCCAGTCGGGGGATAGGGGGCCAGCTGGGCAGCTAGGAGGCAGGCCATTTCTCCTTTGTATTCATTCCTCATCACTGAGAGCTTACTGGAGTGCCATCCTTGACTGAGTGCACCACAATTAAACCATTATAGTGACGGGGACTTGGAGAGATCCCTGAACCTGTTCTTTGTTGCTCCGGTCATTAACTCCCCGCCCCCAACCCGGTTGAGAAAACGTACAACGTCAAGGCTCTTTGTCTTCTTGCTCCTGCAAGCATGGCGTTTGCTAGCCCCACAAACTATCCACATTTCACTTCTCTTCTGAAAATGCATTCCTCACTCTCCAGCCACCCCATCTTGACCCTCCCTCTCTGCCAGACTCAGACGCTTGTGCCTGACACCACTTCCATCCTTCCAATACTGGAGAACATGAGATGTGACTCATCCAGACCAGATGCCCCCCAAAGGTAAAAGAATATCTATCTATGTAAATGGCTTTGCAATGCCAAATAGAGCCAGGAAGGTGCAGTTAAGTCTGGTGAGGGAGGCTAGTATAACAGCATCTGGTGGGACTGATTAACATTTCTCTGCTTCAAACCCAAACATTAGATACCTTTGTGGAATGTGGTTTGGCTGTTGCTGCAGTCCAATATTTATGCAGGTTTGAGGAGCTTTTTTATTAGAACCATTCACCTGGCCAGATGCCAAATCAACATCTGATTTTGGGGGGGGGACATAGGAGTAGATCCCCTGCTCCAAATTCTCTAATTGCTTTCAAAATCTCTAGCTACAAGGAGCAACTTTTTGCCACGGTATTTCTGTTTGTACGGACCAAAATAGATTTCCTTCCCATTAGCATGGGAAAATGCAGGCGCTCGGTGCCTTTCAGTTCAGTGACCACGAACAGGAGTAACCAGCAGTTGGGGGATGTGCACGGAGCACTTTTTGAAGCAAAACCTGGCACTGCAGAGAAATGGGGCTTAGCTCCCACTTTTCATTCTTGTTGGAGGAATGATGCTGTCTCCATGGCCTTTACTGACTGCTCACATATCATACATTGGGTTGCAGGCAGTGGTGTCATCTACTCTCCAGTAGACAGTATGCTGGGCGGGACTTACACGTGATCGGCAGCCCGTCCACTCACTTCCGCTTTCTTCCCGCTCGCCGCGCGGCTTTCCCTGGCCTCGGAGGGGGCGCCTGCTCACCGGGGGGGATGGGTGGGGGGTGCGCCGGTAAGCCCCAGCCAGTTACTTGGAAGAGCATTCACTCCCCCAGGAAGCCTTTGGGCACAAGCCCTGCCCCCTCCCTTTTACACACACACTGTCTGGCCAGAGACTGGGAAAGAGATGTCACAGCAGTAGCGGCATGAAGGACAACTCCACCTGCTGCAGGTGTTGCTTCCCCCGCTCACTGTCCTGTAGTCATTTCTGTGACTAAATGATAAGTGAACAGACCACTTGCAGCAGTTCACACCCCTCCTTGATGAACAGCATTTTAAAATTTCCAGATGACCTGGCACCAGGGACGAACGGAGCCCCGAGTGCGCCCATGGCAGGGCGACGAAACCGCGTCCCCAGCACTTCGCCCCGCCCCCATGCGTCGCCCAGCTATGCCTCCCTGCACCCGGAATAGCTCCATTTTGGAGTGGAGCGATGCCAGGGATGGTGGGAGGGCCAGACAGCGCGCGGGTAGTCCGCAGACTCCGCACAATGGCGCCCTGCCGCCCCCGGCGCCCATGGCTCATGTCACCCCGGGCTACACCCTTCCTCCGCATCTGCCTGGCACCAAAGCTGTGTTGAGGATGGAGCATCCAGGAATTTCAAAATGGCGCCCCACAAGAAAGAAGTCTGATTAGTGTTGTTCTGTCCTCCATCCAATAAGCCATAAGGATGCTTACTGGGGATAGCTGTGGGCTAGGCAGGGCATGGACCCTGAGCAGTTGCTGGACCGGGCCGCACCTATGACATAGTCCCTGGATCCAGTAACTAGATCTGCACCCTGGCAGCTGCGTTTTAAAGAGTTTGTAGTTCCAGAACCATTCTGAAGGCAGTCCCAGGGAACACAGCAGTAGGTGGGCCTGGAGATTCTCTAAGATTTCCCACTATAATTGTAATGTGTGGGACTTCCCTTGGTCTGTACTTGAAGCTGGTGCTACAAATTCTATTCACCTTCACTGAACAGGAATTAAAATTAGTTCTTGTTGGAGAGGGTTTGAAACTGTTCACCTAAAAAGAAAGTAATCACAGCCAGTGGAATTTATAGTTAGTTGTGATGTGAATATTTAAATGCTTCAACTATTAATGGAATGTTATTGTATTTTAATTTGTGAAAGAGAGCCCTTACCATATTTTTCTATTGTGTAAAGCATCAAATACTGTAGTGACCACCCAGAAGCAAAAAGCTGAATTCCAAGAGGGAAGTACTGTTTAGTTACACATATGTTCTTGTTTATGTAAGTCTTTAGTGAAATTTAAATTGAACTTTTGAAATAAAAATAAAATAAAACTGTAGATGTCAGCAATGCAAGATTTTCAGACATCTGCAAGGAGAAATGCAATCATATTAATTAAAGTACTGGATGAGTTGTAGTCAGAGCTGTCAGATTTATGTGAAATGAAAACTATTGTCTTAAAATAGCAAAACATTCAGCAATCTTCAAACCTTGTTCTTAATGAATGACCCCTATCACTATGTGAGCCTCTCCAAGGGTAAGAGTATTTTTGTGTTACTATGTGATCATAAACTTTTGTGTGATGACAAATAAGTAGAGATATTTGAAAATTGTTTTGTTTTTTCACAGATATTGTGATTTGAAAAAGTGAAAAAGGTAGATACGGCAAACCACATGAGTCGCCCCAGGTGGTACCTTGGATTGCACTCTAAACTCATTAAGATGAGCCTTTTTGGATCAGGTCAAAACTTCATCTAAGCCAGTATCCAATTTCCCAAAGTTGGAATCCCAGAAGCAGAGCTTGAAGGCAACTGTGAGATACAGGAAGCTGGAATAGATGGGCCTTGGCCTGATCCAGTGGGACTCTGTATCTTATGTTTTTAAGTCCTAGGTTAGGTTGCAAGCTATTATAGCTCCCTTCCCACAGACAGGATAGCAAATTCTGTTTTATTTACTTCATATTTACCTCAGAATTTTACTTCAGAAATTTACCTCAGAATGCCAGATACAAAGGAGTGGCAACAGGATGCAGGCATCTTGTTGTCTTGTGTGCTCCCTGAGGCATCTGGTGGGGCACTGTGGGATACAGGAAGATGAATGGGCATTTGGCCTGATCCAGTGGGGCTCTTCTTATGTTTTTAAGGCCCAGGTTAGGTTGCAAGTTATTATAGCTCCCTTCCCACAGACAGGATAGCAAATTCTGTTTTATTTACCTCATATTGACCTCAGAATTTTGTCTCAGAAATTTACCTCAGAATGCCAGATACAAGGGAGTGGCAACAGGATGCAGGCATTTTGTTGACGTGCGTGCTCCCTGAGGCATCTGGTGGGCCACTGTGAGATACAGGAAGCTGGACTAGATGGGACTTTGGCCTGATCCAGCAAGGCTTTTCTTACGTGTTGCTTTCCAGCTTTCCAGGATCCTCGCCCATTTGGACATCTCACAGCCCATGTGTATTGATTTTAAAAGTGCATGTACTTTAGGTTGCAGACCAAGCTAGCCAATGGGGCCCAAAGGGGCAAGACCCCGACTCTGGAATGCTCACTGAACTTGCCTCCCTGAAATGTAAGTGCGGGTGACTGCAGAGTACAGTAAATGGCTTTGGAACTGCATGCACAAGGAGCATCACCCCAGGCCTGCTCCAGTGAGGGCGGTTTATAGTTATCTGAGCAGAAGTATAAAAAATATTTCGAGGCAAAACAAACTCAGTGAATGTTTTTGCTGGCAGGAAATCCTTAATGGCAACTGTACTACTTGTTGGAAAAGATACCTGCTGAGCACATTCAGTGTGCAAGCAACCTTCACATGGAAAACGGACCATCCAGAATGCTGTGATTGATTGTATTGCGGTGATTTTCTATTTCCCACCCAAATCAATGAACACTTGTAGAAATCGGCTTACTATCAGTTGCAAGATTAGCACTAAGAATGTCAATAAAAAGGCTTTTCCAAAAATGCAATCAAAACTATTAAGATTTCTCTAATCTCACCCCATTCATACATCCCTAAACATTTTATTTCAAAACCATAGTTTCTGCATGCAGGTGGCAACCAAAGCCTCCAATGAGAGAGAGAGAGAGAGAGAGAGAGAGAGAGAGAGAGAGAGAGAGAGAGAGAGACATGGAAGGGATAAAGTCAATAGAGGGATGTTCTTTTCCCTCTCTCAAAACGCCAGAACCAGGGGGCATCCACTAAAACTGAGGGTTGGGAGAGTTAAAACAGATAAAAGGAAGTACTTTTTTACCCACCGGGTAGTTAATCTGTGGAACTCCTTGCCACAGGAGGTGGTGATGGCATCTGGTCTTGATGCCTTTAAGAGGGGATTGGACAGATTTCTGGAGGAAAGGTCCATCGTGGGCTATAGGCAATGATGGATTGTGCAACCTCCTTACAAAGGTGGTGGGCTACTGGTACTGGGTGCAAGGGAGTGGCAACAGGATGCAACAGGATCTTGTTGTTTCATGCCTCCCTGGGGCACCTGGTGGGCCGCTGTGAGATACAGGAAGCTGGACTAGATGGGCCTTTGGCCTGATCCAGCAGGGCTCTTCTTATGTTCTTATGTTCTTAACTGCACCAGGTAGGCTGTTCCAGCATTGGGACTGGACTTGGCCCAGAGCTGGAGCATGCCCCTTGCTTTCGGAATAGCTCCATTTCGGAGCGTGACAGAGCCGGGGGTGGTGGTGGTGGGAGGGCCCAGCTCCATGCCACTTTCTTCCCCAGCGTGCCTAACTCCCTCGCCAGTGCTCATGGCAGCTGCCACACCACGTTCTGTGGGCGCAAACGCCTCTGGCTCAGCCTAAATCTACTTCTCTGTAGTTGCAATCCACGCTAGCCTTGCCCTCAGTAACCACCAAAAGAAAAAACCCCACTTCTTCTGTGGGACAGCCCTTCAAAGACAAGTATCATATCTCCCAGGCAACCCAACCCTATCCAGTGCTGAAACTGAGCAGGCTGGAGGTCTCCTCGGGGCAAAGGAACAGGAGCGGGAGGGGCAGATCATGGCAGCACCAGGGTGTGCCGGACCCTAACCCCGTTCTCTGTCCCCTTCCTTCTCCCTTACTCTCCTTGAACGTGCATCAGCAAAACAGCCGGTGCAGACCTAAGGAGACCCATTGGTTCCCTTACCTTGTGGGAGGAAAGCACATATATGACAAGTATGCATTAATACAGGACAGTTTAGCCCTTTTTCACAGGAGATTTAAGATGGTGTAGAGCCTGGCTTTGATGAAGCCATGCCTCTAATCTTCCAAATGGTCTTCCTTTTGTTTTCCAAAATCTTCTTCAATTGAGCTTTGGGGAAAACAAACATGCGTAAAAGTTGAAGCTGATAATCAACTTTGACTGAACTCCCTAAGGAGCTTGCCTGCTTTCCTCTGTAATTGCAGAGTGGAGTGAAAGGCAGATCACAGCCTTTTGAATCAATTAGTTAGGTCAGCGCCAAGGTTAGGATCTTTTTTCTTCCTCTCCCATCTCTCCTGAAAGCAAGTAGCCATGTTCAGACAGGACCAGAGCAGTTGCTTTCACCACAAAATAAATCCACACAGTGATTTGTAAAAATAAGCTTCTTTTGCTTGAGGGATTTCATAGAGAACTAACTACCACACAGAATTATTTACATTTTCAAACCATTTTTTTTTAATTTTTTGGCCAGCCTGGGAATATAATGCTTCAAACGTTTTCTCAATGTCAGGGTCCATTTTTCAATGGTGGGCTTAGAGCAGTTATTCTGGCTGAGATTCTTGTTGCAGCCTAATATTGACGGCAAAATGAACCAAGTTTCTATCTTTATCTGTTTATGAGGTAGAGCAGGGATGTCGAACAGAAGGCCTGCGGGCTGCATGCAGTTTGCTTTGCCATTTGCAGTGACAGCACTTTTGCTATTGTACTGCGGTGGCAGCCAGCCAGTCCTTTGGGTGGTGGCCAGCGTTGTCATTCAGCCGGAACGCTGGGCGGGAGGAACGGGTGAGCGGCAGGGAAGACGGCGAAACGGACCGGAACGCAACGGGCGGGCTGCCGCTCACCCGTTCCTCCCGCCCAGTGTTCCGGCTGAATGACAACGCTGGTGGTGGCCCAGGGAGGACTTATGCTTTGCTTGTTTCTTACCTGCTGGGCCTTCTGGCTTGCTCACTCTCACCCACCCACAACATGGCTCCTGCCCAGAGCACCTTCAGCGTTCTCCGGCTGCCCAGTCAGCACCCTGGGCAGGCAAGGGCTGCCTCATTCTTGCTTGACAGCATGAGGCCCCTTCCAGTAATGGCATCTAAATGATTTAGCAACAGGTACTCACTTTTGATTGGCACTTGTGTCGGAGCCCGCCCACCGGAAGTAAGGTCATAGCCGGAACCCAGGAACCGCCCCCAGGAACCGCTGCGCCTCCTTGGTAGGCTGTGCGGCGGCCCAGGAGAAGGCCTGGGAGTCCTGGGCCTTCCCTGGGGCCGCCGTGTGGGCTACTGATTCCCCCCCAGGAACCGCCGCGCCTCCTTGGGAGGGAGCCCCAGGCAGCCTACCTGCTCACGCTGCTGCCGCCGTCGGTCTCCCTCGCTCCGCTGCCTGCCTGCCTGGCTCTGAGAACGTGCAGGCAACTCAAACGTGCAGGCAGTTCAAACATTGCAGGGGGCGGAGCACCGACAGTTGACGAGTGGGTGGGCGAATGGGCGGGGCCAGCCCTAATCCTAGGAACGGGTACTCGCTTACCCCCATGTACCCGCTACATGACATGTCTGGCCCCTTCCCTTGCCACTCGTTTTACTTGTGCTGCCACACATTGTTCAAAATCATATTCATTGTTCCTCCAATTTCCTCCGTTTAAAAGGACTCCTAAGAAGATACTTCAGGGCTAAAGTTCTCATTAATGTTACTCCAACCGATCAATACAGCTAAAACCAAACAGTTACTCACTCCCATTATATCCTTCCTTAGAATTTACATCCTAAGGAAGCTCTGCAAATAAGCTCACTTTTGTTTGGTTTCATGAGTCTGCTTTACCACACGCATTCACCACAGATAGTGAGTCATGCTCAAAAAGGAAAAACAACAACATCACTAAACATAGGTCCTCGCGTGAGATTCCTAAGAGCAGAGGGAGCTACTCCATCCATCTCAGACAGCGTTCCTCACATTTTGGGTATGATGAGCTCCTGTCTGGAGAACCGAAACCCCATGGATGTGTGCACAGCTGCCCTGTCTGGTGAACCACCAGGGTGCACATAAAAGACCTTCTGTGGGCAGTGAAGGACTCCCAGCACCCACCCAAGCTGATCATTACCTCTTCTCACTGGAAATGCTTTTGACCCCTGCTAAGTGGGCAAGAGGCACTTTTCCAAGTGGTGTCCTCTTATATTTAGTAGGGGGAGAGCAATTGTCCCTCTTCACCCCAGCACAGTGTCTTTCTCGTGGCTGTTGCTGGTGGTGTTCTCCATTCTTTTAGATTGTGAGCCCTTTTGGGACATTTAACTTTAATGTTATTATTTGCCTGTAAACCGCTTTGTGAACTTTATGTTGAAAAGCGGTATATAAATACTAGTGATTGACTGACTGACTGACTGACTGACTGACTGACTGACTGACTGACTGATTGATTGAACACTTCCTGTTCAGGCTGGAACGTTGCCTGGGCAACAATATGGTTTCTAGCCTCTAGCGCTGGAATCTTTCCTGGTTTGACCACCTCAGGTCTGACCTCTGGCGCGGCACCTGGCTGACTCCCATGCACAGTCTGCTTCTGACATCCGGCCTGCAGAGGTGGATCTACAGGGAGGGCAAAGCTCATAAGTGTTGCAGGAAGCCTTACCCTGTCATGTAAATCCCTCCTCTCCCTTGCTGCTGTAGCCAGTAAGCAACGCCAAGATGTTGCTGTTCCCTGAGGATTGGCTAAAACGGTGCAGGAGAGGAGTGATTTCCACTGCAAGGTAAGGCTTCTTGCAAAACTTAGAGATTTGCCCTCCCTTAGATCTGCCTCTGCCAGCCTGCGACCCCTTCCGCAGCCCTTCCTGCAACTCCAAAGTACTGTAAGAAGGAGGAAAAAAACACCAGTTTCTGCTTCACCATGAAAAGTCGAAGAGGGTTTTTTTTTAAGAACTTTGGAGGTGTGGGGAAGGATCCCTGGACCCTCCAGAGCACCACAACAACCCCCAGGTAAGTTTAAAAAACAAAAAACTTTCCTTCCCGGCAGCAGCACGATTATAACAATTGCATTGTTCCCTGTCCCTGCCCACACAAAAACGTACAGGCTTCTCAAACTTCACGTAGGACTTTGAGAACCACCATCCTAGAGCATCTCTAGCCGGTACCTGTCAAGCCTCTGCTTGAAGATCTCCAGTGAGGGAGACTCCATCATGTCCCTCAACAATCTGTTCCACTGCCAAATTGCCCTGCAAATCTTAAATTTCTTCCTGATGTCCAACCGAAATTTCTTCTGCTGTAGTTTGTACCCATTGGATCTAGTTCTACTCTCAGAAGCAGCCGAGCACAAATTTGTCCGATCTTCTATATGATAGCCCTTCAGGCATTTGAAGAGCCTGATCATATCCCCTCTCAGCAGGCTCTTCTCCAGGCTAAACATAGCAAGTTTCCCCAACCTTTCCTCATAAGGCTTTCCTCATAAGCAAGTTTCCCCCAACCTTTCCTCATAAGGCTTGTTCTCCAGTTCTCAATCATCTTCGTTGCTCTGAATCTGCCCCAGTTTGACTGCATCTTTCTAAAAGTGAATTCTGTGCCCAGCATTGGACACAGTAATCCAGGTGAGGTATCACCAATGCGGAGGAAAGCAGAACCACAACCTCTTGCAACTTGGAAACTACGGTTCTACTAATGCAGACTAAAATTGCATTAGCCTTCTTTGCCTCTGACATCACACTGTTGCCTCCTGTCACCCTCCCTGGTAACAAAAGCTCACTTAGACAGCTCCTGTTGTGTACACAGCTCCATTTTGTGTACTACATTTTATTGTGATTTTGTATTCATTATATTTTTTTTGTGTGGTGAGCAGCCTTGGGCATCTAAAGGAGCAATCCTAACCAACTTTCACTGACATAGCTTGTGCCAATGGGACAGTTGGAGGCAGCGGTGTCATGCTGCCGGAATGCTGGGAGGGACGAACAGGTGAGTGGCAGCCCGCCCATTGTGTCACGCTCCGTTTTGCCGTCTTCCCTGCCCCCGCGGGGGCGGGGAAGATGGCGAAACGGAGCATGACGCAATGGGCGGGCTGCCGCTCACCCATTCCTCCCTCCCAGCGTTCCGGCAGTATGACACCGCTGGTTGGAGGGGGGAAGTCACCGAGGCCTCCTCAAGGTGAGGGAATGTTTATTCCCTTAGAGCATTACCCTTACCCTAGCAGCAGCAGCAGCAGCAGCAGCAGCAGCAGCAGCAGCAGCAGCAGCAGCAGCAG
>JAJKFI010000084.1:2865977-2903007 GCA_029204185.1 Lerista edwardsae
GAAACGGACCAGAACGCAACGGGCGGGCTGCCGCTCACTCGTTTCTCCCGCCCAGCATTCCGGCTGAATGACAACGCCGGGTGTGGCTATGAGATACATGTGTCTCTAGAGGCTGCTGCTGAGTTCTTGCACTTCAAAATTTACCATCCCCCCCCCACTGAGCGCACTTGAATCAATCCAAAGGAGTCGCGCTTTGATAGTAAGAACACTCTGAAAACCAAATGTTGCAAGAGCTTGGATTTAATCCCACTTGTGGTAGAGCAGAAATGGAGCTCCCCTTTCCCAAATGTGCACAGAGAGAAGTTTTTTAAAAAGAAGATAATAGGCAGGAAATCTCTGCTGAAGTTTGTGTATTTGGCTGTTATTGGTTTCCATCCTAAAATATCAATTAAATACCATTCTCTCTTGGCCAGGAATACTTTGCTCTCCCACCAGCACGCAGAAACTGGCAGATGCATTGTCCACCTGCTATTGTGCATGACAATGAAATTAAAATATTTGGAGAATTTGGCAGGCTGACCCTTTTGAAACTCTGCTGGTAGTTATAACGGAGGAGCTGTGCCGACGTCCAGCGCTCCTGCCCACAAGAAGGAAAATAGCCCCGTGTGTGTAAAGCGATTGGTGGTCGGCAGCTGGCCTTTCAAGATAAGAACCAAAAACATGCCCTTTCTGACATGCAGTCGGATGGCATGGGCAGCGAAGCTGTTGGTATTCCGTGGAAACAGTAGGAAAAGATGTGAGGAATGCCCCCCCCTCTCAGGACACACGCATTGACCTCACTGGGTGAAAGGCAGAGCTCTGTTTATTCAGGTGCAATAATACAAATCATTGTGGGCTGTTCTGCAATGATAAAACAAAGACGATTCCAAAGAATGCGCTCCATGTGGGACTCGCAGGGCTCCACTGTAAGCACACTGTATATGCAATATCGAGTGACAGCCAGGAGCAAAATTATTGTCGTTTGGGGCCCTTGAGCTTCAAGCCAGAGCGGCTTTTGGAAATGGGGAAGTTTAATGGTGCTACAGGGTCTAATTGGAAGGGGGGGAATGGCTTGGAGGAACAACGTGGAGGGGGTTGTCGCAGAGCTGTCTACACAAACAACGTCTTTTCGCTCTCCCCGTCTTTTCATGTGAACAGAAATGACAAGAGAATGCAATGAAAATGACAATCCTCGTCCACCGCTCCTCACTTCATGAGCTGACTGCTCTATTTCTTCAGATGCAAGTTATAAACTACGGCCTGCCTTGGCCGCATAGGATCTGTACGGTCAGAAGTGCCTAATTAAACGAAAAACATGTTAGCTTCACTTAACCTTTGGGCAAGATTTCCAGGGCAGAAACTTAATAGCTAGAGAAAAACAGGGAGTGGGAGGAGTGGAAAGGAAAAGTGTCTGGGATTGTACATTATAATCCTCTCCTCTCCTCCTGCAACTCGGCAAGCCAACGTTTCAGGCCCGACCTACACAGGAAGGCAGCAGACTCAAGTCTTCAAACGTGGGTTTGCCCAATCACATCTAATACAGGGAGCGAGGGACAATTCCAAATTCCAAAATGGGGAGGACACCGTCCCTCATCCAAGACATGGTTCTCCCAACTCAGCTCACTTCCAGAATAACATGCCGGCTGGAGGAAAAGGATGTTGGGGGGCAGAGCATGGAGGGAAGTTTCAGCACTTCCTGCCTGAATACCCTTAAGGCCCTTCAGGTTGCACGGGAATAGACAGAACTATGCTTGAAGGCATGGATCGGACGTCAGCACCTGTACTACTGCTCTACCTGTCAGGATTGCTGGCCTTGAACATCGATGAGCAGAAGTGGAGCCTTGTTCTTTGAGCCCCTGCCACTACGACTAACCAGCTCTATCTTGTTCCACCCTTCCCAACATGTATGGCTGCTCCCCCCTTCCCTGTTCTGCTGCCGTCCGCCCCTGAGAGCTGATTTTGCTTCTGCAGCAGCGTTGCACCTCATGTATGGAGTTCACAGATTCAGTGTGCAGTTCACAGACGCCCTTGGGCCGGCACAAGCCGCTTGTCCCCATTTGTCCCCCAATCAGCCCAAAGGGGCGGCTTGGACCTTTGCATGAAAGGTCTGCAAAATAGTAGGCACAAGTCTGAGCCGTCCACAGTGGGCCGGATCAAGACTGCACGGCCCAGGGATGGGGGTTAGGATCTGGCCTAATGGTCCAATCCTGGCTCCTCCCCCTCGCCCGGTTCCGTCTCCCCTGCCTCCCTTCCGCCTTCCCCCTGTCCCCCAAAGCCCCCATGCTGGCCAAACTCTGCCAACGCGAGGTAGTTTACCTGCCGCATCCCAACTGACTGTGCCAACCCCAGTGACTCTTGGGGTGGCACACACATGCCTTACAGCATGTTTGCAACAGCCCTGCACCCTAGTTCTACTACAGGAGTAGGCAAGAAGCTATATTCCATAAGAGAGAATGACAGGATGATGAGCCTCCTTCTTGAGAAGGAGAAGAATAACAGCAAACAACAGAACCTGCCACCTTTCAGCAGCCTGACAAAAGTATTCTGGATGAGTGGGGAAATGAAAAATGGGGATTCAGACCACAAGTATAGAAATATATACAGTATATAATAGAAATTTCCAAAGGAAGAGGAACTTTACGCCAAATGTAACCAGGGGGATTGCTGATTTAAGGCTGTGAGCCGAAGTATGAAGTATGCTTTCTAAAACTGAATGGGACTCGCTCCTTGCCCGTGGGGACAGATGATCTGGGATGGATGGGGGAATTATAGTGCTACACTAAGCATTGTGTTGAACTGCAGAGTTATCCTACATTAGTCAATAGCAGGTGAGCAATGTCTCCATGGTGCTAAAGGACCTTCGGGTGGACAAGACCCTTCTTTGAATACTGTTGATTATAGGAGTTTTAAAATTGTTTCATGGTAATCTTTTTTTTTTAATGAGAGCAGCCTTGTGAGATCTTATTGGATAGGTAAGAATTTTTTAAATAAAAACAACAACCCAACTACATATTATTTATAAAGTGTCTTCAAATCAAAGTTCTATACAACTTCATTTTTTCACTCTGTGATTTCATACAAAGATGCAAGAATGCCAACATCAATTAAGGCAACATTTTGGCCACAAATTGCAACCTTATTAATACAACTGTTTTCACTGGGATGTCTTTGCTAAGCGAAGAATTTACTTTAAGAATTTACTTTCGCTGTAGCTAAACATATTGCAGCCACGTATTGATATGAGATGCTGTTTGGGCAACATCTGCTTTTCTGACTTCACTCTGCTGTGCATTTGCCCTGGACAAGTCAAATTCACTTTGCAAGAGCTTTTCTTTGTGTAACTCCAGGTGTATTTTCTTTTTCTCCCTGGGTCCTATGTGTGCAGTCACCGAGAACGTTTTGTGCCTAAAGGCTTATGTGTTGGAAATGGTTGTTAAATCGTACTGCTATTCAGATCTGAGACTGTGCACATATACAAACTATCAGATAATTGGCTCATCTAGCTTACTATTCTCTGACTGGCAGTCATTTTCCAAGACCTCAGGCAAACTGACTACCAGGGGATCCTTTTAACTGGAGAAATCGGGGGTTGAATCTGGGACCTTTTGGAATCTATATAATGCTCCCAACAAGCATGCCAGTCCTGTTATGTTGTACTGGAGCCAACACTACGCAATCATGTTTTGACTTCCGAAGCCACCTCCTGTGGCTGTCCCTGGGCAGGTCGGATGCTAGGTTTTGCAAGGCACCTTCCCTTGCAGTGTAGACCGCTCCCCTCCCTCGCCATCATAGCCATTCCGGGGGCAGAAGCAATGAGGTGGATACACCTTAGCATTGTGTTCGCAGCCTGGAATGGCGATGACAGCGAGGGAGAGGAGCAGTTGACATGGCAAGGTAAGGCGGCTGGGAAACACAGTGTCACACACCCCTCCAAGGACACTATTGGCCACCACACATTTTCACGACGGAATGAGATCTGAAGCAGCAGCTTCCAGGTTCATGGCTCACACCTTTAGCCTTTAATCTGTCCATTCAGTCCCAAGATTATTTGCAGCACTTGGGGCAGCAGCAGTCATGGAATACTCCCATCATACCTAATGTAAAGTCATGGCAGAATTACCCCCCCTCCCCAGCAGAGGCTGATTGCAAAGAGACAGAAGGGGAGCAGTAGAAATGCAGCAAACAGCCACCACTGCAGGCAAGGGAAGGAGGCGGCTAATCCCAGTGGCTCTAGTGTGCACCAAGATCCTAGTCTCTCTTTTCAAACCTGTCCCTCCTCTTTTCGCTCCTTGGACTGATGCTAGCTATGTAGCTGGCGTAGGTCCAAAGACACCTCTAGGCTACCAGAAGGCAAGGTTTCATTTTTCTTTACTTCTTCCAGGCCTCCAGATCTCGCTTTCCCTGGCATGGCCTATTGGTGTGGCTGCACCATCACCAAAGATGGAGGAAAGGAATGAAGCAATCAAAACCACAGCATACGCCTGCATTTCAGAAATCAGATCCACCCTGGCTAAAAACTACCTTGCTGATTTGCTACAGTGCACTGAAAACCATCTTTTTCATGAACGTGTTCAGCAGGGGTCCACCTGCCCTTGAAAACAGGTATTGAACACGTGTTTAAAAAAAAAAGCCTTGTGCATATGTGTGAGGAAATGTGTCGACTGTGAATATGCTGCACAGCTGGCCGTTGTCAAAGTCTGGATATCATCACCTTACGTCTATTGTTAGTTCATGTGGAAGTCTATTGCCTCTCCATCTGGCTATATGAGCAGAGGTAAATCACAAGGAAAAAAAATCAAACACCTTTCCATTGATGGTTTGAGTGAACACAAGCAATGTCGAGCTGACCACATCTTACATCTTCATTAAGGTTGTTGATCCATGAATAAGCTACCAATTATGGTAAATTGAAAGCACTTGTATGATGGCAACTCACCTCATCATTCAGCTTTCTCATTCCCTTAATGATTCCACTGAGTGGGCCAGAGAGCAGCGGAATGTCTGAATTCCACCCTTTAGAAGTCCATATTTTAAGTGGCACACTATGACAATAAGAACGGACAATAAGAATAAGGTAAGAACGGAACCCATTCCCCGGGTAAAAATGATGTCTGCTGTTCTACCTTTTTCTCCAGCAGGATGATTCCTGGTATAGTAAGTCAGCATAAAATTCTGTTCCGCTGCAATGCGGAACAGGGAAGGATATCAAGAATGTGTAATAAGTTTCAGAATTGTTTTTCATTGTCACATTGGTACATGGCCAAGAGTGGGATGATGCAGAATCTGTGGGCTTGCAGCCCTGTGTGGATTGAAACTGTGTCACATCTTTCATTGTAGGAATGGACACTTTCACAAGATCTTTGCACCACTATCACCCTACTGCCACCAAATGGCCCACAGACCACCAAATATTCAGAGTGCCATTTAACAAAAAAGTACTGGATACGCAAGCACAACATATAGTCAAAAGAGATAAGACAGCGATGCTACTGAGCAGGTCTGGGAGTTTGGAATTAGATTGTAGTCTTGTTTCAGATAGGATCACATTCCGCTTAGCTTGAATGTTCACGGGTTCACAGTTTGGAGGTGCTCCTGCATCCAGTCTTGAACCTGGATCTACAGGTGGCTGCTGGGGCCCTTCTTTTGCATCCATTCTTGGGTCAGGTGACCCTAGGTATCAGCCGCGCAGCTAAAGAAGTGCTGGGGGTTGCAACTGCACCGGGTAACAAGCTTTAGGGGGCCAACAAGCTAAGCTTGATACTAATGGCCAAAACTGTGAAAACCTTGAGATGTATGAATAATGTCATCACGTTACATATCACTGGAAAGGTAATTTAATGCAGAATGTATATCTCTACTCTATCAAAAGTGATGGCCAAAGAAACAGAAAATGAAAATACAACTGTCATATAAAAATTGTGGTCTGTTGAAACTGCGGTTTTTAGGAATAATACTGTCATCTTATATACTATTCAATGTGGACTTTCACGCAGAATGCAGTGAAACAAACCAGAGCATAACATATTAATTCTATCAAAGGTTATGGCCAAAAAACTGAAAATGAAAATACAACCGTCATATAAAAATTGCTGGCTTAGATAACTTCTAAAGTGGACGAAAGAATGGGAGGAATCATGCACACCACCCTGAGCTCCTTGGAAGAAGGTTAGTATCACAGTGTGAAAATATGAATGATTTTGTCATGCAGGGGGGGGGGATGTTAAAAATTTATGGGCCCCAAGTGTCAAACGCGATTGAAACCCACTGCAAGCTCCCCGCAGCCTGCCAAAGGCCAGCCCTACACCCAGTGGTGTCATTCAAATGATTTAGGAACAGGAACTCCCTTTTGATTGGCACTTGTCGGGAACCCGGAACCAGCCACGGAGCCCGTTAGGATCCGGAACGCCCGTTCTGGTCCGTTCCCCCTGAATGACACACTGCCTACACCCCTCGGTCATGGTGGTGCTGTGACTGCTGCGGAACCATCGCTGCAATGTCCGCAGGACCACTCCCCTCAGGGCGGAATGCCTCGTTTCTGGTTCCCCTGGTGGGTGGTCTGGGAACCACGGGTCTACGGTCAGTACAAAAGACAGCTTCACATTTTTGTGTGTACTGTAACAGGGCCGAAACACTGGGTCTGGTCATACTGGCGCTGGGGTACTGGTGCCTCCACGCACTTGATACCACTTCTCAGCTCAGAGATTACTTCGAGGAGTGGGCGGGACAAGGAGGGTCTGCATATGAAAGGGCTGATCATCCTTGATCCCCAACTAGACCATCAACTCCGCTCCCTATCCTTGCAGTTCCAATGGTAGAAGAAGAGCAAAGCCAGATAAACGACATTACTAAACGCATGCCCACAATTCAGCTTTTTGCATTCTTTGTTGGGAGGGGTTGTTTTTTGTTTGTTTTTTGCAAAAATTAGGATTTTAAAAGGTGCCTTTCGTCCTCAATCAGCCTCACTTTGACCCAGGAATCATCCATTCCTGTCCCTGATGTCTGTGATGGGAGAAGGAAAAGCAGACCGGGCAGAAGAGCAGGAGAACTGCAGAGGGCCTTAGAAAGCCCCACAGCTACCCTCAAAAACCCTGTTGCAGTTGGACCCTAAGAGGTGGTAAGTAACGACAACACTGCATGAAGTCAGGATGCCATCCTGTTCACATTTGATCAATAAAAGTTACTCAATAACAAAAACACTGTAAACAAACTTCAAAAAGCCGTCCAGGCCGTCTGCAGCTGTGCGCCTTGGTTTCCGTCTTCCCTACATGTGGTTCAGATTAGCACCTGCATACCACAGTTATTACATACAAAACAACTCTCCCTGCTTGACCTGAGGAGCTCTTGTGTACAAGAGCTTGTCCAGAGGCATTGAATCCTCCCTTATCAGACGTGTGTGGTATGGCATCATGAATGCAGCGATGTGGTGCTATTGGCAGGCATTCATTTCCCCAGCACCAGGTCACATTTCCCCACCAGGTTGTTTTTTGACGCAGAGCTGGCACAGGCTTGAAACCCTGGAATGGAATCTCAGATGTATTCACATCTGATCAGAGGGACTTGACCGAGCCAAAAGGCATCTGTGTGGCTGAGTCAATGGAAGGTGTACATCAGCCTGCTTGATTTTCAACACGTTGCTTTGGGTGCCTGCAATGTGTGAAGAAAAAAGGACTATAACTCAGACAGGACAGATACTTTGGGTGCCATGGAGTGCTTCTGTGGGAAAGGGCTTTTCACATTCACTTGGGTACGGTGACATTTAAGCTGGCCTTTCATATGCTAACTTATTTATTCATTTGTCTGTTCGATGTACAGTAGACCTTGTCTTTACAGTGACGTGTTCAAGGCAGCCAACAAAATTAACCAATGCACAAAAACACTTTCAAATTCAGTATAAAAGCAAAATCATCACGCAGGTGATTGTTGATGGAAACAGAGCTGAATTCAGCTTCTCCTCTTGAAAATGAGGACCTAACTTGCTTAGCGTCTGTCTGCTGCTGACAGTTGGTCTTCTGTTTCACTTTTTAATCACCGAGGACTTCTAAACAATATCCGCTGCAATAGCAATTTTCAAGAACTGACAGCCTAATCCTATCACACTCCCCCCCCCCGTCGATGTAGCTGCATCACTGGAGCATGCATGGCATCCTGTGGGGGAGGGAGGTAGTCCCAGAGGTCCCCTCCAGGTAAGGGAACATTTGCTCCCCTGTCTGGGGGAAACCTCCACTGGGGGAACAAATGGATCCACTTGGAGCTGTGCTCCAATTTAGCTGGCGCAGGTCCTCTCCCTCCCTGTCCCGTCCTGCCCATCCCCACTTCCATCCTCTGCACTGACTTGCCAGTGTCGGGGTTCACTGGGAGGCTGCTGGAGGGTGCCCACAGCCACTCACTGCTTGCAGCAGAGGCCTGGCTGCGCAGAATGGCATGTCACCTTTTGCAACAGCCATCAAAGACCTTGCGTTGCTCGAATGCTGGGGCCAGCAGCTCAAGGTCTCAGCTAAAACTGAGGGTTGGGAGAGTTAAAACAGATAAAAGGAAGTACTTCTTTACCCAGTGGGTAGTTAATCTGTGGAACTCTTTGCCACAGGAGGTGGTGATGGCATCTGGTCTAGATGCCTTAAAGAGGGGCTTAGATGGATTTCTGGAGGAAAGGTCCATCGTGGGCTATAGGCAATGATGGATTGTGCAACCTCCTTACATTGGTGGTGGGCTACTTCAGAGTACCGGGTGCAAGGGAGTGGCAACAGGATGCAAGCATCTTGTTGTCTCATGCCTCCCTGGGGCACCTGGTGGGCCACTGTGAGATACAGGAAGCTGGACTAGATGGGCCTTTGGCCTGATCCAGCAGGGCTCTTCTTATGTTCTTAAGGTCCCCAAAAGAGTGGGCTGTGCATGTGTGAGATCAAAGCAGATATTTTGCTAGAGCAACGAGCTCTATCTGCTCATGAAAATAAACCTTGCCAAGCGTAAGCTGCAATATCAAAACAGTGTGGAAGACTCTGATTCGTCGGCAAGGAAATTAATAACAAGGACAGCACCACTATACCTGATTCCTTTGCAAAGAGATTAATTAGGTGGTGGGATATCATGCCTGCAAGAGTGGTCTTTTCCTTTTATAGTTTGCACTGGGCATAACACAAACATTTTAGAAGAAAAAGTGATGATGAAGAAGAAATTGATCAATCTGAACTGCTGGAAAACTCAAACCTCACGGCCAGATCCTGTCACCACCACCCTTCAGGGGCTCGCTCAGCCATGTTCAACCACTGTGCCGTGGCACATTGGTGTGCTGCAAATGGTCCCCATGTGTGCCATGGAAATTTGGGAGAAGGTCATTTATTAATAGGGCCATTGGGGGATATAAGCAGTAGTGGAATCTGCAAATGAAGAAGTGGAATGCTGGGCGGGACTTAGGCGGGACTACCGTTTGATTGGCAGCCCGTCCACTCCATTCCGACGCCCCCCCCCCGCTCGCCACGCGGGCTGCCCTGGCCTCGGAGGCAGCCCACGCGGTGAGCGGGGGGGGCGTCAGAACAGAGCGGACGGGCAGCCAATCGCACGTAAGTCCCGTGTAAGTCCCGCCCAGCGTTCCACTTCTTCATTTGCAGATCCCACTACTGGATATAAGCCCCCCCACTGGCAGCACATTGTGCCTTGTCAATTGTCCACAAATTGACAATGTGCCTTGACCATTTTAGTGCCTTGCCAGTGGGCAGTGAGATGAAAAAGGTTGAAAATCACTGGTCTAGCTCCTAAGAAATCTCTGCCTGACTCAGTTACAGCACTGACTTCGGGGCTGATCAGTTACAGAAATGAGAGATCCCCTGAATGAAACTTCCACCATTATCCACACAGTACCTATCAAGCTTCTCAACTACGAGAGTTCCCATGGAGGTTTAGCCCGTGTCCGGACTGTAACAGCAAATTGATTCTGCACTGACTCAAGCACTTTGCTTGTGGGCTGTTTTTTCCTTCTTTTTTCCGTTGCTTCTGAGGGCAAACTGTGAGACATCTTGGAAGATTAAAGTTTTTTTTTTCTCCTTTTCATCTGAGCTGAACACAGGCCAGTACATACTCAAAATGGTGTTGTAGAATTCTGCACAGCTGTTTGCACTGTGGTGGACTAGAAGAGGAAATCATCCAAGAGAGCGACTGCCAGCCACTTCACTTCCACACTAAAAGAGAAGAAAGAAGTGAGTGGCTGAGAGATCAGGGAGATGATCTGCGTGGCAGCAAGGGATTTGCGCAAAAAAACAAAAAAACCTTTAGGACGCAGCAGATGGCTTTCTCCCAAATCCCCATGTTTACAATTCCAGTAGCTTGGATTTACATAATTGCAATTTCACTTCTTGAAAATATTTTTGGATTTTTGTTATGCCCGATTTTCCCAGCAGCTGCTGTTTGGTGCTGAAATCTCTGCTAATTATTTCAAACATTTAATGGGAAAAATGCATAGCGTATTTATTGCATTAAAAAATTCTCATGGTCTTGGAAGACGATGGAATTGGGGAGGAATACGGGGAGGGGGAGCTGTTATTGTTGCTTATTTGCTCTTGAAGAACAGCATATGCAAAACATTTACGAAGCCAACACAGCTGCAGGGGTACTCAACAGACCAGCGCTGTCTGCTCAGTATCCTTCCGAGCTTTTTATAGATATGAGTTAAAAAACACAACGAAATTTATTTCCTGTAATGATCCCAAAATATTTACTTTAGAAACTCAGTGTTTCAGCAAAATTGCCCAGGAATGCGTGGATTGGCAGTTCCATTGTGTCAACTTAGTACTCTCCCCCCCCATTCAATTGTAACCGTTTTCCATTATTTGGATGGCCTCTCAGTCACCTTTAGTAAGATTCTGCCATAGCAAATGGGAAACTGAAGAAAACCTTCAAGTAGTCCAAGATGGAGGAAGAGCAAACTAGAAATTTAAGGTGCCATCACCAGTTGTATTAAGCTCCTATTGTAATTTCATTTTATAGGCATAATACAGTCTACCATGTAGAAAATGTCCAGCGTCTACTCCGAAGTGATCTTGAGCGCAATCCTAAACTGGAGCTAGGCCGGCATAAACTATACCAGCAAAGTTTGGCCACCACAAGAGCCACCATAAAGCGTGTTTGGACTATTCTTGGAGTCAGGGAGGAGGTGAATGTCTGTGTGCTGGCCTTTCTGACTCCGAGAGTGGTCCAAACATACTTGACGGTGGCCCTTGTGCCGGCCAAACTTTGCTGGCTTCGCTTATGCCGGCCTAAGGATTGCGCCCCTTGTTAAATTAAATGGGACTTAATACCAGGATTGAAGCCTCTTTTTGTGAAGTGACTCAGATTGCAGTTGGGAGGGATATTGAGGGCACAATCCTAATCTGGATTTAGGCCGGCACAGTTAGGCCAGCAAAGTCTGGCTGGCACAAGGGACACTGTAAAGTATGTTTGGACCACTCTCGGAGTCAGAAAGGCCAACACACAGACGTGCGCCATCCTCCCTGACTCCGAGAGTGGTCCAAACACACTTTACGGTGGCCCTTGTGCCAGCCAAACTTTGCTGGCCTAACTATGCCAGCCTAATTCAAGGTTAGGATTGTGCCCTGAGGCTGCAATTCTATGCCCACTCACAGGAGAGAAAGCCCCATTTAACAAAGCGAGACTTTGTTTAAGTTTACAGATATAGAATATGTAGATAGTCACTCATTGCAGCTAACCCATAATTGGAGAAATCAGGTAATAGGAAATGCAGTGAGCCTTCTCTAATCGTAATCTTTGCTTTGAAAAATATTAACTGCAAGCAAACTAACATTAAAAAAACTCATTTTCATGGAACATTCACATTGTATTAAAGCTATTTGGCATCCTTTTTTCTTTTCTTTTCTTTTCTTTTTTCTTTTTGCTGTTCTTGCTGTCACTCTTCTTTACTTTTACTGTCCTTGTCTTCCTTTGCTCTCATTGCCATTTAATCAGATTGGCTGTAATGACCTGTATTTAAGGGCGCGTGTGATGTCACCAAGGTGTCACAGAAAATAGTGTCGGTCTCCACAGCTAATCAGATTAAAAGCCAGAGGGGAATGAATGTACAGAAGAAGAAGAAGAAAAAGAAGAACATGGAACCAAGAAATAACCACCAGGGGCACAGAGGGAAACTGAGAAGCCTTGAGCTGAACAACATGATGCTCACAATCACTGTCCAATTAACAGAAAACGGAAAGTGCTTTTCAACACCTGCAATGACAAACACAAGACTAGGCAAGTAGTTTTTGGTCAGCCCTGGAGTTACGCTTTTTATCAATCTGTTCCGTATGTATCCAAGCAACTCAGGCTGGCATATATCGGGCTACGGCATTTTACCCTGAACAACAGCCTTGCCGGGTATCTGGTGTCAAACTGTCAAATATCAGTTTGCCCAAAGGAGCTCTGCACACTTCATGGCTGAGCAGAGATCCGAACCAGGAATCCTAGCCCAGGACTTCAGCCACTGCCTCCTGCCTGCCGAAAGAGAAGCTGGGGGAAGAGGGATGGAGCTTGTAACTTCCCATGTGAGCCATCCCTGCGCCTCTTTAAGAAGTGTCACCACGAAGTCTGAGAAATAGAGTTCGTGACTCCACGTGTGCGGATTGTCTTTGTTTTTCCATAGTTTACCAGTTCCAGCTTGATTTGTTTGACTGGTGAGCTGGCTTGTTTCTTTCCATCCTCCTCCTCCTTCAGCCACAATGCAACACAGATGCATAGAATGGAGAATGCTTGGCCTTTGGCTATTTTTCAACGTCTGAATATTTTCCGTGTAGATTTTAGAGTGATTAGTGAGGGTTTCTTGTTTCTTTCACAATGCTTAGTTGCTAAGGGCCAACAATCCTCCAAGTGGTCCAAGTGGTCTCCGGAGTGTGAGACCTGCTGCTTGCCTGCTCGACCCTTGCCCAGCACGGCTAATTAGATCTGCCTGGGAAGGGCTGGCCGAGTGGACAGGGAGGGTGGTGAATTCATCTCTGAGGGAGGGGGTGTTGCCGCCTGCTTTGAAGCAGGCAATTGTTCGCCCCCTCCTGAAGAAACCTTCCCTGGATCCCACTAATCTAAACAACGTTCGGCAAGTCTCGAATATCCCATTTCTGGGCAAGGTGATTGAGCGGGTGGTGGCGTCCCAGCTTCAGAGGTTGCTGGAGGAAGCGGATTATCTGGACCCATTCCAATCTGGCTTCAGGCCGGGGTTTGGGATGGAGACTGCCTTGGTTGCTTTGGTGGATGACCTACGCCGGGGAATGGACAGGGGGAGTGCGTCCCTGTTAGTCCTGCTGGACCTCTCAGCGGCTTTCGACATCATCGACCATGGTGTCCTTCTGGGTCCGCTGGCTGAGTTGGGGCTTGGAGGCACTGTTCTGCAGTGGTTCCACTCCTTCCTGGCTGACAGATCCCAGAAGGTGGTGCTGGGGGATGCTTGTTTGGCACCCCGACCTCCTATGTTTGGGGTGCCACAAGGGTCCATCTTATCCCCCATGCTATTTAACATGTACATGAAGCCGATGGGAGAGGTCATCCGGGGGGTTGGGGTGGGGTGCCATCAATATGCTGATGACACCCAACTCTATCTCTCCTTTCCCCCTGATTCTGAGGAGGCGGTCGAGGTCCTGGATCGTTGTCTGGAGGCAGTTGGGGGCTGGGTGTGGGCGAACAAGCTGAAATTAAATCTGGATAAGACAGAGGTGCTCCTGGTCCGGAAATCCACAACTCGGGTACTGGACTACCGCTCTGCTCTGAATGGGGTCGCACTCCCTCTGAAGGAGCAGGTCCGCAGTTTGGGGGTTCTCCTGGATCCACAGCTGCACCTGGATTCCCAGGTGACGGCAGTGGCCAGGGGAGCCTTTGCTCAGCTTCGGCTGATTCACCAGCTGCGACCATACCTGAGCTGCGCAGACCTGACCACGGTGACCCATGCCCTAGTGACATCCAGATTAGATTACTGCAATGCGCTCTACATGGGGCTGTCTCTGAAGACGGTCCGGAAATTACAACTAGTACAGAACACAGCTGCCTGTGTGGTTGCTGGGGCTCGTCGGTTCGACTCTGTCGGGCTGTTGCTTCAGCGGCTACATTGGCTGCCGGTTCCTTTCCGGGCCCGATTCAAAGTGCTAGTTTTGACCTATAAAGCCCTTTACGGCTCGGGGCCGGGATATTTGAAGGACCACCTCCTTCCATATAATCCTACCCGTACTCTTAGGTCATCTGGGGGGGGCCCTTCTGACTGTGCTGCCACCAGGAGAGGTGAGAGGGGTGGCGGCCAGGAATAGGGCCTTCTCGGTGGTGGCCCCCCAACTTTGGAATACCCTCCCCTGAGAATTAAGAACTGCTCCCTCTTTGGCAATATTTCGGCAGGGGTCGAAGACTTTTTTATTCAAACAAGCCTTCAATTGTTGACAGGCTGGCTGGCATTTTACATTCTTCATCTTATATTTTAAAGGATACATGAGGCTTGCTTGTTTTAAATTTTTAACTGTTGTAATATTGTTTTTAACATTATTTTAACTTGTGGTTTTTAAAGTGATGATTTTAATGTTGTAAGCCGCCTTGGGTGCCCATGGGGCAGAAAGGCAGGATAATAAATAAATAAATAAATAAATAAATAAATAAATAAATAGTTATGGTGGATTATAGGAGAGCATCTGCAGTACAACTTTGCCATTGCTAAATGGCTTTATTACAGTGCCTCCATCCCCATAACATGCCAACTTCCTCTGCAGCAGCTATTCCTCAACCTCAACCAATTCTTTAATGCCCAATATTATGGAAGCTGCCAAAAGGTTCTTATGATAGCAACATCAAATCAGAAGTTACACTTTAACTGACGTTCTTGCTTAATAAACAGAATGACTCATTGACTCCATGGGGTTCCGCCCCCCCCATCTCCCCACATCATCCCCATAAGGGGCAAGTATTGCCCCTTCTCAACTGTGTTTTAGGCTGCAGTCTGTTTACAATGGCTGAATTCAGAACCAACGTGAAAGCAAGTATTTATGGTATTTAAGATGCTCAGATGTCACCTTCTGGTCCCAATATGGCAGCTCTTCCCAAAGTCGCTGGACTTGTGCTGCCTTTTGTGCTGCCCAAATGGGGAGTAAGTTGTGATGATGCGAAACACGTCATATGCTGGCATCCTGGGCCACTTGCTACTGGGGTTTGGAGGCCAAACGGAGCCTAAAAATGGCGGTAAGGAGGCAAGGGTGGGCAGGAAAGTTCTTTGCACACAGCAGCTCTGCTCAATGCACAGAGCCTGCTTCCTGCAGGCTGGGGTGCTACCTCCATAGCCTGGTGATGGGAGCAGCAGCACCCTGAGCCAACTCCATCATCCCCTTGCATAGGCAGCTGCTCAGAGCAGGCACGCAACTGCTTGCAACAGCCAAATTCTCTCCCAAGATCAGGGCAACGTCCAGCCCGTCAGGGGAATTCTCTTGGCTTAACTTGGGCAACCACTTTTCACTGGGTTTTTGACACAGATACGTTAAGAATGGTCTTCATGCACTTCCTTTCCGGACAGTTTACCATCTGAGCCCAGCCACATTCTCCCTTGCCCCGGTCTCTCTCAGTTGGTGGCAGTCTTGGCTCTTAAGTCAGAATAAAGGAGGCTCAGTGTCCACATCAGGCCTTTTGGACACATTCAGGAGGATGATATTTCAGCAGTCAAGCAGTGCGACATGAGAAAGAAGTGCATTCCTTCCCACAAGACTTTCCAACACAGTCTCTTCTGACATACAAAGATAATCCTGGTGTTCCACCACTCCCAGGTCCATAAAAAAGCATGCAAAATATCCAGGATAGAAAGCAGCTGCAGTTACCATTGAACAATACATAATCCAATCTCTACACATAGGCCTTAGGCAGCACTCTCAGTGGGCTTGTGACTGGAAGTTCCACGGTCTGCAAGAGCAGAGCACTGGGATATAATTATTCACACTACAGAACCTTGAATTCCCACCTGAGGTATTTTTCTTCTTCAAAGCACTCTTTCAGACAAAATTCATATCAGATCTTCAAATGAAAATCAAAATGTTGTTTTAAAAAAGCAAAGAGCAGTAGTGTATCCAACGTCCTGGCAATCTCAGTTTGCAACAGCAGATATTTATAGGTTGAAAATGTAAGCACACTTGCACCTGAACATTCCCTAACATAGAAGATTCTATATCTTCCTTTCAGCAACTTCTTACTGGTTCAGACTGAGGGGCAAGCTCACTAGTTACAGCAAATGCACTTAACTGTGCAAAGAGGAGGCGAGGCAGAATATTAGAGAAAATCTTCTGCTTGAGATTTAGCAGAATCGCTGCTAGTCTAGAGATGCAACCCTATGTACACACTTCCCTGGAAACAAGCCTCATTGAGCATAGTGGGGCTTACTTCTGAGTATTCATGTATAAGATTGACTGTACGTAGACCATGAGACAACTATAGATCTGATTTAGCATACGTCAGCTCCTTATGGTGTTAAGCATTGGGAAGCATTTCTCAGCACCTGAACAAAATATGCTTTGCTCTAATTGTGTCCATGACTCCCCTGCCAAGTCATTGTTTTTCCCCCTTTCCCCATAATTTTTAGATATTTGAAAATAGCTACCATGTCTCCCAATCTTCCTTCTTCTACGTAATATACGCCAATTACCTTTTGTTGATCATACTGTCATGCATTGCATACGCTTTGTTCTCTTTGATGACTACCTGTGAATCCCGACCTCTTGATAACTAACCAACAGCAACATTATCACCCACTTTCCTTATTTCTGCATCCCTAAATAACACATGCTTGTAATGCATGCAACATTCCTTACTGAGTTGACTATTCTATGGCTCCAATCCTAGTGTTTTCATCGACAATAATTTGAAAGAAATAGTTGCTATTGGTTCAAATGGTGCCTTCATTCATGCATTTTATACCAGAGTTAAGTCCCAAGTCGGGAATCTACGTACAGGCGGTGGGCTAACCAAACCAACCCCTCTCAAAAATCTTTTCACACGGGGATGTGTGGAAATACGTAGAGAGCCTGATACTGCAGCTCAAACCTTGATCTGCCCCATCCTGCAGAAACAGCAAAACTTGAGAAATAGTTGGATTTTGAGGAGCTAAATTCTTTGAAATGCACCCCCTGTAAAACACTTTGCACAATGAGCACAATGACTCTTCCTTTCTGGGTAAATACGCATAGGATTGCACTGTAAAACATTCATCTTACAGTCCAATCCTATCCTGGGCTGGAAAAGGCAGGCCAGTTGACCTGGACTGCATCCAACGTAGGGTAGGTGACAGCTGTGGCGCTACTCAGTGCAAGGGAAATTATTCCCCCTTACCCCGTGCAGTGCAGCAGCCACCTCAATGGGGCTGCTCAGATCTGCGCTGGGCTGCTTGGGAGGGGGGGGTTGCCCAGGCTTGTCATGCCCTCCACACCAGCCTGCCTTCTCCCCACCCTCGTTCCATCCACCAATGCCCTGGTTCGGCACTCCCTCCCCCTTCCCTGACGCCCTACACCAGCCTCCGTCAGCTGGTGCAAACCTACCGGGTCTGAGTCCAGGCCCAGCCCATGCAGTCTGGCCTGCATCCTCAAGGAATGTCCAGATCTTCAGTGTTCCTAACAGTGCTTGCCCTCTACAATGTTGTCACAGCAGGGAGAAGCCCTTTAACATGGACACGTCCTGAATTGGAGTCTGTCGCAAATGTAATGCAAATGCATATTGTCTACATAAGAACATAAGAGGAGCCCTGCTGGATCAGGCCAAAGGCCCATCTAGTCCAGCTTCCTGTATCTCACAGCGGCCCACCAGGTGCCCCAGGGAGGCATGAGACAACAAGATGCTTGCATCCTGTTGCCACTCCCTTGCACCCGGTACCAGTAGCCCTCCACCTTTGTAAGGAGGTTGCACAATCCATCATTGCCTATAGCCCACGATGGACCTTTCCTCCAGAAATCCGTCCAATCCTCTCTTTTGGACGGATTCTACCAGTGGGACTTCTTCCTGCTAAGACGATGTTGCAGATGGCGAGCCCTGTAGGAACACAGTCTCAAGCACAGCAATGTTCATCCTAAACAGAAAGGGTGACGGCCAGCTTTTCCTACCCAGGGAAATTCCTGGTTCCTGGGAACAGGTGGGAAAAGACCCTATATGGACTTTTAAATACTTGTTCTACAAGAGAAGCTCACAAGTGTTGGATCAGAGGCACTTACAGCTACCTTTCCTCCTCTGCCCTCCCCCTGCCTTGGGAAGCCTCACCGTGGGCCAGTGGTAACATTTATTGCTGGCTGGTCCAGCAGCGATGAGTCTTGCTGGTGCTGAGACCCAGTGCTGACCTGCACCAGCCTCATTACTAACATTTGTGCCACTGGTGCTGGAGGGCCTTATGGCACTTTCACGACATGCAGCACTGGTGGTAGGAGTGTCCTAGGTGGTAGGTAGGAAGGGATAGAGTCGATAGAGGAACCTTCCTTTCCCTCTCTCAAAACACTAGAACCAGGGGGCATCCACTAAAACTGAGGGTTGGGAGAGTTAAAACAGATAAAAGGAAGCACTTTTTTACCCAGCAGGTAGTTAATCTGTGGAACTCTCTTCCACAGGAGGTGGTGATGGCATCTGGTCTAGATACCTTTAAGAGGGGATTGGACGGATTTCTGGAAGAAAAGTGCATCGTGGGCTATAGGCAATGATGGGTTGTAACCTCCTTACATTAGTAGTAGGCTACTTCAGAGTACTGGGTGCAAGGGAGTGGCAACAGGATGCAAGCATCTTGTTGTCTCATTCCTCCCTGGGGCACCTGGTGGGGCCGCTGTGAGATACAGGAAGCTGGACTAGATGGGCCTTTGGCCTGATCCAGCAGGGCTCTTCTTATGTTCTTATGTCCTGCCGGTACTGGGCTCAGTAGGATTGGACCCTTAGTGATGTCACAGCTGGGAAACGAGGGTCAGGTTGTCTGGCTGGAGGAGTGAGGAATCCGCAATAGGCACAATGTCCTCCTAGGAAAGTCCAGATACTTCCATTGTCCATTATCTTCAAAACAGACTGTACTAGGCGGAAGAAGCTATAGAGACTGCTTTGTTCGACAACATTCCTTAGCTTTTCTTCGGTGGGAATCAAAATGTGATTTCTAGGTTATTGTTCTAGACAATGATGATGACATCTGGGTCTTTACCTGTTCCAATTTGTTCTCTGTGTTATTTTTATATTAAAAAGAATGTCTCTGGAATGGGAGAAAGGCTATTTATTCTTATTTCGGCAATGAACAGCCAGCTCCAATGCATGTTTAGAGAGAAAGGGGTGGTGGTGAGGAAGTAGCTATCAGCAGGCCAGTAATAGATACAACGTAATATACACTAAAAGGTGGACTTGACAGACAAGCATGATCTCTCCAGCAGAACTCCCTGGCTTTGGAAGGTAACAGTTGTCAAGGCCTGTGTATTTTCTTGACAGGAAAAAGCATGCCCGTACAATAGCTGGGTCTGTTTTTGGTCTGTGGACCTGAGACTTTCAGTGTGGAGGAGACCTTGTTCAGCAGAGGAAATAATAAGGTGGGCAGTCATGCAACGGAAAGATCAGATTCAAAGTTGCAATTTGAGATGAATTCTCAGCACTGTTCCATTTCCAATTCTGTGTAAAAGACTCTTTGCCCTTGTCGTGAGCCCTGAAAAGAAAGCTTACCTGGAAAGACAGCCTTCAAAACAGAAAAGCAGGAACTTAGAGCAAACCCATCCGATGAATTAATTGGACAGTGAATGTGGAATTGGGAAGATGAGAAGGGGATTTCCATTACTCCTGTAAAATTGACATTCTCTTTGGGCTTTTGAGAGGGCCCTTCTGGCTCAGAAGGTCAGGGGGATGAGGTCAGGGGGATGATGGCACAGAAATAAGGCCTTCTCAGTGGTGGCGCCTGTACTGTGGAATTCCCTCCCCTTTGGGCTGAGAACAGCTCCTTCATTGTTAAAACTTCTGGCAAGGTCTGAAGACATTTTGATTCCGGAAAGCCTTTGATGCAGCATTGTCATTCAGCCGGAACGCTGGGCGGGAGGAACGGGTGAGCGGCAGCCCGCCCATTGCGTTCCGGTCCGTTTCGCCGTCTTCCCCGCCCCCGCAGGGCGGACCGGACCGGAACGCAACGGGAAGGCTGCCGCTCACCCGTTCCTCCCGCCCAGTGTTCTGGCTGAATGACAACGCTGCTTTGATGCCCTATAAAAGGATGTGATGGCTGCTTTTATTAGCAATTTATTTAATGTTTTGATTAATGGTCTTATTGCTGCTACTTGGCCGTTAATGTCTAGTTCACTGTTTCATTTGTATTTTATAATTTTTAGGTATTTTTATCTTTGATGTACTTTAATTGTTGTAGCCGCCTTGGGGGCCCTGCAGGAAAAACGGCAGGGTATAAACGGAAAAAATAAATCTTAATAGTGGAATGGGATGGCTTCCTGTCCTAAAGGTGCTCACAAACCTTAAGGGAGACAGTCTCTGGGAGGGACACAGTGGCGCGATTGCAAATGCTTTCCGCCTATTCAAGATAAAAGAGCTGCCACTGACTTTCATCCAGGATGGAATGAGAGGTGGCATACAAGGGATTCCATGACAGCCTCTCAGGGAGCCCTTGAGAGAGCCCAGGTCTACCTGCGGCCGTTTCTAATGGATAGACCTGGGCTCCCTCGAGGGGAGCGCAGGTCTACCCGTGGCTGGTTCCAAAGGGTAGACCTCTACCCGGGGCTGCTTCTGGTGGGTAGACCTGGGCTCCCATGGGGGCGCACTTCTATTGGGTGTCCCGGGCGCCATTTTGACTAGGTCCGCCCCTGGGCACCATGGGAGGAGATGGGAGACGGCTGTTGGGCCATATCCAACCCCCCATTCCAGGCTAGGCAGCCCCGGTTCGGGCTGCTCTTGGCCACGTGAATGTGCACCTGCTCTTTTGCTGGCGCAGATCCAAGCAGCCCCATACGGCTCGCTGGAGCTTACCCTGGTGCAAGGGGAAAATATCCCCTTGCCCTGCGCTGAGCCACCGCTGCTTCCTAGCATGGTTTGGATGCAGCCCAGCTGCGCTGGACCTCCCTATTCCAGCACAGGTTCGTATGGGGCTGCCCTTCAGACATTGACCCTATTCCGGTCTGCTTAGGCATGGCTCCATAGGTGGGTTAGTGGGGCATGTGCCCAGGGCTATGCCCATGCAACAGCCCATACCGAGTAAATCCTTGAGGCAGCAAGATCCACTGTAACCACTGCTTCCTACCACCAGCCAGCCAAGGGGGTGCTTACTGGGCAATTATGGGAGATCAGCAGCCAAAAAATAAAACAGAGAAAAGTTTTTGCTGAGCTCAATACAGACAATCACTGGAGTGTCAGGTTAGAATTTTCACCATGCAGCCCTGATACGCTTCAGCAGCTTGCCAAACAGTCCAAGGCCAAGCGTGTTTTTCTTCATCCATTCGTGTTTGCATGGAATGTTCAAGATCCTCTCTGTGTCTTGCAGCATCGTACTCCTCCCAGGGTTTGTCCACAAGGAGCGAGCTTTAATGATGCCACGGTGAAAGACTGACACAGGGGTAAAAGGAAAGGGGGGAACCAAAACAAAAGATTTACCTCCCTCAGAGTTAGACCAGGCAGAGAGGAAATTTTTCTATCATGGACTATACACTGGAATTCAGTCCATAATTATTCATGAAGCTGTAAAAATTCCTTTAAAACACTGACTAGCCTCCAAAAGTTGTCTCTGTTGTTTCATTTTGGTCAGATTTGATTTTGTGACTGTCTTAGAACATTATTTCTTAAAAAAAATGAACAAAGGGTTTTACGTTAACAAACATGAAACTGACTCACAGCACAATCCTAACTGCCGGTGAAGCAGGCTCTGCTGTCCCTGAACCAGCTCAGAGTGTCACAAACGTGCTGTAAAACACATGTGCCACTACTCATAATTCGGCAGCATCAACCCAATAGCCTGTGCCAGCCTGTGAGTGCTGAATCCAGGAGCAGTGTCAGCTGACATAGGTAAAGTTGCGCTGAGTGGTGCAGACAGTGGTGTCATTCAGGCGGAACGGCCCGGTACGCTGTTCCGCCAGTTCGGCGGACGGGCCCGGGCCGCACTGCCTCCCCGGAGGACAGGCGAGCTGCTGCTGGGCCCGCCCTCCCTCCCTTGCGTCCGAATCGCTCCGAAATGGAGCGATTCGGGCTCTGTGAGGTGCAGGGGGGCATGGCAGCCCTCCGCCATTGGGGCGGAGGGCTGTCAATCATCCGGGCGTTCCGCTTCCTGGCGCACCCGGATGACGTCTCTGGGCGCAGGGACACATTGAGGGTGGCGGAAAGGGTGTTTCTGGGCAGGGAACGGTGGAACAGGGGTGGATTGAGTCTAGGAGAGGGTAAGATTGGTGAAGCAGGCCTTAGTCGTATCCTAACAGCTAAGTGTTAGTAAGTAAGGGGCATGGTGGCGCAGCGGGTTAATCCGCTGCTGCTGGGCTTTCCGACTGGAAGGTTGGGAGTTCAAGACTGCGCGACGGAGTGAGCTCCCGTTGCTTATCCCAGCTCCTGCCAACCTAGCAGTTCGAAAGCACCTAAATGCAAGTAGATAAATAGGGACCACTTCGGTGGGCAGGTAGCGGCGTTCTGTGCACTACGGCGTAGAGTCATGCCGGCCACATGACGACGGAAGCTTGTCCTCAGGACAAACGCTGGCTCCACAGGCTTTGAAACGGAGATGAGCACCGCCCCCTACAGTTGGTCACGACTAGACCATTCGGTCGTGGGGAAACCTTTACCTTTTTAACAGCTAAGTTGTATCCACAAACAGCTAATAAAGATGTCTCAGCTAATAAAGATGAGAGCATCACACTCCAATATATACTAAACCAGTGGTTCCCAAACCAGTGGGTCACAAGCAAATTTCAAGTGGGTAGCATAGCACCAAGAGCAGCCATCTTAAAAATATGGGAAGATGGGATGCTGAAAAGGGGGAGGGCTATGTGGTTGTTTTGCCTGTGTGAAGGTTGTAAATAGGTTTTTCTCTCTTTCTGATTCACTTTGCTATTGGAAAATGACTGAGAAATAACCCAACTTATTGCAGCAGGCTCTGGTATCACAATGACAGCCCTTCCAGCCATGACATCACTTCCGGTGGGTCCTGTGATGGGATCTGGGAATAAGGAAGTGGAACGCTGGGCGGGACTTACGCGTGATTGGCTGCCCGTCCGTTCCGTTCCACGGCTGCCCTGGCCTCGGGGGGGCCTGATCGCCAGGGGGGACGGGTGGGGGGCATGTCGGGTGCCTGGGTGAGCAGCGGTGGGGCGCGCCACCTGAGGGCAGCCCCCCCGAGGCCAGGGCAGCCGCGGAATGGAACGGACGGGCTGCCAATCACACGTAAGTCCCGCCCAGCATTTCGCTTCCTTATTCCCAGATCCCACCGCTGGGTGGGTCCCAGACAGACTGTCATTCTAAAAAATGGGTCCTGGTGCTACAATGTTTGAGAACCTCTGTACTAAACACTTAAATGGAGTTTTCATGGGTAAGCTGACATTGAAAAGTTGTTAATATACATATTTAACAGGGATGATCAGCTAGCTACACAATTACACTATTATTTAACCCTTTTGCCTATATATAAAAAATTTCTTTTTAAAAAATCAATGCTTTTTACAAAACCACTTAAAATTTGTTACACTCCATTATATAAATGCCGTTGTAATTAAAGCCGTACACAGGAAGTTGCCCCACTTCCAAATCAGCAGGAGAAATACCGTAGATTAGATGGGCCTGTTACAACTTTCTAATCCCTGGGTCTTACTCCCAACACTTTAAAATGTTAGCAGTTCAGATTAATGTCTGAATTCAGAAAACCCAACTGCTTGGCCTATCCCTGAGGAATGGGGCTAGCATTAGCAGGTCAGGATCCCTGGTCTGACGAAGGCATGCTATCCAAAAAAATTGTATAAACATCTCCCCCCCCCCAAGCAAACAATGACATTTGATGGAGTCATTGTGCAGATCCTGTGTGGACTAGAAGAAAGGAACTTGGCAACTATATTTTCTTCAATTACTTATTTTGCCCGGAGGGTTCAAGATGGGTTACAAATAGCCTAACGTAATTTTATTTCAACCTATGAGAGCGTGTCTGCCTGAGGTCACCCAGAGTGCCTTGTGGTTGAGCAGGAATTTGAGTCAGATCTACAAGGCAGAAACTCATTGCTACATACAACAGACCACACTGGGTCTTCAGGCTATCCAAAACCAAAGTGGGTGTGTGGCCAACTATAAAATACTAAATCACTACACAGGAAAGCTAGATTCATTTAAACCTGTGTATAATATATTGTAAAAAATCTGATGCAAAACTGGAAGGGATCCGGAGTTGTCGCTCAGTTTTGTTATGGGTGGACAAGGGCCTACATATGGCTAGAAAGATGCTGCGTCAATCTGCTTTTTATGATAACCAGTAAAAACGTATGAGCAAGGAACAGTATATTTTTCAAGACAGCTTTAATGAGCAGCTGCACGAATGTGTGTACACATGAGAAAGGTGTGTCTTTGCTGCCTCGTCTATAAAAATTACACATCCCAAGTGTGCTGGTATTTCCCTTTCTACTACATGATTCAGAGCTTGAGCTATTTTTCATCCTGAAGCTACCACAGCTGCATCACCTTCCTCCCCACGAGAACTGGGGTGATCCTGCCAGAAAAAGCACCCTCTGTGAGTCAGTGGACGAAGAGGGGATGCCCTGGGATGTGCTGATTCAGCAGCCTTCCATTGCAAAAGCAGCATTACAAGCGATGGATACACATTTGAACAACAAAGGTATTCAAAATACATAATAGGGACAAGGGTGGAAAAAAATGAGCAGCGCAACCCATGAAGCAGAGCAGACACTATATAAAAGCAGGGAAAGGTCCCCAAAGAGATGCTCAGTAACCCTTCTTCCCCACTGCACAAGTACAGAAAGTCTGCAGAATTGAACAAGGTCGTAAGATGCCCTTGTTCCTTTGGGCTGAGGCAGAATCAGTTCCATTCAAATTGTCCATAATAGACAAATGCAATTCCCAGTTGTAGAACTCACTGCCATAAGATGTGGTGATGGCCACAGGCTTTGCTGACTTCAAAAAAAGGATTTCCACAACTAGCTAGCGATGAGCCCATGATCCTGATCTGAGTGCTTCTGCCCTTTTCATGAATCAAATCAGGCAGCAGATAAGAAAAGAAAGTGTGAAGTACAATACTCTCCTCTTCAAAATCTAGCAGGGTTTCACCTCCCCCTGATAGCATCAGGGCCTGCTCTGGCTATAAATGAGTTTTTTTTACCAGGATAACAATCAAGCTGAGGTCTTACTTCTCTGGCACACCACTTTTTTGTGCATGTATCTTCGTTGCCTAAATGTTTCTGATTGGCTGACTGAAATAGAACACTGGAGTCTCATCCAAAGTGCGTGTCTGATGCCATAGAATTGCTTCTCGAGTCCAACAACATTGTGATCTATGCAATCATGTGGAAAAACACAGTGAGAAAAGAGTGGGAGCATATGATTCAAGCTCAGACCGTCCTGGTCTGTAGAGCAGAAGACGTCCTCAAGTACTCTGTATGTCTCTCAGAGGCACTCTCTGTTCTAAGGGCCCAACTTTCCAGCACCGGTGCAGTGCTACAGTGCAACCCCATAATGCAACCCCAAAGTAAGGGAACCAACATTACCTTATCTTGAGGAGGACTCCAAGACTGTCCCAACACCACCACAGGATGCAACGCATACCCCATTGGCATGGCTGCATCAGTGTTAAAAAAATTGGCTAAATTCAGGTGGGAATCCATGATAAGTATCAGGCCCACCAATAAGCTGGGCTAAGTGTAACGGAACACCTTGAAAATCAGACAACAAACAGGTTGATATAACTAAAAGGGAACTGTGATGTCAGGTAATCAACGTGCTAAAGGCAACTATCTAAGCATCTTTAGATGAAATATTGAAGAAAGCCAGTACAAGACCAAGCAGAGGTTCGAGACAAGAGGTAGGATCTGAGTAAAGCACAAGATTTGAAGGCGGCGGCAGCACAGCAACCATGAGCTGTTGAAAACAAGGTTCATAGAAATCCAGTGTCTTACAAAGGCACTGAGCCAACAAGGCAATAAGTCAATCAAATTCCTTTGCAAACCAGAGAAATATAAGAACATTGTTTCCAAGATACACTCTAGTTACATTGTGGTTAGACTTCAGCAGCTGGCTGTATATAGAGCTGCCACTGAAGATGACTTAAAACTTCAACTGATACAAAATGCAGTAGCCGTGGCCCTTTTGAGAGCCCATTGCTCTGATCACATTATGCCAGCTCTTTATCAGCTTCACTAGTCATCAGGGATTTTTTCTACACCAATTCCATGTGCTGGTTATAAAGTTTGGGTGCTGGATACTTGAAGGACTACTTTCTCCTACGTGAACCTACCCTGCGCTGGGTTAAGCAACAGAGTCCTATGCCATGTCCGATCACTGAAAGAAATCAATTGGCCTTCTTGGTGGCAGAGCCAAAGTTGTGCAATTCCATCACCAGTTGCTGCACATGTCTAAAAGGGCAGTAAAAATTCCCTTGTTCTGGATAGTGTTCCACTAAATTTTAGTTTCAGGTTGTTTTGCACTCATATATTTGCTTGTGGGCCCCTTTCCTTGTGTTTCTGGTTTTCCATTTCTTCTGTTTTACAATTTCAATTTTTACAAACAATTTAAATTTTGTGTAAATAAGGACGCAATCATAACCTGAAGTTAGGCCAGCACACTTAGGCCGGCAAAGTTTGGCTGGCACAAGGGACACCGTAAAGTGCGTTTGGACCACTTTACATGTCTGTGTGCACGTCTGCGTGCTGGCCTCTCTGACTCCAAGAGTGGTCCAAACATACTTTACGATGTCCCTTGTGCCGGATAAACTGTGCCGGCCAAGCTCCAGGTTAGAGTTGCATCCTAAATGAAATACAATTCTTCTACCTCAATAGAGTGGCAATCCTATGCAGAGTTATCTGGGAGTAAGTTCCAATGAAAGGACTTACTTCTGAGTGAACACAGTTAGGATTGTGTTGCACACTTGCTATGTAGCAGAATGCTCTAGACTGATCCAAGAATACAGATGTTTATAAGGGGTTTTATGAATTCTTAACTATACAGTACAAGCTAAACAATCAAACAAGAAAAATTCCAAGATGACAAGATCAAAGAGAGCAACTATTTAAAGTAATAAAGCAGATTTCGCCTTACAGTTCACACAATCATGTTGCTTATTCTTTACAAATCAGAACAGCAAAGAGTAGATCTTCCTTGTGCAATGGACAGGCTAAAAGGTTGTGGATGTTCTCAGGCTGAACCTCAAAAAATATTTGGTGTGACAAACCACTTTCAAGACAGCAAATACGTCTGAGGTATTTCCTTGACTTCACAAAGCCCAACTCATGTTTTCCTTCTGCCCCCATCCTTTCCACTTCTGCAGCCATTTTAAGAAAAAGAAGAAAAAGCAGCTCAAACGCTTCCCTTAAGGAAGGAGAAAAACACTGGAAGAGTCAGAACGAGCACATCACCAAAGGAACCAGAAGGAAGTATTCCATGTGCGCTGTTTTTGAAGAGCTCCATGTGCCTGCCACCTGCTGGAGAATCAGCGCTACAGGTCTTGTGGAAGACAGTAAAAAGGAACGACCAAGACAAACTTCCTTAAGGCTCCAGAAGCAGGCAGGTACGCACCCCAGCAACTTTTCTGATTGTTTCCAAAAACGGTATTTTCCAAATGATGGTCATTCTAGTACAAGCAGTCCTTGTACTTGCAGTCCACCAAGTGAAAGGCGGGATTACACGGACCCCCCCTCACCTTCAGAAGGAATAGTAGCTTTCGTGGAGAGAGCGGCCACAGGTGCATCCACAACCGGTACCTTGAACTTATTTAAGGTTTCCTGATACAAAAAATACAATTTTTTGACTAGCTTAGCGTCCTTCTTACCATGCACTGGCCCTTGTCACTCTTTATCAACCAACGCTTGAAACTCCTGAGGAAACGGAATTTCAGCCCGTTTCAGCACGCCCTGAGGAAACAGAAGCTTATAAGGGTGATCGGATGGGTCTTTAGAATCGGCCTGAACAGAATCAGAAGGAAATTTTAATGATTTGACCACCTTTGCCAACAATTTTTAAAATAAACAACTGATTGACAATTGGCCCAGATGCTGCTGTTTCATCTGCCGAGAGCTCACCCTCTTCCTTGGAATCCTCATCCTCAGAAGAGTTAAGCACTGAGTCCCAAAAGAATTGCGAGCCCTGGACATTATCATGGTGTTTCAGGCTAGAGGCCCCCCCCACATCCTCCAGGTGGCGGGTCTTGCATTTTTTCTTTTGTGGAACATGAGTTTCAGGCAGGGAAACCTCCTCAGAACTGGAAGAGACCTGCTCCGGTGCTTTATTAGCCCCCTGAACCTTGCACTTTAAATTAACAGTGCCATGCCCCATTACAGCAGATCCAGATCCCTGCACCTTAGGTTGTGAGCCAAGCCTGGATGCTATTTTATTATCCACCAAACTCTTCAGCCACTCGAGCACTTGAGCTCTATCTGAGTCCGCTAAAAAAGACTGAACCAAAGCAGAGGAACGAGCCACTTTCTTTGTCCCAGAAACTTTAACCCCCCAGGGTTAACAGTTCCTTTGGGGTTATTGCATGCCACCTGATCACCGCCCTCAAGTGCACCAGAAAAACCCTGCCAAACAGGACTCGATTCTGAAGAGGTGTCCAACGACATTTTTCTTCTTCTTTTTTACCTCATCTCAGACGCTTGAAACAAAATGGCGCCCGCCTCCTCAGAGGAGGGTAAAATGGTGGCTAGAGAGCAGCGGGCAGACTAGGGCGCCTCAGCTAGTTCTGCTGGGCCCTCTGAATGCTGCGGTGACGCCTAGATGGATCAACAGAGCCTGCCACCACCTCAGACAAGAGGTGCGGCCCAGGAGCAGCCAATCAATCAAACGCCAGACGCAACTGCAAATCAAGCCGCCGGCAAGCTGCAGAGTGCATAAATGCAGATAAACACTTCCTGACACGACCTCACACAACAAGGCCACCAAAGAATCCACCCACACGGTCCTCGGAGTGCCCTGAGGCGACAACGATTGCCGAAGAAAACAAATTCACCCGATGCGGCCCCTACCGAGGCTGCCGAAGAGAAACAAGCCCCACATGATCGCCCCTCTCAACGAACGCTGAGGAGACGACGAATGCTGAAGAGATTAAAAGTTCAACAGCGCTGCCACCGCTGCAAGTGGTACGCGCTTAAATAGGCTCTCCTCTCCGCGGGCAATTAAACTAGGGACGGATAAGGCACTCTAAAAACGTAGTGTTTTAAAATCGTTGAAGGAGGAGCTGACACTGCTTCCAACCCCGTGCGAGGCAGGAATGATCTGGGAGAAAGCAGGTTCCTGTGAACAGGAGGAAGAGCCCACCTTTTCAGCTGGCCTGCCCACCGACATGAATGACAGGCGAATACCCAATAGTAAGGAATGGCCCGCCTCCACCAGGGAACATCCAGTGTTTGTTAGACTCCACCTCAGTATTTTTCTGCTTTGTCATCAGTTTAGATCTAAGAGACTAATTACTTCATTCAGCTAGGATGAAAATCCAAGGCCATGTTTTCTGCAAACCCCAAGATTAAACCCTTCTTCAAAAACAAATGTGGTTAGGGTTACCAGATCCAAACTGGGACAACGTGCCTATACCTTTAACAATTGTCTAGAAGAGGGAATTTGGGCAGGTGCAGCTTTTGAATCCCTTCCATGATTGAATCCCTACCTCTTGACTACCAAATTCTAGCATCTTTGAGAAGACCTGTTCCTCTGAGCTTCAATCCTGAACACAAATAAGAGAGCTGTAGAGATTCTTGACCTCAATACTAGTTCCGTGTAAGAAAGCTCTTCAGGTGCACCTGTTTGCATGATCTTTAGTGGTAATCAGGACGCATGATCTAAGCTGTGCATTTTAGACAGCAGTTGATGTGAAGTGGAACAAATGAAGAAGAACACATCTACAAAGCCCAGTTTGAGGTCTAATTGCTAAATTACGATGGGTGTAATTTGGTCCTCTTGCACTAGTAACAAGAGAAACAAAGGCAATGTCAAACTAGCCCCAAAGAAGAACCCACGTTCCTGAGCATTTGTGGAAGGATGCCCCTTTTCACAGGGGCAGAATGATGACAGATGTAATTTCACCTTTGCTTAAACCATGACTTTAGAAGCAGTTGAAAGCTTCTGACTGATGAATGACCTTGGAAAAACCTGATGAAATTACATGCATCATCCCAAGAGAATTAAGCCATGAGGTTGTGCGGTTTGCATTTGGCTGTAGCACCGTAAAGATTTACAGCGTGCTTTAAAAGGATACGATAGGAGTTTATTTGCACTTGCCTAAAGATGGTTAATACAACATGCCAGTGAATTTATCCCCAACTTCAGAAGTATAGTAGCACACACAAATATTACAGTTAGCCTAACACGCCCTTAATCTGAAATTAATTTGTAAAAGGCTTTAACTTGAATGCAGATAAGATAGTTATCTCACCCCACTAGCAGTCGAATCCTAACTAAATTCCAGCATATCAATGCAGTGGCCCCCAGAGCAGGTCACATTGCATCCCATTGAGAAATTTCAGCTGCTGGAAGTCTCCTTGGGGTAAGGGGACATTTGTCCTGTTGCCCCTGTTGCAGCTCCAGCAGCTGCTATGGATCAACTTGGATCTGTGCCAGCGATATCGCTGGCACACGTCCGAGTTGATCCATACAGGTGAACTGGGCCCAGGAAGGGGGATTAGATACAGTGCATGCCAGCAATACTGATCCCGCCCCCTCCTGGGCCCAATCTGCCCAAACCAGCCCCATTGCCACTCTCCTTGTCCCCTCCCCCACCCCTGCACCAGACATCCCTGCACCAGGCATACCTTCACTTCACCAGCACATGGGAAAGCTATGGCTTCCTCGTTGGCACACCAGCCTGTAATGCGTTGCAAAGCACTTTATGGTGCTTTTGCGACAGCGCATGCCAGTGGCATACGCATTCTGGTGGCAGTACCAGTGCATAGGATTGGGCCATAAATATTGCAATGGATTTAATGGGCCAGAATTACAAGGTGGGCCCGGCAGAATACAAGTGGGCCCTTTATCCAGCTCAAGGATCCTAAGCACCTTGGGGATACATCTTGTGGGTCTGGAGAGCCTAGACCGGTGCTCTTCAAATGGTGGGTTGTGACCCACCATAAGGTGCAGAAAGGGGGCATTTCCCGTTAAGAGAAGTGGCCCCAGAAATGACTCGCAGCTGAGCTGCAACGATTGCAGCACCGCGGGCATTTAGGGGCATGTGCCATACCTGGATGGGTCCTTTGGGGGTGCAGAAGGGTTGGGGAGGCCCGCTGCCATCTCCACGGGCCTCCCTGATGCTAAAAATAGCTCCATTGCAAGGAAGGAGCTAACTTCCTGTTTGGATGTGAAACAGGAAGTAAGCTCCAACCTTGCAAAGGAGCTATTTTTAGCATTCAGGGAGGCTGGTGGAGGTGGCAGCGGGTCTCCCCAACCCTTCTGCACCCCCCTTCCAGACAGGGCACGTGCCTCTCAATGTGCCGCAAACGCTGTGGCACAGCCAGGTCCGCCCCTCTCCCGCAAGCACTTAATAGTGTCTTCAAAGTCCAAGTAGGACTTTGAAGACGACTGCCCTAGACCTCTGTGCATCTACTGTCTAGTCCTCCAGCTATCCCTCCTCCACAGAGGAGCCTACAGAAATTCCCCCTCAAGGTCTGAGTTCACAGAGCTCTGTCCCTGGACATGTGAAGGTCCTACATTATGGCTATTATTATCACAGGGGGACCTGGCTCTCTTCTCTGGAGGGGGAAGCAATGATTCATCAGCAGGTAGGGTCATGTTAGTGGATGGCACTGGCTGAGAAGCAGCAATGACACTGGTTTGGAGAGTCCCGAGAGTACAAGAAACAGTGGGTGCAACGATCCTCTGAATTCTTGACTCAGGGTGCAGTCCTAACCTGGAGTTAGGCCAGCAAATTTTGGCTGGCACAGGGGCCACCGTAAGGCGCGTTTGGACCACTCTCGGACTCAGGGAGGATGGCGCACATCCGTCTGCTGGCCTCCCTGACTCCGAGAGTGGTCCAATCGTACTTTATGGTGTCCCTTGTGCCGGCCAAACTTTGCTGGCCTAACTGTGCCAGCCTAACTCCAGGTTAGGATTGCGCACTCAACCTTGTCTCAGTCTAGGATGGAAGTGGGCCCTGAGTGCTGGATAGCCTGGTCTTGGGGCTCCCTGCTGGGACTTGCCATGGCAGAGCTATGAGACTCAGCCAGACGGCATCTATCTCCAGCACTTGTAAGGGGAAGTGGCAAAGACCTACAGAAGACTAATGCGAAAGAGAGATTAATCTTCTCTGTTACCTGTTTCCTTGGGATATGATCTATGGCTCCATGTGGCCTTGCTTGCCCAGACCAGACACATGTCTCAGGTAAAAGCAGGGAATGGGAAGACTTGGCAACAATTGCTTGCCTTCCATTTATGTTTTGACTTGTAAATTGCTTCATGGACCAATGTGATCTTTATAGTTCTGCAGTGCTCCCCACTTCAAAGGCATTTCCTACTGCTGAGCACATTGCTTCCTCAAGTCAGTAGCATGGTGGAATGTTTCCATTTCACATTCTCTGAGTTAATTAAATTCCATCGTTTTTCTACAAATATATTCCAGCAAATGTTTGCTATACAGTTTTGGGTATCCTTACCATGACATTCTGCTTTAAAAAAAAAAAAAAACTTGGCAGAAGTATCTCTCTTAATACAAAGATTTGTCATACTTAGAATCTGACTGAAAGGGTGAAACCATAGTTGCACTGCACTTTGCCATCATCTTCAGGAAAGAAAGAAAAAATCACTCAAAGTATTCACAAAATGAATCTCATTGAATGCTATGCAATGGAAGGTTTACAAAGACTATTTACTTCCCTGTGTTTCAAACAACTCCAGCACGTCTGGCAAGGAGGTAACATTTCCTAATTGTAAGGACAGTTGTACAATGAAATACACTGCCCAAGAGGAAACTGGATAAGAATCTTCTGGAAAGGGTTTAAGAAATCCTGATACTCAAAGCAATTGGACCAGAAGACCTCTGAGGCCCTGATCAACTCTGCTGCTATTCAACATTAAATAGTTCTGCAATAAATCAAGGTGATCTTTGGAAAATGCGGCAGTAGTTTAACGATACAGAGTCCAGAAGTAGAAACTGGGAACTCAATCAAATCTCTACTCAATGACATGAGGAAGGTTACTCCAAAATCATTTGCTCAACTGCTGACAACCAGATTGTACATGGAGCAGACTTGAGTGGTAACATTTTTCCTGGACTGTGCCAATCTAACTGCAACCTGCAGTTAGAGGAGTGGGGTTAGATGTTTGAACACTCCTACCAAAAGAAGGGCAAAACTAGACTTGGCATTAATATAGGATGCCGTGATCCCTGGGGCAAGCCCAGATTCTGGGTGTGCATACGCCTCAATGGTTTGCCCAACCCTTTGGCTTATCAAAGCATCCCACCTTGCACATCCATATGCTGGGGCTTAGATTCAGTGCCGGCAGTGGCTATGTGAGCAGGATCAGTACCTCCCCTGCCACCCTTCTTGCCCTGGATTGTTCCTAGGCCAGTTGGCATCGCCTTGGGCTCTGGTGAAGGGAGGGGTGTCCTTTGTGCCGGCCAAACTTTGCTGGCCTAGCTCCAGGTTAGGATTGTGCCCCGAATCAACTCGCCTTGAGTTTCTCTCCCAAAAGCTCTACACCTTTGTCCTACGCTCACCAAACAGAGTTTTCTCTGACAGCCCGGCCGGCTCTCCAGGGTCATTTGAGTTCAATTCCACACGCTAAGAAAATACATTTTATTGGATCTGCTTTTGCTGCAAAGAGCATGCAAACTTAGCAAAAACGACTTTAAAAAAACAAGAGAAAAGGAAAAAGAAACAAAAATTTTGGGAAAAGAGTACAAGCAAAATATATATTTTTGACTGAAACCCATGAACACCCTTCCAGCAAAGATCACACATTTAAGCTGTTGAAAGACCATTTCTTGGTAAAATTACTTGACTTTCTTTCTTTAAAAATATAGGGGAGGCAGTTATTGATACTTGTGCTGGACGACAAATCATAGCTACTTCCAGGAAATATAAAGTTTTACTCTTTTTATGCTGCACTGCCTGCAGCGCTGCAATTTGATCTGTGTTATATATTCAAAGCACAGAAGTGACTGATTTGTTTGAAATTAAATTATGATTACCTGCCTGACTCACATAATGTCCACAGGGAACGATTAATTGCACGAACATGGGCTTGATCAGATCAGAAATACACATTTTGACAATGTTCTCTTTTTTCTTGAGCCCTTGCCCTTCCTGAATGCTATGGAAATTGGAAAACAGCAACACAATATCACTTCAGCACACTGTTTTCTAGTGATATACAAATGTCATTTTATGTTTCATGGTGTTTTTAATAAATGAAACATGTGAATTAGAAACAATCCAAATCTTTTTTCTAAGATGGGCAACAGTGATTCTTTTCAATAAGAAAAAGCTATTGTGGCTGTTTCTACACTCCCATCAATAATACACATTGCAAGACCACGATGTTTGAGAGCCCAACCCTAACCTGGAGTTAGGCTGGCACAGTTAGGCCAGCAAAGTTTGGATGGCACAAGGGACACCATAAGTATGTTTGGACAACTCTTGGAGTCAGATTGGCCAGCACACAAAGGTGTACCATCCTCCCTAACTCCGAGAACAGTCCAAAGGTGCTTTACAAACTTGTGCCAGCCAAACTTTCCTGGCCTAACTGTGCCGGCCTAACTCCAGGTTAGGATTGCACTCTGAGCTCGTCAGCTGATGACACAAAGTTCAACAGCAGAATAAATGTCGGCATGCTCCACTTTTCCTCCCCTTCCCAACCTCAGGCTAGTATCTTCAAATTACAGTTCCAAACCTAGATTTTATTTAACGTTTTACTTAGCAATATCATTAGCAACTTGCAACCGGCTGATTGAAAATTAAGACAACTTCCCTTGAAGAACTATGGCAGAGGGCTCAATCCTATCCAACTTTCCAGTGCAAGTGCAACCACAGTCAGAGCTGGAGCAGGCTCTGACTGCGCCTGGGGTGGGGCAGTGACGAAAGATGTCATCGTGCAGCATCGCCACGCCCCCTGCTTCTGAAATCACTCCATTTCGGAGCAGGGCAGGGCAGGCGGGAGGGCCCAGCTCTACAACCACTTTCATTACATTCTTATGCCTTCTAGAACCTTCATTTCAGATTAACTCACAGACATTTTCCCGTTACGGTTGGCTTCCTCCCTCTCTGCCAGTGCCTTGAGAAAGTTGTCTTTCAGCTCCTTTTTCGCACTTGCCAGAGTTCTAGAAAGGAAAAGACAGAACACAATGTTTATTTTCAGGTCTTTCTACCTCCGTTTCAATCCAAATAACTTTTGGACATGAATGAACAAATTATTAGCTAACTGAGTATTTACTCAGTTAATGATGCTCCTGTTATATGACTGTGTGGGAGAGTAACTGTCCCTTTTCACTCCAGGAGAGAGTCTTTTCCATTGGTTGCTGCTGTTTCTTCTGAACATTTTTAGGTTATAAGCCCTTCTGGGACAGATAACCATTTATTTTCTCTGCAAGCCGCTATCTGAACATTTTTGTTGAAAAGTGGTATACAAACATTTTAATAATTATAATCTATTAAGACACTGTCAGATCCAAACCACATCAGGAGAGGATAAAGCACAACCTTGATGACATTCCAAAGCAAGACAATGCATCAAATATGGTTGCAGATATCGAGAAAAGCCTTCACTGAGCACAAACTCAAACTCAAACTGTATAGTGGGCCAGTGATGTCATTCAAATGATTTAGGAACAGGAACTCACTTTTGATTGGCACTTGTCAGGAACCCGGAACCAGCCACAGAGCCCGTTAGGATCCGGAACACCCGTTCTGGTCCGTTCCTCCTGAATGACATCACTGTAGTGGGCCCTCACCCAGAGATTTCAGTCCAATGGCTGCTTTCAAAGTGCTGCTCCTCAGATGGTAACACCATGCAAAGAGGGTGATGCTGCACTGGGTCCCATTCAAGAGGAGACCACTTGTTGGATCAGGACCCTTGCTGTAAACCAGCTGCCCATTGGCGTGTAGCTTTCCAAAGTCCTTTCGAAATTCTTTAATAGGCACTATATTACATTCCGTGAATTAGTGCTTAAATGCATATCCCATCCCACACAACTACACAAGTGATGCATTTTAGCTGTGGGAAAAATGGACTGGTTCGGAGTATGAACTCAAACACACGAAGAGAAGGGGGAAAGCACATAAAACTCTAAAGACATCTATCAAACACCACATGGTCATCAAGATAAACGGAGAGATTTCTTCATGCCAGCATGGCCAAGCACAACCATTAAAAATGGTAGTCTACAACCATACAGATGTTCTGGCATCTGCACCAACTGTTGAGGTGACACTTAATGTCATTCAAATCTTAATTCCAGATAATGCAATGGAATGGCACTGCAGACATTTTGAGCACATGTTGGAAAATTTTTCTATGCCAATTGATTGCGATATTTGAGTTTGAGTCCAAAAGGTCTACTACTAACATCACCATCACCACACTTGTCATGAGTATCGCCAAACTCAGCGAAAACACTTCCGTCAAGGTCCGCACAATCTCCTGTCCACTGAGCCAAAGATTGTTATCCAAGATCCATTTCTCACATGCTTTCTTTAACAGCACCATCTTTATTCAATGGGGCTCACTCCCAGGTAAATGTGTACAGGATTGCAGCCCAAGAGCACAATCCTAACTTGGGCAGGTGCAGGCCGTCCCCTTGCCCCACAGTCAGCCCAATGGGGCTGCTCAGAACTGCGCCCACACAATTGCAGACACCTGTCCGAGCCTCCTGCAGTGGCCCAAATTGGGGCCATGAGGGCAAAGGACAGGGCTTTGGATGAACCCTATGTTGTGTATTTGTGTAAATAGTAGCAGAGTTGGGGGCTTGGAGACC
>JAJKFI010000084.1:2918422-2936403 GCA_029204185.1 Lerista edwardsae
ATAATAATAATAATAATAATAATAATAATAATAATAATAATAATAATAATAATAATAATGCCTTTCTTAGGTCATTAGATTGCTCCTCTGACTTTAACTCAAGGCAGTTTACATAGGCAGGCTTTATTCATAAACACAAAGGTTTTTACAAATTACAAGGAAGTTCTATCTTTCAAGAACAACATACAACATACAGATGGTACTTTCATGGTGTTGTCTTCTTTCTGGCCAATTTGCCTTCCTGCTGGCTGATGAGCAGCTTCTGCTCCTACCAAAGAAGCGGCTGGCTCAGCACACTCCCCTCTCACAGGCAGCTGTAGCTCAGCTCTAATCAGTCGCAGTTTTACAAGGTCTGCCGCTCACGGAGACTTCTGGTGATCCCGAACTGGCGACCTTCGGATGTTATCTTCAGGCAAACAGAGGCTTTAACCTACAACCTCCTGCCCAATATACTGCATATACTGATATACTGCAGCAAAGGAAGCCCATGACCAGGCCTGCCTGCCACACCCGCCCACTGGCTAACTGGGGACTTATAAAGAGGCAGCCCACTTGTCAGCCAAACAAGGTCAGCTGGAATTTACCTTGCAGTGGCTTATAATCACTCTCTCTCTCTCTCTCTCTCTCTCTCTCTCTCAATCTCTCAAACACACACACATACACACACACACACACACACAGAGAGAGAGAGAGAGAGAGAGAGAGAGAGAGAGAGAGAGATGTAATCTTTGCAACCACCGAAGAAGGTAGATCAGTATTGTTATTCCCCATATTGCCATGATAGGCAGGTGAAATGAAGTTCAATTTTTGTTATAGTAAAGAAAAACAGCAGGATTTGAATTAAGGAAGCACAAAACCTTACAGTAACCCCCATTCAAGAATCCTCCACACTGAGGACTCATTTCCGGACAACAAGATAGGACTACCAGACCTCTGCCCTGCCTACCAGCCTCTCCAACTTTTCTTTTCAGATAGTTTGCTAACAACCCAATGCTATCTCTTGCCAGCCGAGAGTGGGCAATGGCACTCATAGAGTCTGAACAGCATGCTAAGGGCAGCAGGAGACCAGATACCTCACTTGAGTACCTTCTTTTTGAGTTGTTGTTGAGTTTTGCAAACGTTACAATTCTTGTGTTTCTGGGCTCACTTCTAGTTGACATCCAAGGCAACCAAGAGATTTTAGATTTGGATTTAATTCTGGTTCACTACATTCCAGCAGCATAAGGACAGCTTGAGATTGGGCTGTCCATCTATAAAAAGGTGGGTCTATGAGTTCTTCTGCTGATGTCCACCTGGGTGCTCTGCTGCTACTCTTGCTGTTTTTGCCACTGCTTATGTATTCCTCATTTCTCCACTGGTGCTGGATCAAGCACCCCCCCCCATTCCTTCCATTATCTGACAGTTGTGCCAGCCAGTCTGCCAACCTACAGGTTAGGTAGCACATCATTCTGTTCTCTTTCCAAGCTTGCAACCTTCCAACCTTGCTCTTTCTTCCTTGCAGCCTTCCCAATGAGTGCTATCCAGCAGCGTCATTCACCCGGTACGCTGAGCGGAACTTACGTTTGAGTGGCAGTCCGCCCGTTGCGTCACGCCGCGTTCCGCTGCTTTTCCGCCCACCGGGAACGCGGCGGAACGCGGCATGATGCAACGGGCGGACTGCCACTCAAAGATAAGTTCCGCCCAGCGTACCGGGTGAATGACGCCGCTGGTGCTATCACAAGCCACAGCTCAAGCATCCACTGAATTAGTTTCCAAGAGGCCTTGCCCTGGGAAAGTCATCTCAGTTCATGAGCCCGACGTCCCTCCTTGGAACTGCCTGAGGCTCCTGTCAGCTCCCTGGGGATTCCTGTCAAAACTTATTCTAGCCTTTTCCCCCATCTCTGAATTGAAAGATCGTTGTGCCTTGCTGTGAACTGGTCCCACGATCCTTGCAACAATAGATAGGAATCTATCCTTCCTCAGTAGATAGGAATAGGCAATCTTGGTCTTCTGGGGTTCCTACTGTTAGCTGCCCTTTGGAAAAAGAAGATGTGAGGAATTTTCTAAAATAAATAAATAATAAATATAACCTAGAGAACTACTGAAATGGACAGGCCAGGTGTTGCATGGCAGGTACAAACTACCGTCTCCGAAGAATGTGTTTTAATGAAAAACCGCAAGAGAAGAATAGAAACAGGCATTGCTGCTTAACGCTTTTTCCTCTGGTCCACACCTTACCCAGATCTTTTTCACTTGCAAATGGAAAAGAAGTTCAATCAATCAATCAATCAATCAATCAATCAACAGGTACTTATATACTGCTTTTCAACACAAAGTTCACAAAGCGGTTTACAGGCAAATAGTAATAATAATAAAGTTAAAGGGCTAACAATCTTAAAAAAGGCAGACCACCAGCAACAGCCACTAGAAAGACTGTGCAGGGGTGAAGAGGGGCAATTACTCTCCCCCTGCTAAATATAAGAGGAACACCACTTGAAAAAATGCCTCTTGCCCAGTTAGCAGGGGGAAAGTTTGTGAGGGAAAAGGCTTTCAAGGAAAAATAGGCAGGAGGGAAATCTCTTCTCCCCTTCTGTTTTCCACTCAAGCTGGAAACCTCCGGCTGCTTCTTTTCATTTTATTCAGGCATGTAACCAGTGATGTCATTCAGGGGGAACGGACCAGAATGGGCGTACCGGATCCTAACGGGCTCCGTGGCTGGTTCCGGGTTCCCGACAAGTGCCAATCAAAAATGAGTTCCTGTTCCTAAATCATCTGAATGACACCACTGCATGTAACCAGTGGTGGGATTCAAATAAATTAACAACCGGTTCTATGATGTCATAGCCGGAGCCAAAAAAAAACCCGAAGCCAACCAAGGTAAGCAAGTGGGCGGGGCCTGGCCATTTAACAACCGGTTCTATAGAACCTGGGCAAACCCCCTGAATCCCACCACTGCATGTAACGTCAAAAGTTTTGACTTTTGCCCAGGAGTATGTTTGTAAGAGCCACGTTATTAGAAGGAGGGCATCTTAGCAAGAGGCTACAAATGGGGGTGAGTAGGTGAAAGGGTATTGGTGCAAATGTGCCACTGCACTCTAGTTTTAAGGCGTTCCCCCAAATATTTACCTTGAAGACTGAGCTCTGTACCACGTTTTGAAAGAAGTCAACTAGCGTCATGTGGAAAGATCAATGAAGCATAAAGATACGTCACTTTTTTCTACTACCTTGGATCAGGTCCCATGAGACATGCAGAAATCTATGCAGCCTGGCCTATGCGTGGGCTAGCTCTCCTCATTTCAGAGTGACAAATTTGGCCCTGATGTCAAAGCTCGGAAGGCTCTCAAAGCCAAAATCGTGAGCAACTTCTAATGAGAACTTTAAAGGGCCTCACCCTTTGGTGGAGGTTCTTACTCCACTGAAAGCAAGAGAAACGTAATCCTCGTATTTATTTCTTTGTTGTTTTACAAAACGTCAAAAGTCAATAAATTGCTTCAATGTGGAGTTCAGAACAGCTGTTTTGTGACATCATCTGCAAGACCCTCTACTGCCGCAAAATAAACCTAAGTGATCACACAAGTCCCCAAGGTACTGCTGGATTAAAATACACCATTTAAATGTTTTACCTGAGAATAAAATATATAAATTAGTAGCTGATTTATCAATGAGTATTAACAATTCAGAAACGTTTATTCCATATGTTCACAGCATGGACGATGATGAGTGACTATCAAAAGCTCATGTTCAAAATAACCAACCCTGTATTACCTGAACTTCTAAAAGTTACAAGTTTCTCTGCATTTAGATAAGGGAGCTCCGTAGCTTTTTGTGGCTTGCTTCCCTTAGAAACCATGACATAGAATTTGTCAGCTGGGCTTTCAAATTAGAGGTTTATTTATAGAAGTGCGCAAAACATTCTTCAACCTGCACCTGTGGCTAAGTCCAATTATTCATTAGCATGTGATGATGGTAGCCCAAATGCCCAGATCATGATTAAAGCTCTACAATCATGGCAGCCTCAAATCTGATGTTTAAATTCAGGGGTAAAGTAATAATTTGGCTTAGCTCATTAAGCCACCATGATTAACTTTTGGCTGGCAGCACATTTTCCATGGATACCTAAGTTGGAGGTGTTTGAACTCTCAGGTAATTGCATATCAAATGTGAAAAATGACTTGGGAAAATATTAATAATGGCATTAGGTAGCCACTGCCATTGCCCTGGGTATGCATGCATTTTGTATGGAAGCCCCACTAATCATTTTAGACTAAATTTAGAATACATTTAAGCAGAAGAGATGAACCCTCATTGAGAACAGTGAGCTAAAGCAGTGCTATTCAAACTGTGGGTCAGGATCAGAGGCGTCATTCAGGCAGAACGGCCCGGTACTCCGTTCCACTAGTTCCGCGGAGGTCCCGGGCCACGCCGCTGCCTCGGAGGACGGGTGAGCTGCTGCTGGGCCCGCCCGCCCTCCCTTGCATCCGGAATAGCTCTAAAATGGAGCGATTCCGGCGCAGTGAGGCTTGGGGGGGGGCGTGGCAGCCCTCCGTCATAGGGGCGGAGGGCTGTCAATCATCCGAGCGTTCCGGTAGTTGGCGCGCTCGGATGACATCACTGGTCAGGATCCACTTAGTGGGTCGCAACCTGATGTCAGGTGGGTCGCAGAAAGCTGGGAGCAGCCATCTTGGAAGCTGTAGACCTTTTTCTAGCTATATTCCTTTTGTGAGTGTTAATAGTTTGAATTTTCAAGTGAGGGTTTTTTTTTTAATCGTTTTAAGTTCACTATTTTCACATAATATTTTGTCCTAATTTTGCTTTCTGTCAGGGATATTTCCTGGTTGTGCAATTGCTGCAGTCCAAGAATGCCAATTTGCATTCCAGGAGTGTCATTTTATGATGTTATAATGACAGCACTTCCTCCTTGATGATGCCACTTCCTGCCACAGCATCACTTCCAGGTTAATGACATCACTTCCACTGGGTCCCAACGCAAGTGCCATTCTCAAAAGTGGGTTCCGGTCTGAAAAGTTTGAATACCAGTTAAATACCAGTTAAAGTATAAGAATAGCCTTGCTGGATCATACCAAAAGTCTGTCTAGTCAGTAGTCCATTTCCAGCAACAGCTAGCCAGATGCTTGCTTTGCAATTCCATCAGTGGATGACATCGATAGCAGCATTTCTCAACATTTGTCCACTTCACATGGTCCACCTATTGGAAATACCACCAGAAGTAACTGATGATGACGTCATGCCAGTTACTTCCTGGTTGGGAGGCCAGATGTGACATAACAAATAACGGTGAGAGCCTCAGGGCAGACAGGAGGGCTTTTTCGAGAATGCAGAGCCTCCTACCACTATGTGTTGTGTTGCAATGCCTGTCTCACTGCTGGCTTGCAGGTGTCTGGGGGTCATTCCCATACCACCAGACCACCAGTGGTACGTGGTTGAGAAACACTGGTCTATAGGATTGAGCTGTGAAATCTGTTTCCAAAATCTGCTTCAAGCATTGTTACTGCAGTTGGTCACTTTAGAAACTGTCTTCCACACTTTTGTACGTTGGTCTCCTTCAGCAGAGCACTTCAAATATTCCCCTTTGCATCATAAAGCAGAATTGGAGAGCTGCCTTGTCGGCAGTGATATTCTTGTTTCAAGTCATTGCATTTCAGTTTTATTTAGCTATCCAAGAACATTAAAAGGCTTTAAGAAGTACTTGAGAAAGTTATATAATGAAATGAGTAGGTGGATTCATTGAGGGAGATAATACTAAATTACTTCCTGTAGTGCAGGTCTGAAAAGCGATACCAGAAGATATAGTTCCACAGGATTTGTTGGTATCTTCTTTATGAACATCAGAAATAGATTTTAATCTGCGACCTGCTTCCAATAGACCACAAGTGAAAGAGATGAAACTTAATTGTGTTTCCATCAGCTGTGAGGCACACTGAAGATGCAACCAGATGCCACAGAGACATTTTCCAGAACCACAGAACTGACTGTTGGAAGTAAAAAGATTCAGACAACGTGACTGTTATGGCCGATGTTAGGCCAACCTACTGCCTTCCATTTTATGTTAAGACCACTGAGCAGTCCCCATGAGAAGCAAAAGAAGTTGGCCTCAAAACAAAGACTTTGGCCGCAGTCCTTGGTGGATGTTATGAGAATGGGGCGAGAAGATGCTGTCCACTTCAAAGCCCCGAAGTATGTTTATGTTTTATGTGTACCAATTAAGCCAGGTACCCTCCACCCTAATGAGGGGTACATCTCCTGTTGACCTGCTTGTTGGTATATGTCTGTCCCGTTATCTGGCACGTGTCCCTTATCTGCCGTAGGTGCATAACAAGAGGTCTCCTAATGATGGGAACGTCTCCCCCTTGTTGAGATGAAAGGTCTTTTAATGATGTGACTCACGTAGTAGTTCGTCATATATCATTGTGCTGTCAAATAGTTTGTTTTTGCCAATTAGCACTGATGTCTTAATAAGCGAGCACCTAGCCTATATAAGTTTGCTGCAATGTAGGTTAAAGAGCAACTTGACTTCGGACACCAGCACCAGCAGTGTCACCCCAAGCCACCTGATAACACTTCCTAAGTTGTGCTTTGCTTGGTGATATGAGTTTTGTTTTAGACTTCCGAGAAATAAATAAAAGTGCCTTTGTATCCTGACTCCGGACTGAGCATATTCCTTCCTCTGATATCCCAAAACAACCCCCGGCCTGTGGCTCGAGCTGCCCGGCTGGAACAATGACCAACTATATCAATGAAGTAGAAGATGCCAATCCAGATAAAGTTGTTGCTCTTAAGTTTAATTGAAAGCAATAGAAAAAATGGTTGCCGTCAAAGCATTGGTGGTTTTAGAAGTAGGCTACCTCAAATGCCAGGCACAATGGAGTGGCAACAGGACAAAGGAATCTTGTCTTGTGTGCTCCCTGCGGCATCTGGTTGGCTACTGTGAGACACACAGTGGCCAGCCAGATGCTTCTGGCCAATGCACTAGATGGGCCTTTGGCCTGATTCAGCGGGGCAGTTTTTATGTTCTTATGGTAGCAAGGGATACACTGCATCCTGCAGGGGATTTTTGACGGCTGGAGGCCTCCTTGTGGTAAGGGGACATTTGCCCCCTTGTCCTAAGAAGAAGAGCCATGCTGGATCAGGCCAAGGGCCCATCTAGTCCAGCTTCCTGAATCTCAAAGCGGCCCACCCCAGGTGCCCCAGGGAGGCAGGAGACAACAAGATGCTTGCATCCTGTTGCCACTCCCTTACACCCGGTACCTGTAGCCCACCACCTTTGTAAGGAGGTTGCACAATCCATCATTGCCTATAGCCCACAATGGATCTTTCCTCCAGAAATCGGTCTAATCCTCTCTTAAAGACATCAAGACCAGATGCCATCACCACCTCCTGTGGCAAGGAGTTCCACAGATTAACTACCCGCTGGGTAAAAAAGTACTTCCTTTTATCTGTTTTAACTCTCCCAACCCTCAGTTTTAGCGGATGCCCCCTGGTTCTGGTGTTGTGAGAGAGGGAAAAGAACATCCCTCTATCAACTCTATCCCTTCCATGCATAATTTTGTATGTCTCAATCATGTCCCCCCTCAGGCGCCTTTTTTCTAGACTGAAGAGCCCCAAACGCTGCAGTCTTTCTTCATAAGGGAGGTGCCCCAGCCCCGTAATCATTTTTGTCGCTCTCTTCTGCACCTTTTCCAACTCCACTATGTCCTTTTTGAGATGCGGCGACCAGAACTGGACACAATATTCCAGGTGCGGCCTTACCATTGCTTTGTACAATGGCATGATAATATTGGCTGTTTTATTCTCAACCCCTTTTTTAATTACCCCGAGCATGGAATTGGCTTTCTTAATTGCTGCCGCACACTGGGTCGATACCTTCATGGAATTGTCCACCAGCACCCCAAGATCTCTCTCCTGAGCTGTCACAGACAGCTCAGAACCCATTAGCCTATAGGTGAAGCTTTGGTTTTTGGCCCCAATGTGCATCACTTTACATTTGTTTACGTTGAAACGCATCTGCCATTTGGCTGCCCATTCCCCCAACTTGGAGAGATCCTTCTGGAGCTCTTCACAATCCTCTCTGGTTTTCACCACCCGGAAAAGTTTTGTGTCATCTGCAAACTTGGCCACCTCGCTGCTTATCCCTGTCTCTAAGTCATTTATGAATAAGTTGAAAAGCACGGGCCCCAAGACAGATCCCTGGGGCACTCCACTTTTCACCTCTCTCCATTCTGAAAATTGCCCATTTACCCCCACTCTCTGTTTCCTGGCCCTCAACCAATTCTGGATCCATAAGAGGACCTGCCCTCTTATTCCCTGACTGTGAAGTTTCTTCAGCAGCCTTTGGTGGGGGACCGTGTCAAACGCCTTCTGAAAATCCAGGTATATGATATCCACAGGTTCACCCACATCCACGTGCCTGTTGACCTTTTCAAAGAATTCCAAAAGGTTTGTGAGGCAAGACTTACCCTTACAGAAGCCATGCTGACTTTCTTTTAGCAGTACTTGTTCCTCTATGTGTTTTAGGATTTTATCTTTGATAAGGCTTTCCACCATCTTACCCGGAACAGACGTTAGGCTGACCGGCCTGTAGTTTCCAGGGTCCCCCCTTCTCCCTTTTTTAAAGATTGGCGTGACATTGGCTATCCTCCAATCCTCTGGCACCGTGGCCGTTTGAAGGGACAAGTTGCATACTCTAGTTAAGAGGTCAGCAACTTCGTTCTTTAGTTCCTTAATAACTCTTGGATGTATACCATCTGGGCCTGGTGACTTATTTATATGTAGTTTATCAATTTGATCTAAAACATCTTCCTTATTCACCATTATCTGCTTTAATTCCTTAGTTAGGAAGGGCTGTTCGGGCTGTGGTATCTGCCCAAGTTCTTCTGCTGTGAAGACGGACGCAAAGAATTCATTTAATTTCTCTGCAATCTCCAAGTCCCCTTTTATCTCATCTTTCCCTCCCTCACCATCCAGCGGGCCAACCGCCTCTCTGGCAGGTTTCCTGCTTCTAACATATTTGAAGAAGCTTTTATTATTCCCCTTTATGTTGCTAGCCATGCGTTCCTCAAACGCTTTCTTGGCCTCCCGTATCACCTTCTTACTTGTCTTTTGCCAGAGTTTATGTTCCTTTTTATTCTCCTCACTGGGGCAAGACTTCCATTGACGGAAAGAAGCTTCCTTGCTCTTTACAGCTTCTCTAACTTCGTTTGTCAGCCATGCAGGTACCCTCCTGGACCTTGTTGAACCCTTCTTTCTTTGCGGTATACACTCCCGCTGGGCGTCTACTACTGTCACTTTAAACAGCCTCCACGCAGCCTGGAGGGATTGGACTCTTTTTACCTTCCCTTTCAATTTCTTCCTAACTAGCCTCCTCATCTGAGGGAAATCTGCCCTTCGAAAGTCCAGGGTTCTTGTGTCAGATTTGCTCTGCACTCTTTCCTGGACATGCATGGCAAAACCAATCGCAGCATGGTCACTGTTCCCCAATGGCTCAGTAACACATACATCCCTCACTAAGTCCCGAGTGCCACACAATATTAAATCCAGAGTCGCCTGTCCTCTGGTCGGCTCCATGACTAGCTGCTCTAAGGCACAGTCATTCAACACATCAAGGAATCCGGTCTCTCTTTCTTGACCAGAGCAGCAGTTGACCCAGTCAATATGAGGATAATTGAAGTCCCCCATGATTACAATCCTGTCTCTCTTGGTCACTGCCCTGATTTGTTCCCTCATTTCAAGGTCACCTTCAAGTTTTTGGTCGGGAGGACGATAGCACACCCCCACTATTACATTGCTCTTACGGCCTGGTAGTTTAACCCACAGTGACTCCACGGAGGAGTCCGGCCCACCTTCAGTTTCTACTCTGCTGGATTCTATCCCTTCTTTGATATAGATGGCCACCCCTCCGCCAACACGGGTAAGTCCTAGGGTAAGCCCCAGCAGTTGTAAAGGGTCAGCTCGGCCCTGTGTCGGCAATACCACTGGCACAAGTTTCTGGCACACGGATCAGACCTAGGAAGGGCCTTGAGATTCGGCATGCACCATGCCACCGATCCTGCCCCCCTCCTGAGCCCGATCTACCCACCCTGTCCCATTTCTTCCATGTTCTGCCTCTCCCTGCCCCATTCAGCCCCCAACCCCTCAATTTCTCTGCATTCTGCTCTGACAAATGACGAATGAATGTCAAGTGTGGCCAGAAGTTCTCATTTAAAAATATAGGATTATCATTATTCAGAACTTTTGAAACAGGTCGTCTGAATAACATGCTAAAAACGGTGAAGTTTTTTCCTTTTCTTGTAAAAATATCTCAGCTCTGGGCAATGTGTTGCTCCTTTGTATGGGAGCATCAAATCAGAATCTTCAATTCTGAAGAATACCTGTTTTGATTTTTTTAAAGGTTTGTGTTATTATGGATGCAGATATAAATTTGAACATGTGAAAATGGAAAAAGGGCTAGATATTCAGAAATGGACACTTTGCTCATGGTTGAAATCATCCCTTGCTGAATGAACAGAATCGCCAGTATGTTACACTTTGCCATATTCTTGCCCATGCAGGTCAATTAATGGGCAGGAGTAAACAATCCATTCTGTGATTTCAAAGCACTTGTGACTGTGGATTTAGGGCTATTTATATATTTCTGGCCAATTCGCTGGTTCTGCACATGGCATGACTATTGTAATAAACCACTAAATGGGCCCATGAAGTGGGCATACATGCCAAAGACACGAATTCTCACTTAAAGAATGTGTTTTGCATGAAATTGTCTGACCGTCAATCTCTGTTGACGACTTTGCTATAACTGTGGAGTATAAAACGTAACCATAACAAATACTTCTACAGCACTTTACTTTTTTGCAATTTCATCTGGAATATATCCAAGAGCTGGCCTTTAAACCTTGCTAAGAACTTTCCCTTACTGATACACTTAAACACCTTTCCTGAATCTGAAATGATGCCTCCAATACAACTTTAATCTAGATCAGCAGCAGTGCAATTCAGATCCCTTAAATGATTAATCAGATGTTGTAATTATAGACTAAACTTAGTAGGACGACTGATGCTGTAAGTGTGAGTGCAAGACTAAAAACAAAGGCTACTTTAGCCAAGTACGAAAATGCATGAGATGAAATCATATTTAGAACACACTATAATAGACTATCATTTTGCAGCTTGAGTTCCATATCCTGGGCTGTATCTTTTCAGTGTTGGATTCTTGCCAGGAAAAAAATTCCAGTCCAAGCCACCTGGCTATAAAGTGCAAATGCAAAACTCTTGAAATTCAAATATTTAATCTTTGTCTCCTAATAAATTTCAAGGCAGCTCTTCAGGAATGTGAAGTCTTCATCATTGTGTCTCTTTTTATTAATGTGAAGCCCTGGAGGTAATGTTAATGCAAAGGACTCTGTTTTATATGTCTTAAAAGTGGTGTCGTAAGGGATCGTTTCGGAATACTTTGTTTCCCCCTCCAACTTCTCTTACCAAGTTATCTGAAGACACATGTTTTCACCTAGCTGGGTTAGAAGGAGGGTCAGCCAGAGGCTAGGCTAATAGGGTTATCGTGCAGCGCTACACAGAGACTGCAGGGAATTTGTCTCCTTCCTTGTAGGCAAGAGGAAGCCCTCCATTTGTCAAGTCGTTCAGCCAAAATAACCCTAAATGTAAAGCCATTCCAGACACTTACAGAAAAACAGGGTGATAATTTGTTGAATTCTTAGGGCTTTCCCCACACCCCAAATCAAGAATGCTCACTGACTAACAGCATTGTGCTGAAAATGGAAGAGAATAACAGATTCGCTCCAACGGACAACCTAGGCTAAGTTAACCTTAGTCATCTCGGTACACCTCAGAGAACAGCAGTGATAGGACCTAGAGGACCAACAGTCCAAAGGAAGAGAACTTAAAAAGGGGGGGGGCAAGACAGTGAAAGGCAGGTGCTACTGCTCAGTCCAAGGACACAGCACAAGCCTATGCTGCACTGGAGCAGGCAGGGCGGCCGGCCTGTACGGCACCTGACGCAGAGCACGGGGAGGCTGGAGCCTGCCCAATGTGCTCCTCAGAGACTGAAGATCAGACTGAGGCCTTGGATGCGGCCTAACAGCTATGTCTAAACCCCATCCAGTCGCCAGGCCAGCACGCCCCCCCGGCCCACCCACCCCACCCCAGTTCTGCCCACCCCCCGCCCAGAACCACCATCCCTCCTAGCCAGAGCCACCCCTGTACCAGCCGATCTGGGAGACTCGGGGCCAGCGGCGTCATGCAGCCGGAACGCTGGGAGGGACGAACGGGTGAGCGGCAGCCCTCCCGGAGCGTCACGCTCCGTTTCGCCGGCTTCCCCGCCCCCACAGAGCGTGACGCTATTATATGGGCAGACTGCCGCTCACCCGTTCGTCCCTCCCAGCGTTCTGGCTGCATGACGCCGCTGCTCGGGGCCAACGCGAGGGCGCAAAGCAACAACACTGTGTCGCGGCAAAAGGGCGCCTGGGATTATGCCTTCATTCCAGGAGCGCAGGCAATATAAATTGCACTTTTGGCCTTACCACAGTATCTAATGCTTGGGTGGCTCTTTCTCCATCCCAGTGTTTCCCAAACTACTGTTACTTTTTTCTTCTGAATTAAAACTGGACGCACATTTTGTTCCTACACCTGAAAAGGTTGAAACGTAACTGGTAGCGTCATGTCACCATGACACCATGTCACTCTGTTGTCCTCTGAACTAGGAGTAATGAACCGATTATATCCCTTGCCAAGATATTGCAGAATTATCTGCTCCCTGCAGAGGCTGGTTGGAAAGAGACAATTGTAGCCTCCTTCCACAGTTACAGCAAAGTTAGCTGTGTATTTAAGATTTCAATGTCATCAACCCATCAAGAGTCAAGAGGCAGCTCAGATCGTATTTAAAAAATTTATATAATATGTCTTCAAATTGCTCTGCGCACTACCAGTCCATATAGCTTCAAACCGAACAGCTGAGAGGAGCTATGGCAAAAACGTGCAGCTAGTGTGTAGAGCTCTGCTATTCGACACCAAACGTTTCCTTTCCTCTGATAGAAAATAACAACAAACTCAAAACTGAGCAAACTCTCAGATGGCTGCATTCCACACTACATATACTCAAAGGCCAATGGAGCCTTTAATACTTTCACACCCTTGGGTGAATTTTCCAGACATCTTGCAAGAGAAATTCCCTTTCATCTTCCACATCATATAAGAATAAAGCTAAAAATTGAACTGGAAGTCAATACTAAATTGTATTAAAAGTTAAATTAAACGTGTTATTGCTATTATTCAAATATACTGTGCATAAACTATGCCTATTTCATACAGTTACGGCCCAATTCAACTGAAATTCTCCCAGGCTGATGCAAGAGGGCCAATGCAACTTATGCTGCATCCCACAGGGGAATTGTGCAGTTTGGAGGTCTTCTCAAGGTAAGGTCTCCTCCTCTGTGTGCCTCAGGATGCCACCCAGAAAGGTAAGGTTTCTGTTTCACCAAAACCTGCATGTCACCTTGAAGCGCCTTGAAATTCCAAGGCCCACGGAAGCCATAAGCGGCCACACCCAACTTCTGCAGGCCTCAGAAAGTCTCTGAACGTAACCAGATTGTTAAGACACATTCCAAGAGCCGTCAAAGTGGTGGAAAACAAGAATACCACATATTTGAAAATCATTTCTGCAGATGATTTATGGATCATCACCCAGCAAAGTCTTCTGAAATGTAGCTAGTTTAAATTGCCAAAATAAAATAATAATAATAAATAAGCCAAGTCCATGTTGATCCATGCAGGCTTTTCAGACCAAGGAAGGAGGTTTGGTTTTGGCACGTGCTGCCACCATCAAACCACCCAACTCCTGGGCCCAATTTGGGCATCCCACTCATCTCCCCCCATTCTGCCCTTCCCTGCCCATTCTTCCATTCGTCACCTGCCCTCCACCTGCCCTGTTCCATCCCCTGCGCTGGGCTTACCTGCTCCAGTTTGCCTTTCAAAGTACGCCAGTGTACGCAGAAAGTCTCCAGCCTTCCCACCAGCACATCAGAAGCTTGCACTGACATCCAGTGCTTTATGGCTACTTTTCAGCAGCCGGCACCAGCAGGATACACATACCACTGGCCCGGTAGCCTGATAGGATCAGGCTGCCCATTGCTCTACATTGGGAGGCTCTGAATGAACATGTTGAACCATCTCCCTTCCTTGTAAATTAGTGTAATTGCACTGCCACAGAATACAAAATTTCTGTTCGAGAGGATCACCTGTGCATTCATACATGCAAGTCATCATTTGATTCAATTCTCAACAAATGATGAACATGAATGTGTGAACCAGGATAAGAAGTATCACATCTGAAATTAAGACTATTAGGCCAGCCAAGTTTGGCTGTCACAAGGGCTACTGTAAAGCGCATTTGGACCACTCTCGGAGTCAGGGAGGATGGCGTATGTCTGTGTGCTAGCTTCTCTGACGACAAAAGTGGTCCAGACATAGTTTACAGTGGCCCTTGTGCCAATCTAACTGTGCTGGCCTAACTGTGCTGGCCTAACTCCAGGTTAGGATTGCACCCTAAGATTACTGCAAAGCCTCATCCATTCTATTTTCCACTACTATTGCCCGTATACCCAGAAATTTGACAGAACCACAAAAATTCAGAATGAAACTAAGGTGGCAAAACCCTAAACCTTGTATTGTTTTTATTTGATCAGATTGTTTCGGCATCAGCCAGAAGTCAGTCATCCAGCTGTTTTTGGATGACCTGGAAATAACCTGTGCCAGCCATGACTGATGAGAATAGAAGAATTTATCTGAAGAATGCCAAGTAAATGAACTGACTCAAGAGTGTCAAGCTACCTCATCCCAAATGAGCCTATTAAAATAAACACTTATTGAGAGGGGTACAAAGCTAGAATCGTATCCATCTAGCAGCAAAAGTAGTTCCAAACATACATACCTATATGTGTGGATGAGAGTTGTAAAGTGACACAACCTCAAGGATGTGGCCTCTTTAAAACAAGCACTTTTAAAAGGGGCCAAATCCAATAATAGAGATTCCAAAGCAAACAAGAAATCTTTGAAGGGTAAAAAAGCTGGAACTCCTGTACTTCAGACAGGCATTCTGCATAACTGCGAAACCCAAGAAATAACACTAAGCAAAAGGATGGAAAGCTCCTGCCTTTCAGTGAGTTTGAACATCCTTACATTCAATTAATTGTATCTTGACCTGGGAATACTAGACCAGTAGCATGAAATGCATATCCTTCACTAATAACAATTTACCGGGACATTATCCTTGATTAATAAGGATCACATCATACATTGAAAAAACAGGTACATCACACATCTTCCAATGTGGCATCACACACATCTTGTGGCATCACATCACACATCTTGTGGCATCACACATCTTCCAAATGTATCAAGGCATCAGCATTCAAGGCCCAAATCCCTCTTCATCAGTTGAATGATCACCTCAAGTAGTAGGTACATATGTTCTGAATACACCAGAAAGATAGAAAAATCTCAGAAAATGAAGCTAAAAGACCAATCAAAGCAAAACAGCAATAAGTGCATCACACAACTATGCAAAGCACATATGAATGCAGGATCCAGTCAAAAGAATGAGACAATCAGAATGAATGAGACCCAGAGCGCAATCCTAAACTGGAGTTAGGTCGGCATAAACTAAGCCAGCAAAGTTTGGCCTGCACAAGGGCCACTGTAGAGCGTGTTTGGACCACTCTTGGAGTCAGGGAGGATGGCTCACCAGAGGCGGATCTAAGGGGGGGGGCAAAGCTCTGTTGCAAGAAGCCTTACCCTGTCATGTAAATCCCTCCTCTCCCTTGCTGCTGTAGCCAGTAAGCAACGCCAAGATGTTGCTGTTCCCTGTGAGGATTGGCTAGAACAGTGCAGGAGAGGAGTGTTTTCCACTGCAAGATAAGGCTTCTTGCAAAACTTACAGATTTGCCCCCCCCTTAGGTCCGCCTCTGTGGCTCACGTCTGTGTGCGGGCCTCTCTGACTGCAAGAGTAGTCCAAACATACTTTATGGTGGCCCTTGTGCTGGCCAAACTTTGCTGGCTTAGCTCATGCCGGCCTAACTCAGTTTAGGATTGTGCCCACACTCTAAGGCCATTGGTGATTCATGGGCATATCAAGAGGAACACTGTAAAATGGATAAACACTAAACAGACAAACACCTAAAAATGGATAATTAGTTCAGTCAGTGACATGCAACAGGCATTTGAAATGGATTCTTCACCTCTGAATCCTTCATGTGAATTTCTCTGAAATGGAGGAAATTTCATGTGATGATGCAGCTATACAAATCCAAATTTCATCAAAACTATCAACTAAATATCAACTAAAAACAAGTTGAGGGCTTAATTAAAACCAGGTTTTACTTCCTGTTATGAGATAGCCATTCTCACAGTGCAATCTTATTGTGCTTCTGTGCTGGTGGAGCAAGTGCTCCACCAGCACAGACGATCGCACATGAGCCATAAAGCACGTTGCTACAGCACAAAAGTTAGCAGTGCCAACGGGAAGGCCTTTGCTATCCTGCTGGTGCCAGTGCAGACCTCCACGAGTGCAGGAGGTAAGCGCTGCGCTGAGCAATGGAGGGGTGGGGGAGGGGCAGGGAAGGGGGTGAGGGGAGGGTGGGCAGACTGGGTCCTAGAAAGGGGCCTGGAGCACAGCATATTGTATCCCCCTTCCTGGGCCAGCTCCTCTGACATGAATCCATTTGGACTTGTGCCAGCAATTTAGCAGGCACATGACTGAGCAGATCCACTGCCATGGCTGGGGTCCAAACATACTTTAGTGCAAGGGGATGCTTACCTAGACCTCCAGAGTGCAACATTCCACCATGGGATACCGTGCAATCCGTGTTGGCCCCACTGCATTGGCACGGGGGAATTCCAAAAGGATTGGGCTGTCCTTATAAACACCAATGATTGTCCCTCTTTAGGTGAAATGCGCCTTCCACTGAAAATATATAACGTGCCCCTGCTCTCTACACAACACCCTCTGGTAGAAGGATTTCATGGATCATTAAAAAGCAGCTTCAGATTATATTCTCCCAATTCTCCCTGCCACCTGTGCACTTACTGAGACATTTTATAAGCTTTTTGGAGTTTCTTTCCCCACTAGTTATTTTTATGGCTATCCAGGTTTCCACTTGATTTATCCCCCATGCAATAATTCCAGTTGCTGGGTATTTCTTATCTCAAAAGCAGACTATCGGATGAGAAACCTGAAACTTCAGCAGCTCTTCGCCTATCTGCACTTCAAACGATGGAGAAGCATTTTGCCTGCCAGATAGCAAATCTTCGTGCAGCTCTGATCCATACTGTCATTAAAGACTAAGGGCCAAAGACTAGTCTGGTCTAGGCCTAGGAAGGATTATATCCCATGGCAAATTTACTTCACTTGGAATGAAAAAGTTTTCCAAATTCATCAAACCAAGCAAACACAAAATGAATCACACTTGGACTAACCAGGGATTGTATTAGTCAGCAGAGAACAAATCCTATAATACACAGTAATTTGTATGTAAGGTGGGACTTCCAGGAAAACATACACTGTATCATGCTAGCTTAGTAATTATCGAGTAATACAGTTAGAAATCTCAATTGCCTGCATTACCAAGCACTGTGCTGATCTTGGAAGGAGGCTCTGTTCATGGTGATGTCTAGCCTGTGATTCAAATCTGCAATTATGAGATACACTTCACTATCAGACATTCTGGTTCACAGTGGCATTGCCTAAGAACTGGAATGAAGCCAAGATAAGCAGTTAGATTAGTAAGGGCTCACTAATGGACAAGAAGTCACCGAAAAGAACCTTGCAGCAATGCATGACTCTTAGCATGCCTATCAGAGGACTCTTCAAGGCTAGCGCGATGCCCAGTCGGAAAGTTGGGTCCTCCAGTTCTCTCCTCGGGTTCTAATGGGCTGCAAATGTGAACCTTTCAAAACTTACCACTGGGGTTCCCCTTACATCT
>JAJKFI010000084.1:2936503-2966014 GCA_029204185.1 Lerista edwardsae
CACGCCGCGTTCCGCCGCTGTCCCGCCCGCCGGCGGGTGGGAAAGCGGCGGAACGCGGCGTGATGCAACGGGCGGACTGCCAATCAAACGTAAGTCCTGCCCAGCGTACCGGCTGGATAGCACTACTGGTTCCATGGGGTGCCCTGCTCCATGGGGAGGCCAGCACTGCAGAAGGTAGTGAAAAAAAACCCTGATCAGTCCCAGCAGCGGTGTGATCCTGGGACTCACGTTGCTGCCTTCCCCTTTTCCACCGCCCCTTAAGGAGTCAGAGGCAGGGCTTCCCAGGCTGGAGTGTCGCAATGCCGACCGCTTCTCTTGGGTCTGGGAGAGATTTCGACGAGTTTTTCCCTGGAGTCTCCAAACATACAAACTGCAGTCCTTGTTGAAAATGTTAGCTTGCCAAGTGCCATACTGGAGGTGGAGCCAGCTGAAGTTTAGGCTCCAACACCAGAAGTTGCAAACAAGAGAGAAAGAGGGTCCAGGGTAACAGCAGCGTAGGATGGTGAATTTTTTTCAGGGACTCAGTACTCTAGCCACACTAGCTCTGTTCAGATGTTCTGTAGACGTGGAGATTCTTTGTCTGCACAGGCAAATGGTGTCCCCAGAAAGAGCTTCCCCCTGTAATTGAAAACACTGGCCACTTTTTTCTTCTTGCTTCAGACTATCAAAACATGGGAGGACAAGTATTCGGCAGGCCTCACTACCTGTCTGGTGGGTAACGGTCAACCTGGTGAGTCACTAATTGCAAAGGCCTGTCTACTGCAACCCAAAATAATGTGGTGCTTACTTCCGCAGCCTCAATTCACTCCCTTTAGCTTCTAGTGCGTATTTTCAACAAGGACCGCAGTTTGGACAGTTCTTTCTACGATTTTGGCCTTTGACAACCACATGCATGATGAACCCTGAGGAAGTGCCTGCGCCTTGGTTGCCTGTACTCACACCGACGTGTCAGCATTGTTAATACTTCCAAACTGCTTGTTTGCTGCAGAGGTGTTACATGTCAATAATTTCTCACCAGAATCCTGTATCACCCTTGGGTCTGTTTATTTTGACAGCCCTCCCATTTCTGTATTCCTAACCCTAGAACGCCCAGGCCAACCGCAAAAGACTGCCCTCATCAGGTTAAGTCAACACGCCACCGATAAATTTAGTTACAAACAAGTCAAATGATGGAAACCAAGCAATAAAAGGTTGCACTCATTTTGAGAGCTGGAGAAACTTCTCCGGTAACAAGTCACCTAGTGTAAGGGGAATGGCACTGAAGTCTTGCAATATGAAATGGAGGGAAGGGACCAAATGGAAGAGATCTTTTACATCTGTTCATTCACATGAAATGCTACTTTTCCAAGGTTTCAAAGCACAGAAGACCTACAAACTGGCTTCTCCTGATCGGTAGACCACAGTTACAACAAACTAATACAGCTGGATGATAGCATAAAAGGAAGATAAACCCTGGGCCAACTTGTTGGCCAAAATATACAGGAACCACACACATCTGTACTGTAAGGCATGATCTAGTGGTGGTCGTGGTGGTGGTTATGGTGATAGTCTTTGGCCGTAACTAGCTAACATGCACTGCAGAGGGGTAAGCTGGGCAGAAAGGCCTCTGACTGTGAATGGCTGAATTACTTTCATGCTATGGATCTCTGAAAGTCATTAAACTGCCCAGATGCTACAAAGCAGTGGATGCAACCTGAACGAGGGTCGTGTGGATGTTCCTGAGGGCTGCATGAAGCAACATTCCCTGTAAGATGAAGGCCACTTGGTTGGTATTGAAGCCACATGCGGCTTCCCCTCTCGGTGCTCCAGAGCTAATTAGGATGATGACTCCGTTGCTGAGTGCCATGAAGCATTCTTATCATTGTTGCAAATTAACATGTACAAGCTCCATTTGTCATCAGACTGACAGAAAAACTGTAGTTAGGGTTCTGGTAAAAAAAGGTTTGGGAAACACTGCTACAAGTGGTTAGGACAGGCAGAAGGACTAGGGTTAAGGAAGAGGGAGGGATCTGAAAAAGCAGCAGGATCAGGTAAGGAGGGAAGCCTAGAAAACAAGAAGTGGACCTAGGAACGATTCAAAGGAATATAAAGAGGAGAAGGCAGGAGAGTAGACAACAAAGCCTGAGAAGCGAAAGAAAATTGTAAGAACAAAAGACAGAGGCCAAATTTCAAACAGCCAGAAAAGGATGTGCTTTCTCCTTAAAAGGACACCCAAACAGGCAGAACTATTCCACACTTGACACAGTAGACATGCTGGCTGTGGTACCCTGGTGTTTGCCAGAGCAAAGATTGCATGAAATAATGATGCATATCTATGAAAACACATTTGTATTGGACGCATGCTGAAGAGTCACAACTCACTGTGGCTCCCTGCCACATGTCTACTGCAGGTTGAGAGACCCATAGCAGGAGGAAAGAAATGGGGAAGACATAAGGGACAGAGCGAGAGAAGGAAAAAACCCATGAACTGGATAAGAAACTAGCCGATTTTTGGTATTGTGGCGAGGGCATTTAGGGCTCCTACATTTCAACCCCTTTTGGGCTTGAAAAGGCCAGGTGTGGAGACGGACAATCCATCTCAACCCTTGGCATTTAGGCTAACAGGGAACTCTGACCTCTAGCACATCCCAACATGAAATTAGGGCTCTCAACATCAAAAGAGTTAATTGAAACATTCACTGGAAAGTTTGAATCAATGAGGGTAATTTAAGACACCTGGATAATGAGCCTCATCTAATGCTGTGATGTTTCTCAGGTGCCAAAGAAGAGTATTTGAGGAAAATTATCCCATTTCATGGCCTCAGGATACCCCTTCCCCAAGCAGTCAATTCTAATGCATGAGCGCTCCACGATGCTCTGGTCCCACCCAGGCTAAAGGGTTGATAAATAAGCTCAGTGATATGCCTCATCTAGTCATTCAAAGGGGGGAACAAAACATGAAAGCCTATTCTTGTTGAATCAGCTGCTCTGATTTCCTATGATGTGCATTTTGGATTCATTAGAACAGAGTCCCACATTTATGTACTGAACTCCTGACTCTCTGCTCAGAAAGCATCTCAAATGTGCCTTATGTTCAGACATCCTGGTCTGATCCCAAAGACAGGTGATACCGGTACAATCTTTCTAACTGGATATGGCCCAATCAATTTTCAACGGAACCGGCAATAGGTGCTTAAAATCAAAACAATCCAGACGCTCAGGGCAAATGCTCAAGGTCATGTGACACAAATAAACTATGCCTTGTATAAATGAGGCAGTCTAGTGTAATAAATAGAATACTGGGGGCAGATTGGAGGACGCTGGGTTCACATGCCTGCTCAACTACAAAGCTTATTTGCAACAGCTCCACACATTCTGCGGCAATTATATAGGCATTTGTGCTGACGTTGCACAGATGCTTCCTGAAGCAAACGTGTAAGGTTTGAAAAATAGGTGTGTATCCTTAACATCATGTGCACACTCCTGGGAGCCTGGAGACAGCCATGGCTTCCTCCCCCCCCCCACACACACATGAGTCTGTGGTTGTTGCCAGTTCACCCATGGTAAACACAACTGTGGAGGTTTTGTCACAATGGTTTATATGAAGCCGACAGTATTTCTGCACTCACTGCAGCTGTGCTTGATCAAGTAACAGCAACAGGTCAGCACAGGTTTTTGTTTGTTTGTTTGTTTACATGAATGAAATGGAAATTCAAGGAGTGAAAGGCTTTCAGCAGCACATCGCTGGCACACCAAAACGTTAGGCGAGTGTGAGACAACAACTCGGAGAACACCCCCCACCCCAAAGCTCCCATTTTTTTGGTGTGTGGAGTCAGGTGCATGTGACTGACCCACACTTCTGTTCACTTTAAAAAAGACTTGCAAACTTCCTCAAGTTGAGTTGTCACAAGTGCACCCTATGACTTGTGCACAAGTCGGGTTGTGGGGGGTGGAGACTCTTGACTCGACTCAGACCTGAAATCAGTGACTTGTTCCTAACCCTGAAGATCAGCATGTCTCTCAGTATCTCTGTTTTGTACAATTGGGATACAGGTTATTCACCTAGTCTTGCTACCCTCACCCAATCATTCACACCGAATCATTTGCACACCTGATGGTGAGAAATAAGCAGGGTGTCATCCAGCGTTGTCATTCAGCTGGAACGCTGGGCAGGAGGAACGGGTAAGCGGCAGCCCGCCCAGCGTTCCGGCTGAATGACAACACTGGTGTCATCAGTAATCTGGTACCACTGCACTCCAAGTCAAGAACTTCCAGTGGGTATGTGTAAATGTTTACAAGCATGAGGCACAAGAAACAATCCACAGGAAAGAGTAGATGTCTTCCAGCACCACCTTCTGGAATTGTCCCATTCCTAGATACTGCCTCAACTCCCATCTTAGCCAGGTGGCCCGAAAGGATTATCATTGTCGGTCATATCAAAAGCTGCAGAGAGGTCTAGGGCAGTGATGGCCAACCTTTTGGGCTCCGTGTGTCAACATTTTGGAAAATGCTTAACTTGACACTGCTGCATGTCAATCCCCCTCCCAAACAAAAGAGATATAGTTCTTTTTATTCATTTATTTAAACAAAAAATACAGTCCAGTCATGGTGGTGCTATGTAGTCTATAAAGAAACATCAGATAATTGCAAAACATGAAAAATGAGTAAAATAAACTCAATTTTTGTCAGGTGTTGGTGAACTCTAGTGTGCCATCCCAAACATTGTGGTGTGTCACCTTTGACACACGTGTCATAGGTTCGCCATCACTGGCCAAGGGAAAACAACAGGGCAAGACTCTCTTGGGATAGATCAACCAGGTAACTAAGGTAAATTCAGTAACAGGCATGGACTGGAGACCAAAACTGATTGATATGTTAGTTTAATTCTTGTCTCAAAGTAAGTACCATACCTTTTATAAACACATGGAGGGGGGGATAAAATAGGTAAACCGAACTTTTCAGCCCTAAAAGAACGAAATATAAGAAACAGCAAAAAAAAAAATGCTGTAAAAATTAAAATAAAAGGTTGGACCATGTTTACAAGTTTTATTCCCACCTGAGATGCCTGGGCAACATTCTCCAATGGAAGGAAGCTTCCAGCAAACTGATTTATATCGAATTCCTAGCTTAGGACTCCTAAATCAACATGCCAACGGTGCTAGCGAGTGAAAGTGCAGGGCCAGCATTTCTTGCTATGGCTGAAAGCAAACTGAAAGCTGTGAGTGAAGGATTGCGGCAAGGTCCTGTACTGCCAGGTAAACACAGGTGCGATGGGAGGAAAGTGGCTGGGGCTACCCCGTCCAGCAGCCAGGGAAACACTGGCAGTCACACTGCTGAAGTTGAAGGCTGCCGGGGAAAAGAGGGGGAGTGTGCATGCGTGGGCACAGAGTCTTGCTTTAAATCAACTCTTCTACTTGTGGCTCCGCGTTCCAGTAGCGAGGCTGAGATTGCCTTACCAGGCTTTTCCTTTCTCCCCCATCGCATCTCCAGGCCCCTTTCATATGAAGCAGCAGGAGGTTATTCCCGACTCATTTACTGGCATCTAACAAAGATTATTTTATATATGTAGGAGGCTGAAGCTCCTTTTCAAAAGCATCCCGTTTTGCTGACCGTCAGAAGGCCTAGTGTTTTCTTGCACATGCGTGTGCGCCTTTTTGGCTGATTCTTAATCAGAGGAGTCAACAGAGGACTCGATAGGAAACCACAAATGTAGTACAGGCCTCCCTGGAATGCGTCACTTCAGGCTGCTGCAGGAACAAGTCACCAAGTGACAACACACTCAAGAGCACACAGGATGTTAACCAAAGATTCTGTTGGTTAACAGGTGAGACCACACTAACAAGTTGTTGAATTGCAAATAGAGTGGGTATGAAATTGTATCCAGATTTAAAAATGGATCAGGTGTTGAAAACTGAAGTCCAAAATCTTTTAGGGCGCAATCCTAGGGTTGACGTTGGGCCGACACAACCCATATTGGTAAAACATAAACTCTCCGCGTATGCAGAGGAAAAAAAAAGGCAATTGGCAAGATGAAAGGCCAAAGGCCAAGACAAAACTCTTCTCCCATAACTGAGCTGAAAACAGCTTCCCTGGGCCTCTCTGTGCCAGCTTGACTACATATGGCATATGAACAACTATCAAGGGCAACTATCAAGCAGCGCATCATAGACACTAAGACAGAGCGATCTCACCAGTGTCTCAGAACTCTACATTAGGGAAGATCTTGGGTACATTGTGGCTGTCACACCCTATCTCACCCCGCTGGAGAACTAAAAGCACAGAAGGGCATTTCTCCTGGCCAGACTCCAAGGGCTTCCCGTGGAAGTGTCTGAGAAACAATATAAAAAGATTCTTTTTACAGAGCACTCTTGCCCTTGTGGCTCGGATCAAACTGAAACCACTGAGCACATGCAGCTTTACTGTTTGTATTATAGGGATACTCATGCCACTCTCATTTCCCCATTGCTGAGCCAGTTTTCGGGGCGTACGTGTCAACAATATATTTATTTGCTGTTCTCCGACACAAACCCGATCATTACATAATAGTGTTCCAAAATTCTCTGCGGCAGCAATAAGTATCTGGAAACTGATGCTGAAAGAACATGAACCCATTTATTTGGAATAACCATACTTCTGGTATAGCAGGCTCAAACGTACTGCATACCAATATGGGTTGTGTCGGCCCAACGTCAACCCTAGGATTGTGCACTAAAAGATTTTGGACTTCAGTTTTCAACACCTGATCCATTTTTAAATTTGGATACAATTTCATGCCCACTCTATTTGCAATTCAACAACTTGTTAGTGTGGTCTCACCTGTTAACCAACAGAATCTTTCCATCCCAAACCCTAATGTGTGACTCACTGACTGATGCCATTTCTGGTGCTCAAAACAGAAAATAAACCGAATAAGGGCCAATTCATACGCTCACCAACTCTGGAATCACGAAAGAGCAAGGGTATACGCATACATGTACATATTCTCCCTCTAAAGAAAAGGGACAACACAAACCATGCAAATCTAAAATACAATATGTCACACAATATGTCACACTTTGAGAGCACAATCCTAATCTGGAGTTAGGCCGGCACAGTTAGGCCAGCAAAGTTTGGCTGGCACAAGGGCCACTGTAAAGCGCATTTGGACCACTCTCTAAGTCAGGGAGGATGGTGCACGCCTGTGTGCTGGGCTCTCTAACTCCGAGAATGGTCCAAACATACATTACGGTGTCCCTTGTGTTGGCCAAACCTTGCTAGCCTAACTGTGCTGTCCTAACTCCAGATTAGGATTGCACTCTCAATGAGATATGCACACACCTGCTACACAAATTTTCCGTTGTTTTCAGAAATAATTCTGTTGCCAATGCCTAGAAGAAGGTAAGAGTCAAGTGTGTGGCCAGACTAAAAGAATGAAGAATATGTTCTTTATCTAGGACTTAATTAGCAAAATGGGCATTCTGGCCAAGTTGGTTGGCTGAAGTTTCTTTTTTTCAAAAAATAAAACTTTTCCAGGTCATTTCTGAGAAGTTTAGTATACTTGAAAGTGAAAGATTAATAGCATTGGCTAGGTTCAGGCATAATGTAGGCAGGTGTCAGGCAAAATTCCCCACACACGCTAAGGATGCCAATACTCTCAGTGCTGAAAAGGCTTTTCATAGTGTCTCCAGAGAACTTTCATTTAAGATTTGGTTAAACCTCTCTTTTCCCTTTGGAGAAAAAGTAGTTTATTGCATGTAATTTTGTTCCTTGGCTTCTGCAGTCATCAAAGCTCGTGGCCCATCAACTTTCCCCACAATTGAGCACCTGTTGGGGATGACTTTTTATTTCCATTGTTTTATGCAGTGAAGACAGAACCCTGAATGTGCCAGGATGAGATCAGATGCCTCCATGAACAAGCTTGTGAGGGGAAGTGGGGAAAAAGCTGGCTTGGGTTATTTGATTGTCAGTGCCAGAACAAGACCATCAGTACCAGGGCCTTAAAAGAGAGTTGATCTTCCCCATAGTTGTCAGGTGAATTGGAGAGTGAAAAAAGTTCATCTGACTAACTGACATTAGATGAGTCACAGATTCCTTCCCTGACAAATGCTAACCCTTATGCTTTAAAGTAACAATACACTAAGATCTCTCTCTCCCCCGCCCCAAATACTGAGCAAACACTCTCTCACTTTGTGGGTATATACATGGAGAGAGAGAGAGAGAGAGAGATGATTGAGACATACAAAATTATGCATGGAAGGGATAAAGTCGATAGAGGGTAGAGGGATGTTCTTTTCCCTCTCTCAAAACACCAGAACCAGGGGGCATCCGCTAAAACTGAGGGTTGGGAGAGTTAAAACAGATAAAAGGAAGTACTTTTTTACCCAGCGGGCAGTTAATCTGTGGAACTCTTTGCCACAGGAGGTGGTGATGGCATCTGGTCTTGATGCCTTTAAGAGGGGATGGGACGGATTTCTGGAGGAAAGGTCCATCGTGGGCTATAGGCAATGATGGATTGTGCAACCTCCTTACAAAGGTGGTGGGCTACTGGTACCGGGTGCAAGGGAGTGGCAACAGGATGCAAGCATCTTGTTGCCTCATGCCTCCCTGGGGCACCTGGTGGGCCGCTGTGAGATACAGGAAGCTGGACTAGATGGGCCTTTGGCCTGATCCAGCAGGGCTCTTCTTATGTTCTTATGTTAGAGAGAGAGAGAGAGAGAGAGAGAGAGAGAGAGAGACCATGCTTTTAATGAAATCCCAGGCATTTTGCAAAATGCCTTCTAATAAGATAGTGCTATTATTATTATTATTATTATTATTATTATTATTATTATTAGTAGTAGTAGTAGTAGTAGTAGTAGTAGTAGTAGTAGTAGTAATGATAATAACTGAATTTATATCCCGCCTTTCTGCCCCATACTAGGCCAGGATTCAATTAGCTGCTTCAGCTCCCGCAAGGGGCTTGCCCCAGCATCGTGGAATGCCTTTTTTTTTTCTTTTAAGCAGCTGACCCACATCACATATAACAAAGAGCCTTGAAACTCCCCTCAGATCCCAGAACAGTTTGTCAGGTGGGATGGGGATCGGCTGCTAGAGAAAAGCAAGTCTGTAGCCCCCTGGCACTACAGGCCATTTAGAACCCAAGAAACTCCAATGAACTGCAACAGTCTAGATTTGTCAATCTATAGAAAAACAAAATCTGTACACAACATTATTTAGAGTTATTCTGCTAAAGGAAGAAATCTATGTACCAAAAATTTAGCTAGCTAATCGGGGGCTAAGATTAAAGATATGAAACGAGTGAGAAACTTGCAAAATTCTCCCAGGAATCACTTTCAGTTTGCTAGACTCTGCTGGAAATTGGGAACTAGGGGCGTAATCCTAACCAGCTCTTCAGTATTGACATAGCTGTGCCAATGGGGCATGTTCTGCATTCTGCAGTGGAATAGTAGTCACAGGGGCTTCCTCAAAGTAAGGGAATGTTTGTTCCTTTACCCCGGTGCTGGAGTACTGGTTAGGATTGCGCTCTAAGTGACATACAGTGAGGTGACAGGTACTAGATAAAAACCATGCCTAGAATGACACATGAGGAGGAACAATAGCAGACATGCCCTTCATTCAGAGTCAAGTCACTTCTGACCCACGTTACAACCAAAACGGTCCATTCCCATTTAGCAAGCCATACATCTGCCTGTCGAGTGACTAACATCTAAATTCACCCATGTGACACAATGCAACATAGAAGGGATGTGAAGTCAGGCACAGATGGGCAAGTGGAGTCCCATTCCCACCCCCATGTAAGCAAACTGAACCACATTACTGCATGCAGGACTGAGGGTTTTAAGATATCAATCAATCAATCAATCAATCAAAAAGTATTTATAGACCGCTTTTCAACATGAAGTTCCCAAAGCGGATTACAGGCAAATAATAATAAAGTTAAATGGCTCCCTGTCCCAAAAGGGCTCACAATCTAAAAATATCTGATCTGCTTAGACCGTCGTGAGACAGGTTAGTTTTACCCTACTGATGATGTGTTGCCATAGCAATCCTACTCAGTACGAGAGGAACCACAGGTTCAGACATTTGGTGTACGTGCTTGGCTGAGGAGCCAATGGGGCGAAGCTACCATCTGTGGGATTATGACTGAACACCTCTAAGTCAGAATACCCCCTAAGTGTAACAATACTGCAGCGCCGCAGAGCCTTTTTACCCAGTGGGTAGTTAATCTGTGGAACTCTTTGCCACAGGAGGTGGTGATGGCATCTGGCCTAGATGCCTTTAAGAGGGGATTGGATGGATTTCTGGAAGAAAAGGCAATGATGGATTGTGCAACCTCCTTAAATTAGTAGTAGGCTACTTCAGAGTACCGGGTGCAAGGGAGTGGCAACAAGATGCAAGCGTCTTGTGTCTCATGCCTCCCTGGGGCACCTGGTGGGCCACTGTGAGATACAGGAAGCTGGACTAGATGGGCCTTTGGCCTGATCCAGCAGGGCTCTTCTTATGTTCTTATGCTTGCTAGATCTGACAGAAGTGTTGCCCTGGTCTATCAGTCAACACATTTGTTAAAAGAACTGCTACTGGAAAACTGTTTTTCTGCTCAATAGGTAAAGTTGTTCATTGTTCACAATAATCCCTGCTCAATAGGTAAAGTTGTTCATTAGGAACCATCACTTCTGAGCAACTAAACAAATGTGCCAACTTGGAGGGGGGGATCTGTTGTAGAGACAGCTTCAAACCACCCCAATTAATACCTGACTCCATTTTAACTATGTATTACTTTTAAATTCCACCCATCCTCCATGAAGTTCAGGATGATTGTGTATGCTGTTCCCCCATCATCATCATGAAGTAGGTTAGGGGGAGAGATGGTAATTAGCCCAAGTTCACCCAATGAATTAAACTATGACTGATTGGGGATCTGAATCTTGGTTTTCCCATTCCTAGTCCAGCACTCCAATTATTACACCCAATTGACTCAATCTGGCAAACCACTTACACTCAGTGGGTGTGTGCAAACCACTTACACTCATGTGGCCAGAGCAATCTTCTCTATGACACCAGAAAGGAATATTATAGTAGGGGTAAAAAGGTAAAGGTTTCCCCATGACTGAATGGTCTAGTCATGACCGATTGTAGGGGGCGGTGGTCATCTCCATTTCTAAGCCGAAGAGACAGCATTGTCTGAGGGCAAGCTTCTGTGGTCATGTGGCCAGCTTGACGCTACGCCATAGCACATGGAACGCCGTAACCTTCCCACCGAAGTGGTCCCTATTTATCTACTTGCATTTTTAGGTGCTTTTGAACTGCTAAGTTGGCAGGAGCTGGGACAAGCAGCAGGAGCTCACTCCGTCGCACGGTCTTGAACTTCCAACCTTCCGGTCAGAAAGCTCAGCAGCAGCAGTTTAACCCGCAGCGCCACCATGTCCCTCTTGTAGGGGTAGCAGTAATTTACTATGAGTTCATGGGATTCTCAACAATGCTACTCAGATCAGAGCAGTTTGAACTTTCTGAGCGTGTGGCAACAAAGGGAGTGTGACAAGAATTGGTCTAATTAATCTGTTGGTGTGGGCCTCAGTACCTTTAAATGGGGTTTGGACTGATATATGGAGGTAAAATCGATCACAAGTTACAAGCTACAATGCAACCCCTGGGCTTTAGAGGTAGCCTATCTCCGAATGCCTGATATAAGGGACTGGCATCTTGTTGTCTTGAATGCTCCCTGAAGCCTCTTGTGGGCCAGTGTGAGATACAGAAAGCTGAACTACGTCGGCTCTTGGCCTGATCGAGCAGAGCTCTTCTTAAGTCCTTCTAGAGCCCATAGCTCAGGTTCACACCTTGGCAGCATCTGTTAAAAGTGTCTCAGAAAGACAGGCCAGTTTCAGGGCCTTTTCCTGAAACTGTTCAGTCCTTGCCAGGTGGAATATACAGTACTGAGATAGGTGGAACAATGATCTGATGCATTGTGCATTGTTTGAAGGTTTAATGAAATCCATAGATCCACCCACCAATTCCCTAGCTACCTGCAAGGACGTAGCTTTAATATGTACCCACTGTATGGTACATATTTGTCTAATTAATCTGATGGTGTGGGCCTCAGTACCTTTAAAGGGTTTGGACTGATATATGGAGGTATATTGGTACCATACCCACTGTATGGTACCAATGCTATTATCAAATTCGCAGATGATACGACAGTAGTGGGGTTTATTAATGAGAACAACGAGACTGCGTACAGAAAGGAAGTACAAGGGCTGATATTGTGGTGTAAAGAAAACCATCTTACACTTAATGCCAAAAAAACTAAAGAGCTTATAATTGACTTTAGGAGGAAGAGAGATGTGCATTTGCCTTTGTATATAAACGGTGAGGAGGTGGAGAGGGTTGGCAGTTTTAAATTTTTGGGTACCCACATTTCATTGGACCTCACATGGACATTAAATGTTGATATGCTAGTGAAGAAGGCGCAGAAGAGGCTGTACTTCCTAAGGGTGCTTGGGAGGATGAACCTTTCTCAGCGTCTACTTCTGGCCTATTATCGCAGTACCATCGAGAGTGTCCTGACATACAATATTTTAGTATGGTACGGGAGCAGCTCTGTAGGGGATAAGAAGGCACTACAGAGAATTATTAATGTGGCCCAGCATACTATCGGGCTCCGGCTACCTACCCTTGATGATATTTTCGCCACCCGCTGTTTAAAGAAATCACATAACATCCTTAGAGATTTTTCCCATCCTGCTTACAACCTTTTTGAATTGCTGCCTTCTGGCAGGAGATATAGGACTATTAGAACTCGGACGACACGTTTCATAAACAGTTTTTACCCTAGAGCTATAATAGCACAGAACAATGAACTTAAGTACCAGTAGATAGGGGCAGTCGGACTGTACTATTGTCTATTGTGTGGATGTTTGTGTTTAAAAGAGGAATTTTAAGGGAGGGTAGGGGGTGGGGGGGATGTGGGGGGATTGTTTGGGAGCTTAGTGTGTGCGTTGGTTTTGGTCTCCGGGTGTCAGTGAATTTCGTTGTGTAATACAATGACAATAAATAATAATAATAATAATAATAATAATAATAATAATAATAATAATAATAATAATAATAATAATCCCAATTAGCCTCCTCCCCCCACAAAAAAAAGAGTGGGAGGGATAACAGGTCAACATGGGATAGGATGTGATGTCGCCATCACACCTTCTCGGTTGGAAGGCTTCTTTCCCTAACGTCTGGTCTGGTGGTAAAACACCAAAATGGACACAAGAGTCTCTCAGTAGGCATACAAAGGTTTACAAACAGGTTAATATTTCATTTATTTGTGTGTTTGAAGAACAAATTTCTCTGTTTGTTAAATGTCATTTTCCATCTTACACAATTCATCTGAAAGTTTTTGCATTTTTTAAAAGAAGTGTTTGACTAGTGCTTCAGTCATTTTCCTGTTCAGCCACTTTCATTTTGAACAACAAAGAATTTTGTAGCGCCTTAAAGACTAAGTGTGAAGTATGTTTAATTTCAAAAGGTAAACTGGGGGCAGGGAAGAAAGAGACATATGATCATCTCTTTGCATTTTCAAATCTTCATAAATATTATATATCATTACTAGCTTGTCCTTACCCAGCGTTGCCTGGGTATTTATTTATCCCAAGCTTCTATTAGACAGGAAAAGGAATGAATTCTATCTATAGTGTAAAATTGAAGTAATTTTATGTACAGGAAATTAAAAGTATAAGTACAGTATAAAAATTATAAAGTACAATCTGTTACAAATTCCCTATAATATTAATTTAACTCAGCTTGATTATAAACAACATTTTAGTTTCACTTCCAGGAGCAAGAATAAAAAATAAATTCTTGGGTGAACCCACCCTTGAGCAAGCAACAGAAAGTTGTCCGTGGGAGAAACATGGCGATCTCAAATCCACTCCACAGTACTTAACAGACTGCCCCTGTGGCTTGCTGATCGTGATCGAGAATGCAAGTCTCACTGGAAATTGCAATCTCTTAAAATTAAAAGGGAGATCTGTCGGATTGAGTGTTATCTGTGGGATAAAAACTGTTTCACCCTCTCCCTTTCTTGTCAAGATAGTTGCTTCAATTACATTACCCAGCATCTTCTTGACACACAGCCTTGTATTGTGCCATTGCAAAGTTTTGGCAGGTCGAGGTTCCGTAGTAAAATAATTGGAGATCCCACTGTAAGTAAAAGACGATGTGGTGGCAATGCAGCCGGATCAAGTGAGTTTAGGAAGTCTGATGGGAAATTGACGACCTCATAGGCATCTACTACGGTATCAATAGACTTGTATTCAGTGACTACGCCTGGTAACATGGCAAGTATTTGAATGGAGTCCAAGACCGGGGCATAATGATTTCTAAAAATTTCCAGAAGGTTCTACAGAGTTCTATTCGACTACACTTGGGCTTAAATCTCATTGGGACTGTCACCAATCAGCTTAGCGACCCCGAAAACTATGGGTTTGACACTAATGTCGGTCATTTTGGACATTTTATTGTTCACCTCTTCTCACCCCCCATGCCGATGGAGGCTGAATGTGGACTTACACGGCATCGGGAGTGTCACTGTTCATCTCAGCGACCCCGAAAACTATGGATTCGACACTAATATCGGCCGTTTTCATTTATTTTTACATGTCACCCTCTTCCCACCCCCAGGGGTGCGAGGGGTGTCTTACCCCCACAGTATTTCTAGAAGTGGGATGAGTTGTGAAATCTGAAATCAAATGGCGTCCTCTACACCACCATCAGCGTGCTGTGGACATTCTATGTCCAAGTGCTGTATCTTGCACCCCTTCTCACCCCCCATGCTGAGGGGGGCCGAACTCTGACTTAAACAGCATCGGGAGCATCGGCGTTCATCTTGGCGACCCTGGAAACTATGGATTCGACACCAATATAGGCCGTTTTTGAGTATTTTTACATGGCACCCCGTTCACACCCCCACCCCTAGGGTATTTCTGCAGTATACCCCTGCAGTATTTCTTTCCAGAGTGTAAGGCATATGTGTACCAAGTTTGGTGTCAATCGCTTGAGGCGTTCCAGAACTATGCTGAAACATACACACACACAAACACACATCCAATTTTATATATATATATATATATAGATTTAGAACACATATATACACACCCACCCACTTTTCAATTAAAGATGTTCTCAACATAGTTTACATAGCAAAGCAATAAGAAAATCATTTTCTATCCCAAAGGGATTCACACTATTGCAAATAGTATGGCCCAGACCCAAACACCACCTACAAGAATGGCCAAGGGCCTTCGAACATCTAGTATGACTTGTTGTTTGTATCTGAACAGCAATTCCCTGCATGTTGCACTGCAAACTACTTTTGAAATTCCCAGGTGTCAAAAGCAGCTTGCCAAGCACAATTAAATATTGATGTTTGGTTTAATACCCCAAAGGGCAACACAGAGTGTACGTTCTTTACACAGTTCTTTGTACTGAGGTCTTAGGACTGAGATCTATAAACTCCAAAAGACAAAAGAAAAAGAAGAGAATCACGGTATAGCAGGAGCAAGAGTCTCCTTAAGGTATCAAGGCTGAAGCTTATGGTTGCCCTGTGCTGCCAGAACTCATGTTCCAGCACCACAGGGTGTTTTCTGGCTCCGCGAAATCCAAGCAGCAGCACAGAACGTGCAGCAACGGCTCCATAAGTTGGTGGCAGAGCCTTGTCATGGGCAGGGAGTGGAGAACATTGGTGATTGGGGACGAGCAGGGGGATTGGGCGTGGGAGGACAGTGGGCATGAAGGGGGCGGATCCCCGCAGCAGTGACCTGCACCAAGACCCCACCCCTTTTGGGGCACTTTTTGGTCCATTGGCACAGATGCATACTATAATCTGATAAAAACCTGATTCAGCTGGGAATGGTTTATCATGGGAATGCAACAGGATTGCAGCATTTTGCTCTTGCAAGACATATAACGCAATCCTAAACTGGAGTTAGGCCGGCATAAGCTAAGCCCGCAAAGTTTGGCCGGCACAAGGGCCACCGTAAAGTCTGTTTGGATCACTCTCGGAGTCAGAGAGGCCAGCACACAGACGTGAGCCATCCTCCCCGACTCCAAGAGTGGTCCAAACACGCTTTATGGTGTCCCTTGTGCTGGCCAAACTTTGCTGGCTGAGTTTATGCCGGCCTAACTCAGTTTAGGATTGCACTCTTAGTCTCTAAGGCCTGATGCTGCTGCAGTGCAGCTCCAAGGTAAGGGAACTAATATTCCCTTACCTCGAAAAGGCCTCTGGGACTGCCTGCCCCCAAAGCAGGCTGCAGAGCACACCCTGTTGGCCCGGCTGTATCTGTGGTGGAAAGTTGGACAGGACTGGGCCCTAAGGCTAAGGAGACAGATGGCAAATTTTCCTGTAAAACCACTACTGTTTAGATACTTAGGAAGAACCATATGCTTGCTTTTGTAGTGAAGAAATGTGTGGGAAGGACTCCACTCCACAAAAATGTACTCAACAGCTGATGAATGCACATAAGCCATAAAAAAGCCCTGTTTGCAATAAGAGGAAACGGATATGGCTACAAACCCTCACCGATGAGAGACAAACAACAGATATCTTGTTAAAAGGAAGACACAGATCATTCCCCAACAGCACATGTGGCTACCAATGGGAGGAAAGATCATAATCATAAAGAAATCCCACTGCTTATTGCTTCCATGCTGAGCATATATGTGGCTTTTTGGCACCCTGCTCATAATGGTCTGGGCTGATATCATTGCAGCAATGTCTTGTGCTAGTCAAGCTGGAAAGACACAGTTAGGCTGCATGTGAGTTTCAATGCTATTTTGATACTGTTGCTCATATGAGATGAGCCAGCCTGCACTTCAAGACCCCAGAGAATCATCATCGCTCCCAAGTACATGATACTTGCACCTGAAGTCACCACCCCCATAAGCAGAGGTGCTTGTTTCCAGTGCGTTAGGTAGGATTACAGCCTACTGAACACAATGGGCTTACTTCAGAATAAATAACACTGTTTTGAAACTACCCATAATATAGGACGTGGTGGTGCTGCAGGTCAAACTGCTGCTGCTGGGCTTTCTGACTGCAAGGTTGGGAGTTTGAGACTGCGTGACGGAGTGAGCTTCCGTTGCTTGTCCCAGCTCCTGCCAACCTAGCAGTTCGAAAGCACCAAAATGCAAGTAGATAAATAGGGACCACTTCGGCGTTCCGTGCACTATGGCGTAGAGACTGGTCACATGACCACGGAAGCTTGTCCGAGGACAAACGCCGGCTCTACAGGCTTAGAAACGGAGACGAGCACTGCCCCCTACAGTCGGTCACAACTAGTCGATTTGGTCGTGGGGAAATCTTTACCTTTTTACCCATAGTATACAGTCAGTCCTCTTCGCGAGAGTTCCTGGAAACTCTCGCAGATAGTCAATTCTCAGATAATGAACCATTGATCAATGGGATTTGCTGCAAGAAGCACATATCTGCCATCAGAAGAATCCAGTAGGGACCCCTTAGGAAGCCAGCAGAGTGCAGCATTAGTGCCAAAGGGTTTCTGAATGCTGCAGACGCCTTCCAGGGGCTGCAGAGATCTTCAGAATGGCAGCTATGACCAGCATGGGCCCCATAAACATGGCCAGCGGATGCCTCTGCCAGCCATTTTAAAGGGGTCAGCACTGGTCACAGGTGCCCATTCTGAAGGTCCTCTTCAACCTTCTGAAGATCTCTGCATAAGTGGACAACAAGGACAGAGTTGCAGCTAATCAGGTAGGTAGCAATTCTGCTCCTTGAAATAAGCGAATTTGCAGATAGCAAGTTTGCATACAAAAAGGATTCACTAGATTCAGCTTTTGCATGCATCATACCTGCAGTTTAGGGGGTATTTTGGATTGCTTGAGCCTGAACAGCCAGCACCTGGATGTTGAAACACCACCTAGAAACTTCTTACAGTTATTGCTTAAAATAATCTTTTGATATGATATTTGAGCTGTGTAGTGGAATTGTATAGTGCATTGGCTGAAAGAATGATTCAAGTTATCGCTGGCTTAACTTTCATCCCCACCACAAGCTCACTAAATAAAGCTCATTTAATGCAAGCAAACTCTTTCCCTCAGCCCTCTATAATGCTGGCTCAGGGGTGGTCCTGGGCGGACAGGTGGGTGGAACTGGGAGGGGGCAGGCATGCCGGCCTGGGGAGGGGGTGGGATTGCGATGCGGCCCCAATTCTGGATGCACGGCTGCCTCGGAGAAGCACACTGGGGAGGCTGGTGCCCTTCAGGTGCAAGGGCACAAACGTGGTAAGTTTATCTCCTTTTGGATTAGTTTTCATATTTCTGGTCTTTTAATTGTTTAATTGCGACTCACACTGAACATCGTAACAAGAAGGTGTGTTAGAAGTATCTGAAACAAAGAAACAGGGAGGTTTCACAGGCTGACAAGTATCTGCCTCTCTGCATTTAGATGAGATCTTGCCTTTTTTGTTTTGTTTTGTTCCAGTAATCTTTTGTGGCAAATTGCCCAAGCCACTATTCTCCAAGAAATCCATGTGCTCTGTGATTTCATTTGACAGCTCCATCGTATCTCTACAACTATAGTAAATGACCTAAAATGGCACCCATAGTTAAGTAGCGGGAATTAAGGATAGAGACAGGCCAGGGCTTCTAGGAGAAGTCACAGCCCCACTCTTGCAAACTTGTATCTCAGGCATGGACTCTCATCGTGCATGAGGAAACAGGGCATCACATTCTCAGAAGCACTCCCATGGCAGAGCCAGCCCACCTATGAGACCAGTTGGCAGTGGATTGGTGGAGGGTACCCATTTCTGTCCACCTACTTGCCTCCATTGCTTCTCCATGGATGGGAAAAGCAAGAGGGGGACAGAGGAAGAGGAAACATCAAGGGGAGAAGAGTGCTGAGCTAGACCATTGAAATATGGGACGAGCAGAGACTGGCACATTGAGTAAGGGGGGCAATGTTTGGTAGGCTGCCTGACACTTGTCAGGAGGTCTTGGGTTTGGCCTACCCTTGGAGTAGAAAAATGGCTACTCATCTATGGCTGAGATCTCGTGAGCACATTTCCATCAAAGGCTGAATCCCATGCACACTTACATGAGTAGAAGCCAAAGTAAAGCTCCTTAGGACTGCAAGCCCTATATTTAAAACAAACAAACCTATTGTATGGTAAGACTGCAATTTTGTACAAACAAGTACTGCTGTTAATTATTGTAAACAAGTATAAATCAAATTGTTAAAGCCACAACTATTACTCTTACATCACTATATTCCAAAATGCTTTAACTAATTATCAGTTAATACAACTGGAAGCAATATTACTGAAAACTAGAAAAATGAATACTGTATAAGATAACTTGGCTCTATTCTGCCTCTTAGAGTTTCTCAATATAGCTTTTGCCCCCCCTTTTAAGCGGCACAGCTAAGAGATAAATACTGATCATATTCCAGAATGTACTAAAAGTTTAAATTAGGCAAATGATTTTTTAATACCCAGATCACATAAACACACATGCTTTAGAAAAGTATACCTTAAATAGAAAAATACTAGACAATCTTCCTATGCAGTACACCTTTCTGCACAAGTAAAATAAATATAAATTCCTTAAAATTTAGGTACTGTATTATGCTGGTGCATCAAAGATGCTTTTGTGGGGGGGGGGCTATAGAAGGGGAATGTTTATAACACTGGCACGTCTGTCTTTAAAATAATATGTCACAGTGGTAAATTTGCACAAACTGTCATTTTGGGCTGTAATCCTGCAGATCATCATCTGCAATATACACAAAAACCCTGTAGAAAATATCACTGCCTAGCTGGATCCCAGGAACAACACACACTAGATTTTACATTTGCCTAAGGAAGTGTCCTGCTGTGGGAACTCTTTGTGTTGACTCGAAGAGTTTATAACTCTACAGCATGCTTGTAATCACCGAGGAAAGCAATTCTAGAACGCACACTTCAGCTAACCTTCAAACAGCCTTCTTCACTATGGCAAGCAATCTAGAACTAGATATGTAGCACATGTCCCTTTTTTGTGTGAATAAAGCAAGATCACAGAATAAGTACAATGTGTAACATCTGTGACCTGAATCTGGCTTATGTTGTTTATTTTTAAGATTTATATCCTGCCTTTGATCAAAATGATATCCAAGGCAGCTTGCAATAGATTTAAAAAAAAAAAAAGCAGTCCTAAATTCTCAAGAGGCAGAGATCAGAGTGTGCTTCCGTTGGTTGTGTCCCAAGTCAACCAAAGTTGGAACTGTGGTTTCTTTCCCTATTCCTTCTAGTGTGGAAGGGGGAAAAAGTCCTCCAACTGTTCCTTTTCTGGCTGATGGATAAAGAATGATCTTAACATGGAATTCAGTTTGGGGCAGGAAATGGAACTTTCCCATGGCCTTTCGTCCCTTAACCAATGGCAAGGGGCAGGCTATGGTTGACGGATTATCAAATATAATTGAGGGTTGTATCCAACTTGCTTGGACATAAATTGTCCAGGCCCATGACAGTAAAAAATACACACCTTCTGGGGACTGGCAAGATGCACAAACAGACTCCATGTCTTTTGCCATGGCTCATCATGTCAGCTTTCAGACAAAAGCTTAACCATTTTAGATCGCCCAAATTGTTCCACAGTTTTCCTTGTTGAGCTTAGGGACCAATGTGGACCTTAGTTGAACCAATGCCGTTTCACATGAGACTGGGAACTGAGGCATTATTGGTAATCTGAAAATTATGGCTTTAAGTTGTGAATCGTAGTAGCTTACAAGCTTACAAACTACTTGTAAAGGTAGTTTACAAGTTGCGTGTACACAACTTGCAGCCAATGAAAGCCATTTCTGTATCCATAAATTAATGGTTGATAAACCTAAGCACTTCTACTATCAGATTCCTAGTTACTTAGGTGTCTTACACAAGGCAGGCATTTTTATTTTACTTTCATATACTAGCATCTGGCCTGACATTACTCAGACCAGCATTACGTTAGTTAAAAGCAGGGTCAAAGACCTCCCAGCAATTAAGGCAAGTACTCCCCCGCTCCTAGCCTGCTAATGTGCTAGCTTCTGCTCCTCCCAGGGCCCGGCCCTGTGAGTTATGTGAATAGGAACGAAGTGAAGCCAGGGGGCGGGCTTAGCGGCGATGTCATTATACTCAAAACATTGCTGATTCCAAGCATTTCAGATTGGTTTGCGCGTGATGTTTAGGACTTAATAGTTTACTCCTGAAGTAAAAACTTACCAAAATAACAACGTGTGATTGTGTAGAAACATCATTGGTAACCTAATTATGAGTTAATATGCAATTCCAAGGTTTAATTCCGGTAATTATATTACTGAACACACCGGACGAAATGCCACTTGCTGTCTATTTAAACTTGGATTGCACTGTTTTGACAGACTCATTTTTGAAATCTACACAACCAAAAATAAAGTGTGAACGGGAAGGAAAGAAAAAAAGGGGTGGGTGGGCAAAAATTAGATAAATATGTAGGAAAATTACATTAAAATCTCTCAATGTATAACACAAGTAGTTGTCAATATGAGAGTAATTCTTTTTTACTTCTAGGCTATTAAGAGTATTTTTTTAAAACTTCTACACTCACACCCCCCCCCCATAAAACAAATTCTGTTAACGTTCAGAAGTTCGAAAATATTACCGTAGAAAATGGAAGGCGGGGGAAAAAAGTGTAAATGGGAAGGGGGGAAAAAGGAGGGGGGAAATTTAATTTTTTTTACCTTCTAATCTAGACCATTAACAGTGGGTGTCAGAAAATGGTGAATAAGACTGCTAGGAACAACAAGGAATTACACAGCTTCAAAAAAAAGGCACTCACTGAATTTTTTATTGAACCGATGTAATGTGAATACATGAATCTTTCCGTGGAAATTAAGTCCCATTTTTCGTCCAGTGATTCGCACACCCGTATGCAGAACACACAGGAATGATTAAAGACGTTGAGATTAACTTTTACACACGGGCAGGGAGATTTTAATTCGTGACTCCGCGGCGGCAATCCTCCTTCGCGGCGATGATCTCAGTTTATACCCATGGCTTCAAGAATGTGACGTCATGTTTCCTCCAGTCAATATATAACCTCCTTCGTTCCTCCCATCTCCCATTTCCTGTTTTGGAAAAGGAAGAGGTACAGAACAAAAGAGAAAATGTGGAGAGGACAGGAGAGTGGCCGGCTAGAGCATCTTCTCTAGCTCTCCACACTCTTCTCCTCCATGCTTTTTGCTCCATCCCTCTCTTCCTTTTCCAGTCTAGAGAGTAGAAGAAGGAGAAGCTGGGAAGACAAGTACATTTCATCTCAAGCAAAATTCAAAACAAATGTGGGAGTTTCTCTCAGGTGAAACAGCTGAGGAATTTCAAAAGCAGCCAAAAGAATGACTACAATACTAGCAAATGTTTTTCCCCCTAGAGGGGTTCCACACATCTCTGTAAAATTAAAGGGACTGAAGTCTTTTTTTATTTTATTTTACCCCAAGCCACTGTGAAAACACACCTACCTGAATAAGGTACAGAGTTGCTTCTCCAGAGTGGCTCAGGTGAAGGGAAAAAATATTTTCTTTTATCCTGGATGTCTCTTACTAGCTATTATTTTCAAGAATTCACCAGGCAAATAATCTGTTAAAAATCATGTGAAGTACACTCTGGTGGCTAAAGGTAGGACAAGCATTGCTGGCTTATTTGTTTGGTTTCCTAAGAAACCACATACAGTATCACTCAAAGCAATTATAGATCTATAGGGCACAGTATATATAGTTTGAGCCTCAGGTTAGGCAGAGATCACTGTCTTTGAATAAATTCTGAGCTCCTATTTACATAATCAGGGGTGAAGCTCCTTTATAAAAGGAGCCTTAAAGTTCTAACAAGCTATACCTGCAATCCTATACAGTATGCAAATTGCATCCTGGTTCTGTTCCAGAGCACAAAAATCTTTAGAACTTGTCAATCTAACCAATGCAGTCCAGTGGATCATATTGCTAAGGACAACTTTTTTCCTATCAATGTGCATAAAACTCTAAAAGTTTTATGTGCATTGATTTCCATCATGGCAGCTTTAATTTATTTCAAGCACAGTCGAAATAGCCATTTTTCCTGCATCAATACCCAACACTGCTATGGATAAAAGAATAAATAAATCATGTAGGTGTATATGGTTGTTTGAAATGTACTAACAGAAACAATTAGGCTAGGTCTAGACATGATAAAAAGATTCCTGGACTTTACTATTATAGACTAAGGTTGGGGGAATCGCAGGATTTATAAGGGGGCGGGTTCCAACCCCTGCACGTACAGAACACAATGTCAGGGAGAAGGGTTAGACCACTTTTGACATGCTTGTTTTTCATGCGGAAATAGAACTCTTTTCAAAAGGAGTATTCAAACAAAATTCCCACCTCCAATTTGAAGTGGTACAGTCCACAATCAATTTTCCCTTGTTGCTGTTCAGTCGCTAAGTCGTGTCCGACTCTTTGCGACCCCATGGACCACAGCACGCCAGGCCTCCCTGTCCTCCACTAGATTCCGGAGTTCACCCAGTTTCATACTAGTACTTGTCTTCTGCTCTTCCCCAGTAGCACGCCTTTCAACCTGAGGGGCTCATCTTCCAGCGTCATATCGTTTTGCCTTTTAGTACTGTAATCCATGGGGTTTTCTTGGCAAGGGTACTGGAGTAGGTTGCCATTTCCTTCTCCAGTGGACCACGTTTAGTCAGAACTCTCGAAGATGACCTGTCCATCTTGGGTAACCTTACATGGCACAGCTCACAGCTTCATTGAGCTACTCAAGCCCCTTCACCACAACAAGGCAGTGAGCCATGAAGGGGAATTTCCCCTTACGACATGTTATTTTAGATCAAGCCTTAGCTACAAAGAGTACAGGCTGTGTTTTCCTATCAAACATTCTTGACTAATGATTTTTTCCCCCCATATTTAACTAGCACATAATGGGATAGAAAATGAGGCAAGATCCGATAGTTGTACTGAGGGGGGCATTAGGTGAGCCATTTAGTCAACAAAAAGGGGATTCCATCATTAACAAGTTGCTGCAAAAGCAATACTTGAAAAACACTAGAAATTAAGGAAGGGGAAAGTGATGAATCCCCTGGGAGAGGTTGGAAGACGTTTGTCAGGTTGCTGAAATGGAAAAATTGACGGCTTTAATTCACATCAGAATATTAGAACACGCCATGACTTGAGAGTATTTTTTAAAATGGTTATTATGTGCAGCAAAGATTGCAATTAAAATTGTAAATGCAGAAGTTTTGCACAGCATGTCTTTTCCGTCTCTCTTTTTGGCAAGCAGGAAAGGTAGCAAGGAAAGCGGAATGCGTCCTCTGGCTTCTAAAAACATTTTCAAAAGGACTTGGATGCAACTTTTTTTTTTTTGGCAGCTGTAGGAACTGATTCGTAAACATCCTCAAAATGGTTTTGAACACCTGCACCTTTGGAGCAGTAGTTAAGCTGTTTTGAAGAATTGTCTGTACCCTTCCCCTAAGGAAGAGATTAAATTTACAACTGTGTCAGTATGATGCGGGCTGTTTTCTTGCTTTTCCCTTCGCTGGCATACTCTGCTGCTGGAATCTGTGGTGAGGGCAGGTGTATAAATAGAGCTGCTTTCAATTACGAGCAAACTTGCCCACAGCATACCTCCAACTGGGACCTGCTATGCACCTGCAGTAACAAAATACCAAAGAGAGATAATGCACTGAATTTTCACTGATGGGTTGCTTTGTTCCACAGTACACGGTGTAAAGTGTTTCTTTATGCCGCAACATGTTTGTAAGTGGGTACTACCAAATAAGCTATGCAAAGGCTTAGGGAGCTGGTTTCACAGTTAACGCAAACGCAACACACTGACTGCAATCTCAAGAGCCCCTTCAGGGGTTGTTGGTGCAATTCCTCCAGTGCTGTGCACCTCCCACGACCATATCTTGCAAGCATAAGTAATCCAGTATTTCTCTGGTGATTCTCACTAGAGAAACAGAATCTCCCTTTGAAGAGCCATTTCCAGCACTGAAGGCTAGAAAAGGCGAAGGCAAAACAAAGGGTAATCATGACAGTTCTTAGCCTTGGTAGTTAAATGGAATGCCCTTGTTTGAAAGCAGGATCTCCCTGAATACCAGATGCTGGAAACAGCCCACAGGGAAGCATTGTGGTCTACTTGCACTGCATGTGGGTTTTCTGGAGGCATCCTGTTGGTGAAAAGATGCTGGGCGAGATAGACCATTGCTGGGCTGGTCCTGCAGCCAAGTGCAAGGGCAAGGGCTCCTCAGACATTTCCCACAAGGTGTTCCATTCATATCAGTCCTTCCTCACAATTAGCAGGAACAAACGGTCCAAAAACAAAGATGCAGAGGTTCTTAATTTGAACCATTTATATGCATCATAAGCCAGTTTTCATGGTGTGGGATATTTTTTTTAAGCACAAAATATACACAGCTGCATAAGAACTGGCCATTTGTATGATTGGCAAAAGGTTTTATTATTGTCTCCTTAAGGCTCAGGATGGCCTGGTCAGTCAAAGCAAGAACAGATCTGGTACAGTTGTGCTAACTCATGGTCTTTTTATATTGCCTCTTCAACAGAGTGTAAACGCTTAGGTTGGAGGAGTCAACCTCCTAGTTAAGAAGACCTGAACCTTGCGCACCTGCGCCATCTCAGATTATAAACCTTGGCACCTACACAGCTTCCCTTACTTATGTGTAATGCAGAGATGTCAGCACCAGCACAGCTAGCAATAAAAATCATGGAAGGATTATGCTTTCCACCTGTGTTATGGTTGCCATCTTATGACTTCAGTGACTCTACCTCCCCTATCTAACTTTCCTGCCCATATTCCGGCAACTCCAAGAAAGAAGAGGTAGTACCAAAACAGGAGCACAAACTTAGATGCACATGAACATCCCAATTCAGGAAGGGCGATGCTGATTCCAGATTTGATATGAGGGCCACTTTGGCAAAATGCCCCCCATGGGTCTCTTTTTAGGGTTCACAATCCTAACTAAATTCCCCAGCTGCCAATGCAGTTGCATCAATGTACCCTGCCGGGGGAAGGGGGCAGTCCAGAGGCCTCTTCAAGATAAGGGAACTTTTTCCCCTTCCCCTAGGGCAGCGGGCTCCAAACTCCAGCCAATGGACCGGATCTGGGGGTTGCTGTTTCTCTCCTCTGGGTGACCTGCGCTTCCCATTCCACCACGAAATTACAAGCCGTGACTACAGTCCCCAAGTGTCATTGCAGCCAGCCGCTTCCGGGTTCTGTTGCCCCAGCAGGCTGAGCACCCACTGTTCTGGGCAGGTGTGGCTGGCTGCCGTGACACTTGGAGACTGTAGCTGCGGCTGTAACTTCACTCCCTGGTGGAACGGGAAGCACGGGTTGCGCCAGGGAGACTTTGGGCTGTTGCAGTGGTCTCCAATTTGGAGACCGCTGCCCAAGGGCAAGCTTCTGTGGCCCCAATGGGTCTCTGGATCTCTGCCAGCTCTGTTGCTGGTGCAAGTCTGAGGAGAGTAGAGAAGAGGGAAAGGGAATGGCATTGGGATCTGGTGCATGCCAGAAATCCACCCCTCCTTCTCCCATTTCACTTCACATCAACCTCCTTCCCACCAAGAAACAATGGCATTCCTATGGGGGGGAATGCTAAGTTTTGCAGGAGCCTGAGCCCTCACCTTCAGAGCCATTCACAGCTCAGAGAGCAAATCCTCCAAGCCAGCTCTTATCTCCCAGCCACAAATGGCTGTGGAGACAAGGTGGGAGGGGCCGTGTTAGGAGCTTGGGCTCCTGCAAAACTTAGCATTACCCCCATAGGAATGCCACTTCCAAGGAACCCTCCTTGCCCATTCTGCCACTCCCCACCCCTGCCACCAGCTTACCTTCACTACCAGAGGTAGCCATCAGAAGCAGCAGCCTCCAAAACTAACCAGATTAGTAACCACAGTGCAAGGCACTAAGTGCTAGAAACCCTACTCTGCTTTTCTGGGAACACCCCCCCTCCATTTTTGTTTATTCTATTTCTGAAGCATACCACCAGAATACATGATGACTCAGACAAGAACATAACCAAAAGAATAGTCTTCATCACCATCAGATTACACTGCCACAGCAAGATTACAACCTAAATGCCATCCCCCAGAGCAGGTGGAGAGGGAGAGGTAAGGGTAACAAGAGTTTAATGACAGCATCATTTATTGAAGGTCAAATCTTCTCTGTACCCATAAGGGCTAGATACTTGCTTATAAAAACAAAACAAAAATGTTACACATAAAGTTCGTCACACACACACCAAATCATGCACATTGATGAAATACAGTCTCAAGCTTACTTAAAATCCCAACGCCAGTTTCTCATAGGGTTACTCAGGGCGCAATCCTAAACTGAGACAGGCCGGCATAAACTAAGCCAGCAAAATTTGGCCAGAACAAGGGACACCGTAAAGTATGTTTGGACCACTCTCGGAGTCAGAGAGGCCAGAACACAGACGTGAGCCATCCTCCCTGACTCGGAGAGTAGTCCAAAAACGCTTTAGGGTGGCCCTTGCGCTGGCCAAACTTTGCTGGCTTAGTTTATGCCCGCCTAATTCCAGTTTAGGATTGTGCTCCCAATCAATCAATCAATCAATCAATCAATCAATCAATCAATCAAAGTATTTATATACCACATTTCAACACAAAGTTCACAAAGTGGTTTACAGGCAAATAATAAGAATAAAGTTAAATGGCTCCCTGTCCCAAAAGGGCTCACGATCTAAACTAATAGTGCATCTATACAGGCATGTTCACTATGGGCACCATGTCTTTTTCTGCTTAAAAAAAATTCCAGTGGGGCCCATGGAGCAAACAGTGAGATTAGCTCTTTCTTCTCACCACAAGATCCATATATGACACAAATAGCTATTTGCCCCTGAAGCAGATGTTTACCGTTTTAATGAAAGAGAGGTGCTTTAAAAGCATACCTTTTACAGGTGAGTTTTAGGTGTACCTCTAGTTCATACTTCAACACCTTAATTAGTCAAACGGTATGGTGCAATCCAGTGGAGAGAGAGTTGGATGTGGTTCCACAAGACCTGAATTCAAGTCCTTGCCTCGGTGGCTTTGGGCATGGATCTCACATCTCTATTAACAATTAGAACAGCAGTGACCATATGTCATGGGGGTGTTGCAAGAGCTAGCACAATAAGGACTTGTGAATTCTGGTTCCATACAGTACCCAATTACATGTACAACTACTTATCTATTTAGCTGTATAGCCTGCATCGTGCTGAAGGCTTTGATGTAGGTAAAGCAAAAACCAGGACGTATTTCATCGGGTTTACTGAAATTTCATCAGGCTTTTCAGGCTTAATACTGAGCACCCAAGGCCAACCAAAGAGAGGCCTTACAACGCTTCCAAAAGTTGGAATTTTGGAACTGAAGGGATGGCAGCCTCCAAGCACCCTCCATCTTTGTGAGCTAAACTAGACACACAGATGTTTTCATTAAGTGAATATTCTCAGTGGATCATAACTGGACACAAAACCATGTTACATAAATACAAAATGAATACAAAAAGGTGAAGAACATCCAAATGAAGATAAGCAAAGCTTGTTGCTTACAGTTGTTCCAAATGGAAACAGACTGGCAGGGCGCTTTGGCTTTTGTACCGCACCTGGAACTGTATGTCTCAAAGTTTCGTTCTGTTCATTTTTCTGCATTTTAACTTATGATCAACTGTATCCCTCAAATATACAACAGTTATCTTTAGCAAGGTCTCTGGCAGCAAAGAAAGCATCAATTTGATCCATAACTGGTAATAAGAAGCCTCCTCTCAAAGGAGAAAAGGAGTTAACACGTTTCACCTTCCCCTTTCCAGAAAGTTCCTTGGGGGAAAAAAAAGCAACTAAGGATATACAAGGCAAAAGGTTCTCTTTAGCACCCTAGGATACCTAACTAAAAATGGTAGTGGAAAAAAGTACTACGCTTACAGAATGAATCTGCCAAAACAAATAAACAAAAATCCAAAAACAGGGAACAAATAGAAACAGAAGAGACAGACTTTAAATAACACTACAACTTCACTTAAGATCTGTTGAAGCAATTTGCTAAGAAACCACAGCTTGAGGAAAGAGTGTACACAGAAATGTGGAAAGTCAAAGTCAAGCACTGTAGGCTGGTCACTAACCAAAGTCTGTCAGGTTTGGGCACCAACGCCATTTTTTTCCCCAACCTATGGCAAACACCACCATCCAAAACGTTGTGTTGTTTCTCTTTACTCTTGAACTCTAATTGAACCCAACTCCCAAAATTGAGACTCAAAGGTTGGCTAGAGAAAGCAGTCCAAAAGCCAGGAGTTCCAAGTCTCCCTTGATATATTGCCCTAAAAGTTGCAGATTTCCTTTAGGGAAAATGGAAAACACTTTGAAGAAATGTAAAAATTAAAGTCTCAAATCTCTTCCGACTTCCATTCAAAAGGAAGCCATGTTACTATGGACATGTGACCAGTATATGTTTTAACACAAACCATTTTATTTACCCCTTTCATGGATCACTGCCTTGTCGTGGCGAAGGGGCTTGAG
>JAJKFI010000084.1:2988460-3004556 GCA_029204185.1 Lerista edwardsae
TTACGCAACGGGCGGACTGCCGGTCAAAGGTAAGTCCCGCCCAGCGTACCGGCTGAATGCCGCCGCTGGCCATCACTGTCCTAGAGCATCACTAGCAGGCAGTTTATGAGCAAAGGAAGCTGAGTTAGATCATGGGTCCATCCAGCTCAGGACTGTCACAACTCTCCAAGATTCCAGACAAGGGTCTTTCCCAGGGCCACCTGGAAAAGCCCTGCCGCATGCCAAGTATGTGCTCTCTCTCTCCCTGAGCTACAGCCTCATCTCCAAATGCTTGATGCTGGGGGCTCTGAATTTCAGGTTACCTGAAGTTGTGCAAGGCGAGGGATTTGGGGCCAATTCCTAGAAATCTGACATCTTCTCACTTTCTGATTTTAGCTCGTCCCCAAGGCTGCACTTTAAAATGCATGTTGAATAATCAGCTACTCGTGTTCTCTTGATCTCATGATACGGCTCATTAGCTTAGACACATCACTTACTTTTGCTGGTGTCTATCAGCGAGCCTGGCAGCCTCCGCAGCTGCCTTCCTTGCCATGAAGTCTTCCCTTTTTAGGACCTCTCCACTTCCTCGGAAGCCCAGCTCCACCAGCTGGCGGGCCATTTCTTCATTCTAAAGGAGCAAGGACAGATCAGCTGGAGCAGAGAAAACAAAGATAAACTAACACTGACCAGCACAGAAGGCAAAAGTGCACCCTCTAATGCACAGATCAGTAATGCCAAGCTTGGTGATAGGAGGTGCATTTGACCCGATTTCATCTCTCCTGCCATTTACCTTACTTCCTCATTGTCACTTTGGCTGAAACAATCTTTGTTCTGCTTGCACGTATCACATCAAAATACTTGCACATTAATTTTTTAAACCTCAATCTTTATAAATTAAATTTGTTTGTAATTCTGAAAGCTGAATGTACGCGGCTAAATTTATGCGTCTTAATATGAATTCAGCAGTAACTGTTGCTTTTTGTAAGCCATCCCTGACTCTTCAACTTGTTCCTCCTTAAGTGGTATAATAGCATATTATGGAAAAACACTGAACCAAAAACAATTTTTTTAAAAAAAACCTCACTTGAAAATTCAGACTGTTAACACTCACAAAAAGAATATAACAAGAGTAAGGTCTGCAGCTTCCAAGATGGCTGCTCCCAGCCTTCCACCACCCACCTAACATCAGATCACAACCCATCAAGTGGGTCCCAATCTACGGACCCAATTCAAGCTGCTGGTATTCTAAAGCCCTTCACAGTTGGGGTCCAGGCTATATTCTGGCCCACCCTCTGATGTCATCTGAGGGGACCCTTCTGCAAGTGTTGCCTTTCTCCCACGTCTGGGGGATGGTGGCTTGTGAGCAAGCCTTCTTGGTAGTGGCGCCACAATTATGGAACTCCCCACCAGGGGAATTAAGATCTTGTTGTTGCTCAGTCGCTAAGTCGTGTCCGACTCTTCGCGACCCCATGGACCACAGCACACCAGGACTCCCTGTCCTCCACTAGCTTCCGGAGTTTGCCCAATTTCATGTTCATCGCTTCGGTGACACTATCTAACCATCTCATCCTCTGCCGCCCCCTTCTCCTTTTGCCTTCCATCTTTCCCAGCATGAGGGTCTTTTCTAAAGAGTCCTCTCTTCTCATGAGGTGGCCAAAGTATTTGAGCTTCAGCTTCAGGATTTGTCCTTCCAGACAGCAATCAGGCTTGACTTCCTGGAGGATTGACCTATTGGATCTCCTTGCAGTCTAGGGGACTCTCAAGAGTCTTCTCCAACACCATAATTCAAAAGCATCAGTTCTTCGGCGCTCTGCCTTCCTTATGGTCCAGCTCTCACATCCATATATTGCTACTGGGAAAACCATAGCTTTGACTATGCAAACCTTTGTTGGCAGGGTGATGTCTCGGCTTTTTATTAAGTTGTTTAGGTTCGCCATAGCTTTCCTCCCAAGAACTAAACGTCTTTTAATTTCATGGCTGCAGTCACTATCTGCGGTGATCTTAGAGCCCAGGAAAATAAACTCAGTCACTGCTTCCATTTCTTCGCCTTCTATTTTCCAGGAAGTGATGGGAGTGGTTGCCATGATCTTAGTTTTTTTAATGTTGATCTTAAGGTTGATTAAGATCTACCTCATGGCTTTTCAGCGAGGGCTCAAAACATTTTTTTTTCATCTGGCATTTGGGTGATGGGTTGTCTGCTTCCTGGGCCTCTGTAGCAGTACTTTCTTTTACTGTCAATCGTCTGCCCTCTTCCAAATGGTTTTAGATATTCTGATTTTATTTATTATCATATCTTGTATTTTTATTGATAATTGTAAGCCACCTTGGGCATCTGCGTCAGCAGTGGAAAGGCCGGGTAAAAAGTCATTTGAAGAACTAAATAAATCTCCCTTGTTCTAGCGTGATATTAAGGCTAGTGGGCCTGGTCAGTAAGAAAAAAATCATTCTCTGCCGAACAAGAATTCAAGGGCTTATTTGTTTGTTTTTAAATGGTCCCAATTATTCCTAATGTTTAAACCACTGCAGCAATTATCTTGTGTAGCAGACTAGCTGTCTTCCACCAGGAAGTGCCACTTGCCATATAAACCTGATGCTCACGGTGGCTGCCATTGTCCCTGCGCTTCATAGGTGCTTCATAGCAGCATAAAGCAACACACTCCTTGTACACTCCTGGGGGAAAACAGGCCTATCTTTTGTTGTCACTCTATAAAGCTCCAGGTACACGGGCAGCACATTATTCACCAGACATGACATAAGGAGTGGCAGAAAATGTTTGGTGGGCTGCGTGCACTTTGTGGATCACCAGTTGTGAACTATGCTATGGGGCCAGAATTCTCAAGAACACAGTCCTGCAATGTGCAACAATTATTTCCTAACATAGTCCTGCTCCCTATGTGCTCAACTGAATCATTTAAACAAAAGTGAAATCATATCTCCATCTGGTGGAAATATTGAATAACAACACCCAACTGAACTCAACACACCAATACACATTTTGGTGAGGCATTCAGCAGCCTGCAGACGCAACACAGCAACAGCTGTGAATAGGAATGAGGCCACTAGAGGTCTTAAATAGTGCCCTAGCAATTCAGCCCCCTTCTCCACTGTGCAAAGCACAGAACCGATACTGCAGAACACCAAGGTTGGGTTATAGCACAGCTGCAACACTACTAGTTGCGCTACTGCACTAATACAATAGCACACGCAAAATGTTGAACTGGAGCATCATCTTGACAGCAAAAAAGTATCCCTCAAGAGCTCGGGACAGGCAATCAGAGCACAGTTGTGTCCACATGCAGAACCTGGTATGTTTTTGAGAAAAGGTACATCAACCCAACAGCCCCCTCCCCTAAAAACAAGACGACGACAATCACTACCATGCCACATACTGACATGACTACACAGTATTGCTCAATCACATACATCTTTCCAGCATCCACATGCCCATAGACTTAAACAGTTGCGATCCTGGTTCATCCCTGGAGACAGGGATAAGCAGCGAGGTGGCCCAAGTTTGCGGATGATACAAAACTTTTCTGGGTGGTGAAGACCAGACGGGATTGTGAAGAGCTCCAGAAGGATCTCTCCCAGTTGGGGGAATGGGCAGCCAAATGGCAGATGCGTTTCAACGTAGACAAGTGTAAAGTGATGCACATTGGGGCAAAAAACCAAAACTTCACCTATAAGCTAATGGGTTCTGAACTGTCTGTGACAGTTCAGGAGAGAGATCTTGGGGTGCTGGTGGACAATTCAATGAAGGTATCGACCCAGTGTGTGGCAGCAATTAAGAAGGCCAATTCCATGCTTGGGGTCATTAAAAAAGGGGTTGAGAATAAAATAGCCAATATTATCATGCCATTGTACAAATCGATGGTAAGGCCGCACCTGGAATACTGTGTCCAGTTCTGGTCGCCGCACCTCAAAAAGGACATAGTGAAGATGGAAAAGGTGCAGAAGAGAGCAAAAGAAATGATTACAAGGCTGGGGCACCTCCCTTATGAAGAAAGACTGCAGCGTTTGGGGCTCTTCAGCCTAGAAAAAAGGCGCCTGAGGGGAGACATGATGGAGACATACAAAATAATGCACGGAAGGGATAGAGTCGATAGAGGGATGTTCTTTTCCCTCTCTCAAAACACCAGAACCAGGGGACATCCGCTAAAGCTGAGTGTTGGGAGAGTTAAAACAGATAAAAGGAAATACTTCTTTACCCGGCGGGTAGTTAATCTGTGGAACTCTTTGCCACAGGAGGTGGTGATGGGATCTGGCCTAGATGCCTTTAAGAGGGGATTGGACGGATTTCTGGAAGAAAAGTCCATCGTGGGCTATACGCCATGATGGATTGTGCAACCTCCTTACATTAGTAGTAGGCTATTTCAGAGTACCGGATGCAAGGGAGTGGCCACAGGATGCAAGCATCTTGCTGTCTCATGCCTCCCTGAGGCACCTGGTGGGCCGCTGTGATACAGGAAGCTGGACTAGATGGGCCTTTGGCCTGATCCAGCGGGGCTCTTCTTATGTTCCTATGCGCCCGTCCAGGACAGGACCGCAAGCTGCCGCCGCCACCTTCCAGTTGCCATCCGCCGCCAACCCCCCCCCTCCAGATGCAGTTCTGAAAATATGCCAGCAGGAAAGGAGGCAAGGACACGACAGTATTGATGGGGGGGTGCATGTGCATTAGTGTGCCTGCAAAATAACACAAAGGGATAGCAGGATCAGGCCCCCTTAGGCAGCGCTTAAACTTTGCAGAGTCCTGGTCATCAGTGCACGGGTGACGCCTCAACCCACACAGCCAGGACCGTACAGACACTCACGAGAGACATCCAAAGAAAAACTGCAATTTGCAACTTGAATAAATGATCAGCCTATTCTTAGTTTATATCTGCTAATTTTGCATACTGCTAGCCATAAGGAGAAGGAAGATGCTGCGCACTGAAACCCTACCCCAGTCCTCATCACTGAGGAGGATACAAAGCCAAGCCGTAAGAGCAATGTTTGTTCTCTTTCTCTGCAATGAAATCTGAGGCCCAGTATGAAATCCTATGCTTATGCAGTGCAACTGCAGAACACAAAATGCAGTATATTGTTCCATCGGTCCCCAGCAGCCAATCCCAGGCCTTCCAGTAGGCAAGCAGCTCATCTCAGGTCTCAGTAGCAGCCCAACATCAGCTGGATTAACATCCTGGTGTAGCTACCTAAAGGTAAAAAGGTAAAGGTTTCCCCACAACCAAATGGTCTAGTCGTGACCAACTGTAGGGCGCGGTGCTCATCTCTGTTTCAAAGCCGGCGTTTTGTCAGAGGACAAGCTTCCGTGGTCATGTGGCCGGCATGACTATATGCCGTAGCGCACGGAATGCCATTACCTTCCCACCGAAGTGGTCCCTATTTATCTACTTGCATTTAGGTGCTTTCGAACTGCTACGTTGTCAGGAGCTGGGACAAGCAACGGGAGCTCACTCCATCGCACAGTCTTGAACTCCCAACCTTTCGGTTGGAAAGCCCAGCAGCAGCGGATTAACCTGCTGCGCCACCACGTCCCTCAAGGTAGGTAAGGTTAAAAGTAAGCAAATTAAGAGTAAGTTGTGACCTTAAAAGTAGAGTTTAATCTAACCTGAGGAGGAGATTGAACAGGTCCAGTAGTCAACACACAGAAGCCAGGTGGGGGAAAGACATTTAACTAAGTAGGCACAAACATAGTAAAAGGCAGAAACTGACAGGGAGCTGATTCTGAAGAGAATTACAGCTTAAACCTACACAGGTCTACTCTGAGTAGGACCGGAGGTCTACTTGAGAATAGGAGCCCAAGTAAAGCTGAGGGGAAGACTCAACCAAGGAGGAGAAGCATTAGGGTTTTCTGAACACAGTAGTGTTTAGTCCTTAGTTGTTTTAAACTAGAAACTTTAAACTAGATTTAAACCAGAAACATGATTTAACCTCAGTGTTTAAGAGAGAATATTAAGGGCAGTGGGGAGCTTGCCAGTCAGGAAGTGACTCATCCAGCATTTTCAGAAGGTGCATTGTTCTGTTAATCTTGTGAGTCGAATTCCATTAGGCAGCCTCTATTGCCCTCCTCTACTGTATAGGGACATTAATTGTATTGTCCAGCCTCTATTGTATAGGGTCATGGTAGCGCAGTGGGTTAAACCCCTGTTGCTGGGCTTTCTGACTGGGAGGTTGGGAGTACGACTGCACGACCCGAGTGAGCTCCTGTTGCTTGTCTCAGCTCCTGCCAACCTAGCAGTTCGAAAGCACCTAAAAATGCAAGTAGATAAATAGGGACCACTTCGGTAGAAAGGTAACGGCATTCCGTGTGCTACGGCGTATAGTCATGCGGGCAACATGACCACAGAAGCTTGTCCTTGGACAAACGCCGGCTCTACAGGCTTAGAAACGGAGATCAGCACCGCCCCCTACAGTCAGTCAGGACGAGACCGTTCGGTCGTGGGGAAACCTTTACCTTTATTGTCCTCCTAGTCTTGAAGCCCTCAGGTGTGGGACCAGCCCTTTTCAAGCAGCCAGAAAGGAAGGGGATGGGCTAGGTAAGAGTACATAGCAGCACACTCTAGCAAGTGCCTTCACAAGCAGCGAGTGCTGTCCGCAATGAAGTGCTTGGTGAGACACGCGAGTTCAGCAGCAGGGCGAGGAAGCCAGGGCCCCAGACTCTTTAAGAACGTTATAACTTAAAAACAAACATAGCAATGCAGTCAGCCAGCCAGCAGGTGGGTGGGGCTATCCACTGTTTTGCACAGAGTGCCACATGTATGGTTATATGCCTCTGGGGCATAAGTCGTGGGTGTGTTCTCAGTGCAAGGAGCTCCAGGAACTCAGGGAACGGGTCTGCTCCCTAGAGGCCTTGGTTGCGGACCTGGAGAAGCAGACGCAGGCAGAGAAGGGCCACGATGAGACTTCTGGGGACTTGCAGGCTTCATCCCACCCTCAGAGAGGCAGCTCATCAGCTACCGGGAAAAGAAGTCTCAGGGCCAGAGGACATCAGCCTGGAACAGAGGGAAACAGTCCCCCAGTGGGGACCCCTTCTTCCAGTGATGAGCCCACATCCAGTCGCACTACGTATGCTCCTTGGCGGGAGAGGGGATGTGGACTCCTTGTAGTGGGAGACTCTATCATTAAGAACATAGAGAGGGGGTCTGTGACGGATGTGAGGACCGCATGGTGACTTGCCTGCCTGGTGCGAAGGTTGCGGACATCACGTCTCATCTAGATAGGCTGGTAGAGAGTGCTGGGGAGGAGATAGCAGTTGTGGTGCATGTTGGCACCAACGAGCAGAGCAGCTTTTAAACTGACTCCTGGGGAAAAGCCGACAGGAGCCGAGCGGCATCCAGTTTGGAACTCCTCGTCCCTACGGGAGGAGGAGGGTGGAGGAGTACCACAGAGTAATGTCAGAGTATGAAACAGGACTGCAAGCAAGAGTGTAAGTGACAGTTGGTCCAGGAGAAAAAGAGGCAAGGTGAATGGATCAAATAAGGAACCCCCTGTATAGGTGTTATTATGCAAGTGCCCGAAGTCTCCGAGCGAAGATGGGGAAACTGGAATGTTTGGTGGCTAGGAAAAACATTTATATAGTGGGCATAACAGAAACCTGGTGGAATGCAGAGAACCAGTGGGATACCGCAATCCCAGGCTATAAACTCTAAAGGAGGGACAGAGAAGGGTGTGTTGTTGGTGGGGTGGCCATCTATGTCAGAGAAGGGATAGAATCCAGCAGAATAGAAATTGAAGGTGGGCCTGACTCCACCATAGAGTCACTGTGGGTTAAACTCCCAGGTCAAAAGAGAGATGTAATAGGTGGGGGGGGGGTTGCTATCGTCCTCCAGATCAAAAACTTGAAGGGGACCTTAAAATGAGGAAACGAATCAGCGGGGTGACCAAGAAAGACAGGGTTGTAATCATGGGGGACTTCAATTATCCTCATATTGACTCGATCAACTGGTGCTCTGGCCAAGAAAGAGAGACCGGATTCCTTGACGTGCTGAATGACTGTGCCTTACAGCAGCTAGTCATGGAACCCACCAGAGGACAGGTGATTTAATATTGAGTGGACCTAGTTAGGGACCTAATTAGGGATGTCAATGTTATTGAGTCATTGGGGAATAGTGACCATGCTGCGACTGGTTTCACCATGCATGTCCAGGAAAGAGGGCAGAGCAAATCTGACACAAGAACCCTTGACTTTCAAAGGGCAGATTTCCCTCAAATAAGGAGGTTAGTTAAATTGAAAGGGAAGGTAAAAAGAGTCCAGTCCCTCCAGGCTGCGTGGAGGCTGTTTAAAATAACCGTGGTAGAGGCCTAGCAGAATTTTGTGTATACCACAAAGAAAGAAAGGCTCGACTAGGTCCAGAAGGGTGCCTGCATGGCTGACGAATAAAGTGAGAGAGGCCGTAAAAGGCAACTATCTGCCTGGCTAGCACTTCACTCATGTGTTTAACCTGCTAGTTCTGTGTTAAGTAACCTCCATTCCACTTGTAATCCAATGACCACTCTGGCAAACCGGCATCCAAGATGGGTAATACCCATTTCCTTCTCTTCAAACGTTCCTCCTTGACTGAACTACTGAACTATGCCATTGGCCTCTCCATAAGATCTCAGTATACAAAGAAAATCTTCCCCATGCATGCATGTTAAAGTATGTTTAAAAGCACACCCGGTTCCAAGCCATGATAGGTATATACAGTCTGAGATTAGCTGGTTGCTCAGTATGAGGGCCAGGTAGGATTTTTTTGCTGTCATCTGAACTGGCCATGGATGGCAGTATTTTTGCCTACCCCAAACTGGCAAGGGAGGGATGGTGTGTTCAGTAGGTTTCATGTTTTTAAAAAATGGTTACTTGTGTTTAATAAAGCTAAACCCAAGGCATAGTCTGGTGAAGCCAAATGGAGCCACCACAACTCCAACTGTAGCATACAATATGTACAAGGTGAAATATGCACAATATGAAAAAGGCAAGGATCGCAGCCAAATAACCTGATGGAACAGTGACCCAATTCATGCATTGCCTTTGAGCCAGGATTGCTGTCCCAGAGCCATTCCCTTACAGCTCGCTTCCAAACTCCATCAGGAATATATGGGTGTTTGCAGTGCATGGATACACATGGGCACATTCTACAACAGCATGACCTGGAGGAGAGACATGGCAAAAAAAAAAATCACAGAATCCATACATACAGCCCTGATAAGGCATGGGCTACAGAGAACAGCTTTTTAAAAAATCTAAGGACATTGTGTGGGAAACATATTTTTAGAAGGGCAAACAAAATGAGCAGGGAAATAAGCATTTGAAACTTTCTTTAATCATTTTTAAAATTAACTAAGGAAAAACACAATAGAGATTTCTAAAACTATGCATGGTGTGGAGCAAGCAGACAGAGGTCAGCTTTTCTCTCCCCAAATCATACCCAATTTTAGGGTCTTCCAATGCCATAGCTAAGCAGCAGATTCTGGACAAACAACAAAACGTATCAGCGCTTCTTCAGGCAGCGCATGATTTATTATATGCGGTCATACGTTATGATGATGGCCATCGATGACTTTGCCTAGATGACTTTATAGAAGAAAACGTAAAAGGTATCGAAGCACTTTGGTTCTGCAGCCATAGCATTTTCTTTCCCATTTTTTACCTTTCAGACTTTCCCATTTTTAATCTCAAAGCAGAGCTTAACATTGTCTTTATAAAGAGCCACGCAGAAAGAATGTTTTTTACAGTGAGCTCTTAATTCACTGCTCCGCTGAAGCAGCTAATTATATTTAATATATCTAATTCTAAGCCCAATCTGTGTATATCCGCACATTTGATGCCGGTTGTCAGTTGCCACGTCGGTCTTATGACTCATCTCCTCTCCGTTCTAGTCTCCAGCATGCCCCGACTTCCCTCCACATTCTCAACAATCTCCTTAAGTACCTCTCAGAAACTCGGCCCTGCATGCTTGCCCTTGGACTCTCATTGTCAAAGCACATGAGCCTGGGCATCGTGTATTAGCGAGAGAAGCCACAGGAAAGAGAAAAAGATTAATGAAGGACAATGACCAGAATATAATATGCTGTGCAGGTCAGACGTAGAGATAATCAGAACTATACGACTAAACGGCATGGGCCCTTTTAAAAAACCAGCTTTTACCACCCTGCGTAACACAAAAATGGTTTGTGTTGACTTTTTAATGTTTCTTATACAATTAGGAGACGCTGATTCCAACAGGAATGCTGGGAGAGGGATGGATAACCAAAACTTTTTAAGAGCCCACTCCAAAACTGCCTGACCAACCAGGAACGCAGCGGTAGCCAGGCAGCTACCACTGCATTCCACAGCAGCCAGCCAATCTTCCTCCCCTTTCCCCACAGTAAAGACGCAGGGTGACCAACGTACTCAGCTGGCACAGAAGTGAGGGCTTCCAAGTAAGGCCGCGTGGCCTTACCCAGAGATCAGGAACCGGCAGCGAGAGTTGCTGCAAGTTCCACCCAGCGTACCGGCTGAATGCTGATGCTGGTTCCACCCGCTGCTCTACCCTTCCCCCTGCCCTGGGACACCCTCTCGCCCTGCACAGGATGGCCACGTCAATGGCTAGTTGCGGACTCGCTGCTCTTCAGAGAATGGGGCTCCCTCCCGGGCGCCCATGGTCCCTGTCGCCATGGCACCCCCTTAGCGCCAGCGGTAACCACTTACCATCAGCATTGGAGGTGCTTGACAGCGCCTTGCGTGACTCTTGCCCGGGTGGTACGAACACGGGGTGGAAGCACACTGCATGGACCCCTGCACTGGACCCTGAGTTGTCTTAAATTTTTATCCATCACATTTTTATACCACCACCCTATCTCCAAGGAGGTCAGCGTGGTACGTATGGTTCTCCCCGCCTTTTATCCTCACAACGACCCTGCGAAGGAGGTGAGGCTGAGAGACGCTGACTGGCCCGGGATCACCCAGAAAGCTTTGTGGCCAAGCAGGGATGTGAACCTGGATCTTTCAGGTCGAGGCTCAACTCCCCAACCCCTGCACCATCCTGGCTCTTTAGCCTATCGCCTGAATGCAGCATTTCTCAAATGGTGGGTCCAATTGTGGTGCACCCTTGAGGCAGCAAAGGTTCGTGGCTGCGGCTCTCCCCCACGCCCCATACAACCACCACTTGCAGGACACTGTGTTTACTGGGCCATTGTGGGGCTGCAGCAGCAACGTTCTCAGTGCCATTTTGCCATTCCCAGAGGGCTTGTTCCCCTCCCTCCTGGCAAGCCTCCCCATTAGGCTGGCTCACTAGAAGGAAGAGGAAAGCAGCACCAGCAAAACATCCCCGTCACTGCTCGAAGCCCAGACGTCTCACACTCCTTTCCAAGCTACTGGCGGAGGAGGAGGACAACATGCGCCCATCTGCTGCCCAGTTCCCAGGCACGGGGGGGGGGGAGGTAGTGAATTTCCAAAGCATGGGGAGGGTGTGTGCTGCTGGGGGCTCCAGAAGAGCTTTGGCCTCAGGGCCCCCTAAGAGGGCTGAATCCAGCACTGCAACCCACTCCCTTATGGATCCTCTTATGGATCCAGAATTGGTTGAGGGCCAGGAAACAGAGAGTGGGGGTCAATGGGCAATTTTCACAATGGAGAGAGGTGAAAAGTGGAGTGCCCCAGGGATCTGTCTTGGGGCCGGTGCTTTTCAATTTATTCATAAATGACCTGGAGACAGGGATAAGCAGCAAGGTGGCCAAGTTTGCCGATGACACAAAGCTTTTCCAGGTGGTGAAAACCAGAAAGGATTGTGAAGAGCTCCAGAAGGATCTCTCCAAGTTGGGGGAATGGGCAGCCAAATGGCAGATGCGTTTCAACATAGACAAGTGTAAAGTGATGAGTTAAAACAGTTAAGTGATGAGTTTAACAGTTAAGAGTTAAAACAGATAAAAGAAAGTACTTTTTTACCCAGCGGGTAGTTAATCTGTGGAACTCTTTGCCACAGGAGGTGGTGATGGCATCTGGTCTTGATGCCTTTAAGAGGGGATGGGACGGATTTCTGGAGGAAAGGTCCATCGTGGGCTATAGGCAATGATGGATTGTGCAACCTCCTTACAAAGGTCGTGGGTGCAATAGGATGCAATAGGATGCAAGCATCTTGTTGTCTCATGCCTCCCTGGGGCACCTGGTGGGCCGCTGTGAGATACAGGAAGCTGGACTAGATGGGCCTTTGACCTGATCCAGCAGGGCTCTTCTTATGTTCTTATGTCCCTTCCCGTCCCTGTCACTGCCCTTTTTTTACCTTGTTGGGGCAAACCCACATTCTTTATAAAAGCACCCCCAGTATCCGTGGTTTCAGGTATCCACCGGGGGGGGGGCATGGAACAGAACCCCAATGGATACCAGAGCACACCTGTATACCATTCCATATGAATAAGTCCCAAGCAGGGCCGGCCATGTGACCAATGTCACCACATTGGGCCCCACACTTTGGGGAGCCCACACCTTGGGGGGCCCCGCACCAGCGCAGTGAGCATATTGCCTACTGCAGCAGCTAGGATCTCTATGGGTTGTAGTCAGTGGGGTGAGCAGAGCAGCTTTAACTTGCGCCCTCCCACCTGCCCCTGCCTCTAAACTGCCCGTGATAACTGTATTATCATGTCACCACCAAATATTTCCAGGTGCCACCTGCAGCACCACAAATGCTTTTCTTGGTGAATGGGGTCCCCCCGGGGAAGGTGGGGGACCCCATGGGAATGTCCCACACCCTAGAGCTGGCCCAGGACTGTGTTAAGAGCATTACAATTTTGCCCATCCCACAGCAAGCTTTGCATGTCCTTAACGTTTTGAGAGCAAAAGAAAAGAAACTATTTCCCTTGAATTGTTTTGGTAAGTGTTTGGTGTCCATCCTTAATTGGCCCTTGAGAAGGTTTACAAAACACTGGAAAACGTTTAGTATGTCAACGATTTCCCATTATCCAATTTACTTTTGTAGGGCCTTGGGACTGGAAAGCGAATAAATTGACTGGGTGGCAAAGCCTTAACAAAACACCGTAAAACCACCGTCAACATCAGATTTGCAGAGCTGAGCTGCCGACGCCACCGTTAATTGGAAAGGAGGGAGCAGAACAATTTGCACTGCCCCCCAATAAAACAGTTTGCACTCATGTCTTAATGCCTCAGCTCCGCGGAGGACGAGCTAGGACAAAAATGTGATAAAGGGCGTTACGTGCACTTAAACCATCTGAGGTGCACACCTAAGAGAGAAGGAAACAACACAACTGTGGGAGGCGGCCCGTGCATTCCCCAAGCTCTGACCCGAAGGCTGCCGTTGCTATCGGCCGCGCGGTCGAAATGCACTCTGCTCAGGCTCAGAGGCACTCTCTGCGGCGTCCTCCTTCCCAGGCAGGGAAAACCTCCCGCCTCACCTCCAGGTAAAAAAGGTCCTGCGTGGTGATCTGCGAGTCCAGATAATCCTCGTAAGTGTTGAACTGGGTGACGATGTGATCCAAGGCTGCCCCAGCGTCGTCTCCTTCCATGCCCGCCATCCCTCCGCTCTCCAGGGGCGGCTCAAGGGCCCCTCGCGTCCCTAGCAACCGCTCGGGGCGACCGCCACTAAAACCCGCCCACCAGCCAATGCAACCAATCGCTCGGAAGGGGCAGGGCGCTAGACCCGCCCACCGCGCGCTAAGTATCCAATCGCTCTCTCTACCCCAGCCGCAACGCCAAACGCGCGGGCGTTAGTGCGGCCGCTTCGAACCGTTCGTATGTATGAGGCGGCTCCGCTTAGTGCCCGGCCGGCCCTACTGCTTTCCGCAAGGCTGGAAGAAACGGTGACGTTGCAATGGCTGTCGTGCATGCATATATGTCCCTGTTGCATTCAACTATTTGCACTTGGGAGTAAATCATTCGGACGGTGTTTCACGAGGTTTGCCATCAGGAAGGTGGACATAGGACTGGAGTCCTGCAGCCTGACCTTATGCAGGTGTAGGGCCCAATCCTATCCAACCTATCCAGTCCTATCCCAGCGCTGATGTAGCTGTGCCAACGGGGCGTTTGCTGTATCCTGCATTCACAGAGGCAAGGGAACGTTTGTGCCCCTACCTTGGGGCTACATTGCAGTTGCATAATTGCTGGAAAGATTGGGCTGTTAATCAGAATAATACAGGATGTTTGACTTGCTGCAGTGTGGCTTATTCCAGTGGCGTTTCAGGGAGTGGGCAAAATGCTACGTTTTGCAGGACCCTCAGCTACTTGGTAAAGTGATGAACAGAAGAAGAGCCCGGCTGGATCAGGCCAAAGGCCCATCTAGTCCAGCTTCCTGTATCTCACAGCAGCCCACCAGGTGCCCCAGGGAGGCATGAAACAACAAGATGCTTGCATCCTGTTGCCACTCCCTTGCACCCAGCACTCTAAAGTAGCCTACTACTACTGTTACCGAAAATCGGCCTAGAATAGTTTTTATTGTGGAGATTGCAATTAAAAAAGGCAAACAACCAAACGAGAGAGTATGAGGATCATATTTTATTATACCTGCGCAGGTGGACCAATCTTAGGGAGAAAGGCAAAAAAATATACAATACAAGCACTTTTATACTCCCCCCTCCTCTTCCCCTCCAAGTTCCTGCTTGGTTGGAAATTATATCACAGGGGCTTGGGCATGAGATGCTCCAAGCTAATTGGGCTTTGAGAATGCTGTGACCATTCTTGATAAGGCCCTTTTAGCCTGAATCAGTTCTCTATCCATTGTGAGAATTAGCAACACTGGATAGAGAAAGTTACACGGAGGCCCATGTGAAAAAAATGAAAGCAAAGATGGAAAACAGTTACATATTTCTGCAGCCCTAAACAAGTCACTGAGCAAAAGACTTAAGAAGGCTGCACTTTGGTAAGTTGGCAACACTACTAATGTAGCCTACTACTAGTAATGTAATGATGTGTGGTGCAGGTGTGGCCAGAGGTGGAGTGAGAGTGTAGCACCCGGTGGCATGTGAAATGGGCATTGGGAGTGGCGAGGGGCCACTGTGTGGAACAGCCCAAACATTTTTCACCCCCTCCCATATCGCTCCTTTATGGAGCAATTCTGGGCGCAGGGAGGCATGACTGGGCAACGCACGGGGTGGGGGAACCTGTGCTAGGGGTGTGGTGATGTTGCCCCACCCCCAGGCATGCTCAGAGCCCCATACAACTCTGGGTGTGGCGGGTGAGGCAGAACTGCCCTACAGGAGTTCTTTGAAAAGTGCCGCCACTAAGGGCTGGCTCTAGGAGTGGCGGGGTCCAATGTGGGGCAACCCTTCCCACAGGCCCCCACTCACCAAGAAAAGCATTTGTGGTGCCACACATGGCACCTGGAAATAGGTGGTGGTGACATGATGATGTCACCGCCAACTGCTTCCCAGAGGCCCATTTTGGGCAGTTTGGAGGCAGGGACAGATGGGAGGGCCTAAGGTAAAGCTGCTCTGCTCACCCAGCAAACTTACAGTTCATAGAGATCTCGGCTGCAGCAGCAGGCAATATGCTCACTGTGCTGGTGTGGGGCCCAACAAAGTGCGGGGCCCAATGTGATGACATTGGCTTAAGGCCGGCCCTGCCGCCACCGCTGTGATTACACAAACACAACCCACTGGCTTTGAGCAGCTGAAGCCCATGGGTTGTAAGTGTTTGCAGAATCACAGCCACTGTGGAGTGGCTCCCAACAATTCTGCCTCCCCTGCTGCATCTGACGTGCACATCACTGCGCTTTACCCAGGTGCTCAGGTTCCAGCAAAATGTGGCATTCCCAGCCCCAGGAACGCCACTGGCTTACTCCCAGATAACTGGGTGACCAGATACAATGGAGGACACAGTGCCTATACCTTTAACCACTGTGGAGAAGAGGGAATTTTGGCAGGTACAGCTTTTTAAACCTTTCCATGTGTCCTCCATTGTATCTGGTCACCCTGCCAAATAAGAACATAAGACAAGCACAGCTGGAACATGCCTCTGGAAAGCCCACAAACAGAAGAGAAAGTCATGCCTCTTTCCCACTAGTGCTCCTCTACAAATGGTGAACTGGGAGGTAGTCATTGCAACCACAAGCCCTTGATAGGCTCAGTAGCCTCTATGAATTTGTCCAATTCCCTTTTAAAGCCATCCAAACAGGATGCTGGCAACAAATTCCACAGACTAAGGCTGCAATCCTAT
>JAJKFI010000084.1:3004566-3026941 GCA_029204185.1 Lerista edwardsae
ACCAGACCCATGCGTCGGCCATATTGTTAGACCGGACCATGGCTTCAAGAATGTGACATCATGGCTTCTCCAGTTATTATAACTCTATGGGGGGATCGGACCAGAACAGGTGTTCCAGATCCTAACGGGCTCCGTGGCTGGTTCCGGGTTCCCGACAAGTGCCAATCAAAAGTGAGTTCCTGTTCCTAAATCATTTGAATTACACCACTGAGGAGACGCCTTAGTCTCTTCTGAATGGCTGTAAGGACAAGAGGGGATTATTTGGTTATCTGGTTAACATAATTGTTGCCGAAAATCGGCCTAGAATAGTTTCTATCGTGGGGCTTGCATTTAAAAAGGCAAACAAACAAACGAGAGAGTATGAGGATTATGTTTATTACACCTGCACAGGCGGGTCAGTCTCCCTTGAAAGGCAGGCAAAAAAGCAAAAAAATATAGATTGCAAGCATTTTTATAACCCCCCTCCTCTTCCTCCTCCAAGTTCTTGCTTGGTGGAAAATTACAACACACAGGCTGGGACATGAGATGCTCTGAGCTAATTGGGCTTTGAGAATATGCCGTGACCATTGTAATAAGGGAGGAGGCTCTGCCCTGCTAGCTTGAACCAGTTCTCTATCTATTGTGAGAATTAGCAACACTGGATAGAGAAAGTTACACGGGGGCAATTCAGTGAGAACAAAGAAAACAAAGATGGAAAACAGTTACGTATTTCTTTAGACAAGAGACTTTAAACAAAAGTCTTAAGATGGCTGCACTTTGGTTCAATGGCAACATAATGATGTAGCATGTACACCAGAATGTATACCAGCATTTAGCAGCCTTCAAAATTTAGCGTGATCCCCCTCCAAGTATGGTCTCTAGGCTCCCTCTAGGCTTAGATGTGAGATCAAGAATTTGGTTAACGTAATGCTGTAGAATTAGTGAAGAAGGTAGTCTGAGCACAGAAGTGCAGCTCAATCCTGCACAAGTACACTCAGAAGTCAATGTGACCATGGTGTTTTTTATTCTAGTGTTTTTCATTTTATATTTATTTTATTATTCTTTGAATTTTCTGGTTTTACTTGTTGTTAGCTGCCTTGTGAGGACTTCGCCCTGAAAGGCAGTATATAAATGTTTAAAATAAATAAGAAAATATACTATGTTCAGTGGGGCTTATTTCAAATAGGAAGTGCACCTCTGTTGTTGAATGAAGCAAGTTCCTTGAGGAAGAGGCATTAGCACTTAAGAGTTCCTATGCACTCCTAACAGCTTTTGACATTTAAAACACACCCAGTTGGGATGGCGGAGAGGTTTCGAGTTAAAAATACAAGGTGTCTTAAGAAAATGTACACACATTTTAGAGTGTCAAATGTATTATGCTATAATTCACAAATATAATACTGTAATTCACACATATTCTGCATGTGTTGTAATAAGCCTTTGCTTGACCCAGTTAATTAATCCTCACTATTGTCTATACGCTGCTGAAATAGTTGTCTAAGTGTCCAATCCTATCCAATTTTCAAGTTCCAATTCTCAAGTTCTGACTACATCGAAGTCAGTCCATTCTTGCTTTAATGGGGCATCAAAATCTGCCTCACCCTTTACGGAGCGTTTGCAACGTTCCTGGGCCCTCATAAATGACTTGTGCCAGCCTCACCCTCACCAAAATGGGCTTCCTTACCCTAATTTATGGGTAGGGCCAATGGGGCACAATTCTGACCTGGAGTCAGGGCAGCACAAGTCACAAGGCCCAAGAGTGTAGCAAATGTACCTTAAATTGCTTTTGCATCACTCCAAGAGTGGTCTAAACACATTTTTCGTGCACATATACACAATCCAGTTAGGATTGCACCCTTAGTAACTCAGGCACAGGCTCCTTTCGGAACCCAGTTGTAAATTCTAGACCGGTACTCTTCCAGTATAATTGCTCAACAGCTTAATTCTGAATCTCCAGTTTCTCTGCTGAGCAGCAACTTCTGCTATTTACTTCCTAGGAGATCCCCAAAGGAACTGCTATGATTGTCAGCAAGTTGAATCTCAACTCTGATCAGGGCAAGATAAATCCCTCTCTTCCAGGTCTGGAAGCATATGCTGAGAATAACCTGATATGACTTTCTCTCTTGGCTGTATTGGAAAAGACAGGAGATACCCCGAGGAGATAGGGAGTGGTATCAGCAATGGCCCTTTGTCCCGGATTGGCCAGATTGGTCTTTGCAAGCCTTGGGAACACAGCTGTAGGCTGATAAGGGCTCTGGCTCTGAAGGGAGGTAGCACAGGTGCAGATGGGTGTGGCTGATGAATTAAAGCCTGCCCACTGATTGGCTGGCCTCAGTATAAAGTGGGAGGCAGGAGCTGCAGTAAAGGACATAGGAAGGTGCTGGATAGATGGAGTGCTGGCTGGACAGACTGCCTGCCTGAAGGAGGGACTGATTAACTGGCTGAAAGACTGGCTAAGGTAAGCTCATTGTGGGGAATAACTGTGGGGAACAGTTGTATGGCTGCCACGCTTCTGGAGCCACCAAGTTGAGGAGGCAGTTGTGGCTTGGGCAAGCTGACTGCCTATTGTTTGGTGGTGGGGTTTGTTGGTGCTAGACTTAGGATATCGTGAGCTAAGCCAGTGATGAGGGCACTCTGGAGAAGGCTGACCAGCCAGTGATCCCAATACAAGCAAAGCTGCTGGAAGAGAGGAGGCCCAGTGGGTGACTGAACCCCCTCCCTCTTGCCTATCTTTGAGGATGCTCTGGAGGAGAAAGTAGGTAGCCTAGTGTGGGCATTAGGGCCCTTGGGGTGGCCCGGCAGGGAATTTGGCAGAACACTTGCACAGTATCTTTTTTTCCCCTTCATGCTGTGATCATTTGCCCAGATAGATGGGAAGAAGCCCAACAAAAGCAAGCTGAAAGGTAACTAATGAGCTCCAGAAAGATGCCATTTTTCAGGGCAGGTTTTTAGTTACAAGTTCAGCCACGAGGCAGTCTATTTTGGAAAGTGTGTGTGTGTGTGTGTGTGTTTGCGCGCGCGCTGCCATTGCCACAGGATCGGCATTTATCCCAGCATTCCAATCTTTTCAAGAAGAAAAATAGGTCACAAAAAAAAAAGAACTGTCAGAGGACAGGAAGCACATGCTGAGTACAATTGGAGCACTAATCAACACCAGTGGCCATTCTGAACCTTTCTGTCACTCAAAGAAAGAAGGAAAAGACAGCTGTGTTTCTTAACCCCTTCTCTGCCGTCTTGCTAGACCAACCAACATACTGATTCAATTCTAGTTGAGCTGGTGTGGCATAGTAGCTAGGAGGGTGAGCTGGAAAGTCTCCAGGAGTTAGGCCAGCAAAGTTTGGCTGGCACAAGGGACACCGTAAAGCACACTTGGACCACTCTCAGAGTCAGGGAGGGTGGTGCATGTCTGTGTGCTGGCCTCTCTGACTCCGAGAGTGGTCCAAACATACTTTATGGTGTCCCTTGTCCAGCCAAACGTTGCTGGCCTACTGGCCTAACTGCCAGCCAGTTAGGATTAATTTAGGATTGCTCCCTAAGTAGCAGCCCGATCAAGGTCTTAGCTAAAAGCAGAAGATAACACTTTTTTAAAGCAGAAAGGCCTTCTCCACCCACTTAAAACAAAGAAAATGGAAGCTTGGCAAATATCCCCAAAGAGCATTCTAAAGCTGAGATGTCACCACCAAGAAATTCCTGTCCCCCAAACCTACCAAATGAATATGCCTCATAGAACAGAGCTTGAGAGCCAATAATAAGGTAGATTTATGTGACTAACAGTGCAATCCAAGCCCTTACTTACAAGTCCCTTTTTGGTAATTTTTATTTCACCAATATTGGAGGCAATACAAATACAGTAATTAAATCCTGTGCAGGAGATTTGGAGCCTTGGAAGTGACAGTGCTCCTAACCAGTCTCTTTAGAAACGTTTCATGAAATCAGGGCAAAAGAATAGATATGTGTCAATGTCGCAGCTTTTGTATCAATAAGGACGACACGTCAAAGCCAACCCACAGCCGTCATCTGAATTTCAATATGGAATGCTCAATGCAGACAGTCCATTTCAAATGTCTGATCACGACATTCTCCGCAGTGTCTTTCAAGGTGAATTCTGAAAGGCGAACTAATTTCGGTGCCAGCTGCAAGAACAACCGACAATGAGAACATGCATGGGGAGAAATTCATAAACAGATACTCTGATGAAACAGAAAAGCTCCAAGAGGGACGGCTGTACAAGCTTTTGCAAAACCCATGAACTGTGATCAAAAGCTTGAGCCGACAGAACAGACTTTTTCTGCTGCTATCACATTTATCCTCAAGGACAGATAGATTGCCAGGCCTGCATTATTTAGAGTTGCATGGAGCTGAGAAAGTGATGAGAGATTCAGAAAGGAATATCTGCTCGCAGCTTTAAAAAGCATAAAAGATAGAACAGTGAGGGGCATGCACAGTTGTTCTTACAAGGCCTTTGTACTGGATTAAATATATATATTCGCCTTCTGAACCTGACTCCCCCACATTGACTTCATTGGAAACGGGTCCTGAGTGGGTTAACAAGATTCAGGATCTCTGGGACACTCGGTACATAAAAGCACCAACAGATGTGACATGGTTTTGAGTACCCTAACATGAACAATGCATTGGAAATGGAGACTGGAAGTAGAGACATGCTAGGAACTCAGGGAGAAAAGACAGAGAGCAATGGGCTCTTTTTATTATGTTGCCACCCTCCTGTTCTTCCTCCTGCTGTGAATTGATCATTGGAAGGGGATTGGACCCTGAAAAAGTTTCCTCTGAATCCAAGCACACCTGTGCAGTCTTTGGAAAATGCACATGTGCAACTCTTGTCCTCAATAATTTAGGGTGCAATCCTAACCAACACAGTTTGGCCAGCACAAGGGCCACCGCAAAGCATGTTTGGATGACTCTTAGAGTCAGGGAAGATGCCCTCTCCAACCTACTGTGCCAGCTGAGCTCGGCTGATGTTAGCCCCAGTTACCAGACTGGCATGGAGGCCAGATTTGGCCTCCAAGGGCCAGCACAACTGCCTACGCCGGCCCAGATGTCTCCCAGAGTGGTGCAGCCATGCCGTATAACATGTTGGTGACACTATTAGGCTGGCACAGGGACATGCGCCAGCCTATCTACCAAATAGGATTGCACCCTACAGGACATAGTTCTCTTAGACATGGAGGTTTCATTTCATCAGTGGGCTTAATTATGAAGAAAATCTCGCATTTGTTGTCATTTTAAAAGCATCTCTGAATTTACGCCCCCTGACATTTCAAGGAATTCCTTAGTACCAGAAGACTGATATACCGGTAGTATCAGCATGACTTTGCTGCATGTATTTTGCAAATCTGAGGACATGTGAGATGTGGAGACATGTAAGATAAATTTTATATATATCAAGTTAACAACAACAGTTTCAAGCTCTATGGCATATTGCTCTCCAATAGTTCACAGTGCCCTCAACTTTTGCAGGGATGGTCTCATCAACAGACACCATGTGACAACTGCCGCCTCTATGCCCAATTTCAGCACCGTATATCACAGTGCAATTGCCTAGCAACTTCTGGCCACGTTCTTCAATTGCTTTCAGGTCAACCATGAAGTGGTTGGGTCATGTCCTATAGTTGCTAGGTGACAGCAATTTTATTTCTCCTTTTGTCCAAACGAACAAACCATAAATTCTGGTTGGAATTAAGTATGGCACCATGACTGGATCTCAATGGAAGAAGGCTAGGAGGGGTGGATATAGGCCTGATTTGAAAAGAAGTGAGGTGTGAGGATTGTGGATCTAGGTTTCCATCCCAGATAGCTAAGGGTAGAAGTTACAAGAAACATAGAGTTGCCACAACCTGCGTCTCCATATCCTCCTACATCTCACTTCTCCTGTGGTGAGCAGGTCTGCTAATGGGGGTGTGTGGGTAGGGGGTGATGATGGAACTGTTGAGGGAGTGATTGGAGAGACTGCACCTTCCTCAAGTGAGGGGCAGCCCAATCCCAAGCCTGGAAGCACACAGGGCTCCAATGACACCAAAATGGCGACCACTGGATCCTGATCCTACAGGGATACCGATGGAGGTGGTCTCCTCAGGGAAAGAGAGCATTTGCTCCTTTCCCCTGGGGAGACCGCAACAGACAGGATTGGGTTCCCTAGGCTCTGCGCCCGTATTTGAATGGGCGCATAATTGAGGAAGCCCATGTTGGGCAGCATCAGCACCACCAGAGGCAGAAAAGCAGCATTGCACTTTTCTTGGTGGCTACAAGCTGATGGCCGCCATTTTGTTTTCCTTGTAATTGTGTTCCTCTTGTGGCTCATGGTGGTCATTCTCCGATGATTTTTCAGAGGGGGTGCAAGTGACACCTCTTTCATTTGTACCCTTTCTTTCAGTTAGAAATTTTTTTGTTGTGTAGTTGCTTTGTCTTCTTGCACTGTCACTCAGTTTGTATTTTGTTTTTGTTTTTATTCAGTCATGTTTTTTATATGATGATGGCCATCTTGGGGACAGTATAAATTACTATGCCAGGCCCAATCCTATCCAATTTTTCAGCAGTAGTACTGCCACAGTGCAGCCCCAAGGTAAGGAAGCAAATGTTCCCATACTTTGAAGAGAGCTTTGTGGCCACTTTCACACCACAGGTTGGAGCATACATCCCATTGGCCTGGCTCCACCAGCACTGGGAAATTGGATAGGATTAGGCCCACATGCTGTTGATGTGTAATATAATGGTCCTTCAAGTGACATAGTATCATTCACAGGGTATTTTGAAAAACAAAATGGTGGCTACCAGTCAGGGGCAGACCTAGTCAAAATGGCGCCCAGGGCACCCAATAGAAGTGCGCCCCCACAGGAGCCCAGGTCTACCCATCAGAAGCAGCCACGGGTCTACCCATTAGGACTGGCGCCCAGGTGCCCAGGTCTACCCGCGCAATGTTGCGGGGGCCACTGGCGCCCCCCTAGACGGCCCCAAGACAGCGCCCAGGGCTCGTGCCTCCCCTGCCCCCCTAGATCCGCGACTGCTACCAGTCAGCAACCACTACTGTAACTGGGAGGAGGCTGTTTCAATCCAGCTGTGTCCGTAATGTTCTGCCACGTGGCAAGAATAATTTTACCACTATCCCATTCCATCAGATTTTATGTGGTAGAACTTCTTCATCATTGGGGCAGTCCATTACAAATGTGTGGAAACACGCAACTGTTTTACAACATGTTCGATAGCAAATCTGCCTTTGAGCCATGGTCCTACAAGATGATGCAGATGATAAGATTCACCCCAGATAAGTTTGATTGTCTATAGAGGCTCAGGTGACCAGCCTGGAAAATGATTGCCTGGACACTGTGTTGATTTGATTTTTTTTTTTTTTTTGCATTGGGCCTGAGAAGAGTGGAAACCCACAGTGACCACACAGAGTGATGATAACAAGCCAAGTGAGGTCACACAAGAGCAGAGGCAGATCTAAGGGGGGGGCAAATCTGTAAGTTTTGCAAGAAGCCTTACCTTGCAGTGGAAAACACTCCTCTCCTGCACTGTTCTAGCCAATCCTCACAGGGAACAGCAACATCTTGGCGTTGCTTACTGGCCACAGCAGCAAGGGAGAGGAGGGATTTACATGAGAGGGTAAGGCTTCTTGCAACACTTACAGATTTGCCCCCCCCAGATCCGCCTCTGCACAAGAGAAACTGAGAAATGATGGTATTTGCCATAACAATGGTGGCTACCGCACTATGCTCACAGAGAGCATTAAAAAAAACTTCTAGTGCTTCATTTTTTTCCTTTAAGAAACTATTGCTGTGATCATGGCTATATATATGCAGCTTTTTAAAAAAATCACATTTCTAGCTCTTAGATATGCTTACAAGCTTATGGGAAATGCCTGCTGAAATCTCAGAAGCCAGAAGTGGCCCAGGAATAAGATTTCCATTGGCCAGAGAGTGAGGTGTTTCTTCAGTCCCCTACATGGCTCCTTGCCCTCCCCTGTGAATAAGAGAACCAAAACAGATTATGCAAAACAGCAGAAAAAATTACGCAAAGGAAAAGAAACCAGCCAGGGTGCAGAGCTCACCTTTTGGTGGCACACAATTTGGATTGCTCAGGTGAAGAATGTCCCTGGTTTTTAAAGCATAGTTTTGCACTAGACATCCCTGGCCTGGAGTTGTTCAGGCACTCCAGGAAACCTGACCCAATTCCACTGGGACAATTTTTACTTTGCAAGGGGGCCCATTTGTCCCTGCCAAGGGTTACAGCAAAAGATTCCCCAGAAATGCAGCTTTGTGTACCTATAAAGTTATACTTGGCCCTTTCTTCAGAGGCTGACAGCAACCCACACGTCCTCAAAGGTGGCCTGATGTCACGTGGCACCTGATGAGTTGTGATAAGCAAGAAATTCACCTCTGGCAAAGGAGTCTCAGGAGAGGAGTTTGCTTGCTGAGTAAAACACTTGTTAATAGGATGTGACAGCAATGGCTGTTATTTGATCCACCTATGGGGTAGGTCTCATCTCTTTCAATCTCTCCTGTAAAGCAGCTCATTCTATTTGGACCAATAATAGCATGAATTCCACGGGGTCATGACAGAGGTATTTTAAACGCAGACACTGAAGCAATAGGGTTGATGGACAGAGTAAGACTTGTTCTTCCAGCTGTTCAGTGCATGGAATGGAATCATTTGGAAAGGAAGAGATCACTTCCCCAATCTTGATCTTGCCATTTTCTTCCTGGGAGCAAGGGGATGTGCGCGCGCGCGCGCGCGCACGCACACACACACACACACACACACACACAGAGGATACAGCAGGGCTGCGCTAGCGACTGGCAGGATAGGATGGCTGTTAGTGAATTGATTATCAATGAAATTTACATATACTTAATATGTAAGAAAGAATAGTTTGTGTTCAGGTGATGGCCAGGTATGTTCCAGCAGGCATCACCTTGGGAAGGAAGAGAAAGGGATTGCACTTGCAATCTGCAGTTTTTATATATACTTGTATTACGTTTATCTGCAGCCTAATTAATCAGCAGGACACACTTACTTGATTAAAAGTTTTTCAAATCAATTGTTCTAACCAATTAATTGATTAAATGCTGCAGCCTTCTGGAGTTCTTTTGAATTTCATTTTAGACCAATGTTTTGTAGCCAGTGGCGTTTCTACAGGGAGGGCAAAACTCTAAGTTTTGCAAGAAGCCTTACCTTGCAATGACTCCTCTCCTGCACCGTTTTAGCCAATCCTCACAGGGAACAGCAACATCTTGGCGTTGCTTACTGGCTACAGCAGCAAGGGAGAGGAGGGATTTACATGACAGGGTAAGGCTTCTTGCAAAACTTAGAGCTTTGCCCTCCCTGTAGAAACGCCTCTGTTTGTAGCAATCTAATCGCAGACCATTCCCTGACTCACAGAAAAGAACAGGGAACCCCCCCCCCGCATGCAAAACTTCACATGCACCTTGGGATCCCTTGGGTGCACCAGAACTGGGTCAAAAACTGCAAATGTCAAATCAAATTCGCCCTTGCAATGCCCATTGAACCTTTCCATCCTGGCAACTTTATTGCATGACCATTTTCTCCCTGCCCCATTCCAAAATTCAGAACATATTCAAAATCAAAATCAGCAGATGAATCATCTGGGTGACTTCACTGTCAACCATTGACTTGTCTGAGGTATGTTAAAATGCGTTCTTGAAAGTGCAGGAAAAAAAACGATGTGAGGAAAAAACACATTGAAATGCCGTGAGCAAATCTCCCTTCCCAGAAAAAAAGATTACAGTAAGAAATCAAAACTTGTCACAGTAAAAAAAAGAAAAGAGTCGCTCCAACATATGAGGTAATCTTTTGCATCTTAGTCATTTTAAGCTCAACTGTTCATTTTCAAATAGATCCCATTTTATGCCATAGGAGGCTAATCCATGCTCAGTAACTGGAAAGCAGAGAGATGAGACTGAAAATTAAGGTGATCCACAAACCCCTTTCTGTTTGTCCTTTGGCGCGCTTTCCCTTTGAGCCGTTGAGGAACTCTGCTCCATTTTTAACTTCCAAAACCGGGATCTGACTTTGGCTCAGATCCCCAAACCAACGCAAATCTGCTTCCCAATCAGATCTCCTGATGGGAGTCGAATGAGCTGTAGCGGCCTGCCATCACACACCCTGGAATCACAGACCGGAATCACAGCGGCAGCTCCTGAGAAGCATCACATTCCTTGGTTAAAGGGTTTAGCGATGACTATCCAAAGCGAAACTTGAGTCTGTACTTGACTGGAGGACTGTTCTTTCGAGGCACCGGCAATGGGACCTTTGGCTTTGCTGAGATGACGACAGGTGGCTTCTTCTTTTCCGGGACCGCAATGGTGAAAGAGAGCTCCTCGGGCTGCTCTGCTTGTCTGAACCTCGGGAGGAAGTGAGTTGAAACATGTTGGGGCTTGACCCGGGGACTGCATCCTCGTTTTGCTTTGCCCCTCTTGTTCAAAGCCACGTACCATTCTCTTCCTGTTTTTTCCGTCCTGTAAATGACCGACGCGTAGGTGTTATAGCTGTTTTCTTGAAACCTCTCTCTGAACTTGCAGTCGTCTGTGAATTTGGCCTAAGAGAAAACCACAACAGAAGTTTACTAAAAGGACGTTCATTGTACCAGGTTACCAATCTTGATCACTTGGACTAAGCTAGCGGGTACTGTCTTAGGCTGCAATCTGGAAGTATTGACTATTGACTATCATGGAACTTATTTCTGAGCAGACATGCATAGGATTGGGCTCTCCCTTTCAGCACATTCACGGCACATGGGGAGAGTGTTGGTGCTGGCCTTCAGCACCAAGATGAAGTTGGTATGGTTGTGTGAGTAGGTAAAGACTACAAGACCTCGGCCAAAATGGCTGCACGTCAAGTCACAATTCCTATAACAAGAAAAACTGTCATGGAGTGTGTTCATGTGATAGCTTCCTGTGCAGAGCAGGAGCATGGAAAAAGGTTTAGTGGACATGTTATCACATTTTTATACTGCCCTTCTTCCCAGGCACATTCACCACACATTCACAAGGCAAGGCTTTAAGGCACTTTCACAACACCCAGAGGCAGCGCTGCAAGCCATAGGATTGAGCCGTTTGTTCCCAGCCCCACTGCCTGAAATCCTTTTAGCAAACTGGTGATGCCAGGAATCGATTCTGGGACCTTGTGAATGCCTTCATTAGGCTAGTCTTATGGCCTGTTTGCAACACTCTGAGCTGGCATGGAGGATGGCTGTGCCAGCTCATGCCCACTTTAGGATTGCGCAGTTAGTCTGTAACTGGAAGAGACTTGGGGCCCAATTCTAACCAACTTTCCAGCAAGAGGGTAAGGGCAATGCAGCTCTGAGGTAAGGGAACAAACATTCCCTGACCTTGAAGAGGCCTCCGTGACTACAACTCCACTGCAGAAGGCAGAACGTGCCCCGTTGGCACAGCTAGGTCAATGCTGGAAAGTTGGTTAGGATTGCATTCTAAGTGGATTCTCATCCACATAAACCATCACATACACCACTCTCCTGCGCAATTCAAGCATGGCTATAGCGCATCAAGTGCCCTGCTCTTTATTACTTTATACCACCCCTCCTCCCCCGAACTATAATTTGGAAGGAGGTGTCTCGATCAACGTTTCCCAAACTGCAGGTTGAGACCCACCAGTGGGGTCGTGAGCTGATTTTTGGTGGGTTGCAAAAAGTTTTTGAAATATTAAAAAAAAAAAAAACCTTTGAAGAAAATCTTTAACTGGAATGTTAAGCCAAGCTGGTATGAAGTAATCTTCATAATCCCAAATTAAAATGTCATATTTTCCAATTTTCTCTAATAGTTGGCATGCTGTGGGTTATGTGTGAACCCAGTTTCAGCCTTTTGTAAGGCTTAGAAGTCCCTGACTTCTAGCACACCTTGCTCTCAGGTTTAGCCTTCTGGGAACCCTAAAACCATGGTAAAGATTTGGGGAACAGTCAAATTCCATTTCTAGGGAGAGTCTAGCGAATGTCTATACACACACACACTATATGTAAGGTTTCCAGCAGCACTGCCCCAATTAATTAATTATTACATTAAATCTTATATCTTTCTAGATCCTTTTTTTGTAGTGGGTTGTATGTAATATAGTGTCATTTTAAAAAGTGGGTCCCGGTGCTAAACAGTTTGGGAAGCGGGTCTAGATTTTGCTAAGGTATTTCTAGGAATAAAATAAAGCTCCAGAGAGCCACATTACTGGGATTTCTAACACTATTCCAATGGGAGCAAGCAATTCTAAGAGAAAATTAACATTGGCCACATCCAATACAATGAATGTCTGCTCTGAAGGTCATTTTCCCCCTCTAATCTATGTCTGGCCATCCGGACTAGAACAAAAGGATGACAACGTATTGATGTGATCTTGTTGGAGGTGACTGAAGCAAGTCCTCTGCTTCTTGCCAAGATCTGTGTCAACCAGAAGAGCAAATCCTTTGTCCCTTGGGACATCAATTTTGTTCAGCTGCCTTTACAATCAATGAGAACAGAATTATTAAACTGAAAGGTACACACTGAAAATGCCGCTGTAAATTTTGCTTCTGTAAAGTTGGGCACATCAGCAAGCCAACCCCTCGCTTTTTTGGCTAACAAGTATTCCCTTAGAAGACTGCCAGTGAAATTTACAACTGTATTGTTCAATCCCCAGATGATATTTCATCACATGTATGACTAGAACTGCAAGGTTGTGGATTTAGGCATCCCTTAAAGAAGTTAAGAAGATAAGAAGCACTGAAGGAGCAGAACCAATGCTGCATAGCTTTATGATCTGCCCTTATGGCCAACCCTCATAGACCGTTATCACCAAAATGTTCAAATTTCTGCAGCAAAGAACCCCAACATTTTGCAGGGACGGATCTAGCACATCACTGCAGGGGCATCTGAGGCAGAACCGATTGTGATTTTACTGGTCCCCAAAACGATGACATTAGACGGAACACCAGTTGGGTCAGGCCACTATTAACTGCTTGGCAACCTTTCACAAAAACGGGGAGCTGGGCTTGTTCATTTGAGAGAGCAACCCTATCTACATGGCATGTATGTGGTGAGTGAACAAGCGCGGTGGAGGAGACCCTCTGCAATTGCCTGGAACTTACACAGTGCAGAGGGGGTGGCTCTGTGCAATCAGGAACTCCAAGAATATGGTTGTGCAAGGAGAATCATACATGACTATGGTTATAGGCACATGGGCTCTGGAATGCATATACATTGGGCCAAGCCTGTTGCTGCAATCCCCTCTTCCCACTTGCATAATCTCACCATGGCTATGTCATATAATGGCAGTGGTTCCCAAACTGTGGGTCAGGACCCACTAAGTGCATTATGAGCCAATTTCAGGTGGGTTGCAAAGCCCCTAGAGGAGCCAAATTGAAAAGATGGGAAGATGGGATGCTGGAAAGGGGCAGGGCAGTGTGGGTGTTTTGCTTCTGTCAAAGTTGGAAACAGGCTTTTTTTTCCACTTTGCTGTTGGAAAATGGCTGAGAAATAACCCAACTTATTGCTGCCTTCTCAGGAAAGCAGCAGGCTCTGACGTCACAACGATGGTACTGGTATCACTTCCAGTGGGTCCCAGACCGATTGTCATTCTAAAAAGTGGGTCCCAATGCTAAAGAGTTTGAGAATTAAGGTTTATGATATGAATCATGGGCATATACAGTAAATTCGGGCTTATGATATGATTCAATGAAAATATCCACCTTGGCTTTCCTTGGATATATCTGCACCTAGGGTTACATGGTTGCAGAGGGGCTGGGGCTGACCTACACAACTTGTGGACTTTGCCTTGCAAGTCAGACATAGCCTATCAGTCATGTATTGTGGGCTGCCAGGACAAAGCTTGATAAAGCTCCTACTATAATGTTTAGGATGTGACCATTTCTGGATCCGAGCCAGAATTCCAGAAGACCCTAATTGTATGTGAATCCATTTCGGGTCCTCCTCCTACTGAGTAGTCGGAGAGGCACTCAAAGTGTGTGTGTGTGTGTGTTTCTCATCAAAGCCTGGTGGCTTTTGTTTCTGCTCACTCCAGTGCACAGAGGCACAACCCTCCATTCTATTTCTCAGTCCTAGGCAGACAGCAAAATTAGAAGGTTTCTTGAATCTCATTGTATACAGTGGGACGAAGGTAAGTGTATATCAGCCTGCAGCCTTCGTTATACTGCATTTGTAGGCCTGTTCACAGCATTAACATACCATCTGCAGGTGTGATTTTTGTCATAAAGGGCAATTGTATTTACTCACATGGCTCTGTCATTCTGCATGCGCTCATACGAAAGATGAGCGCATCAAAACACATTTGTTTCCAGAACCCTTTTCATTTCAAGAGTAACTGAAATGCCCAGCGCCCCCTCTCATTTCTGGCACCCCAGCTAGTTGCATGAAGCTACAATCCTACACGTGCTTTTCTGGAAGCACCATTGAAAATAATGGGGTTTACATTAGAGCAGGTCTGCTTAAGATTGCCCTGTAAGAGCTCAATCCACTCTGTAGGTTGCAGACATGCTGTGAGGCACGGACCTGCTCCAGCCTGCAGAGGCCAAATCGAGCCTTGGGGCTGCCCCAAGTTAGTACGTTCGTGCCAGATGAGGGCAGCTGCAACGGAGGGCTGGGGAGGGAATAATGAGAGTGGAATGAGGGCGGATCAGGGAGTGGGGAAAGTGGGCCGATGGGCGGACCGGATCTGGTAGGAGGGTGGGACTGGCCAGATCCCAACTCCCAGCCCGAGTAGCCTGGCATTACACCAGCCTGCTCGGATCTGCGCCAGCAATTTCACTGGCACAGTTCCAAGTAGCCTCATTTGGAGTATGTGTGTGGCTGGGGCATTACTCCGGGTAAGGGGACACAAGTCGCCTTACTCTGAGTTGTACTTCAGCCACCTTCAACCCTGTCTGTTCCAGCGCAGGACAGGACTGGGCTGTGAGTCACTTGCCCCTAGATCTAGCCCTGTTGGTGGATGACGTACAGCACCTTGGGTCAGAAGGGATGCAAGCCTGAGACGAGGCACTTAAGGTCAAAGGAAAGCACTTTCTCCTTTCTCCTCTGGATTGTCATTAGGCGGTTAGCCTGCCGCATCAAATTTCATAGGGGAAAAGCTATCTCTTGAGTGTACAGGTGAAGTTGCAGCCATTTTATTTTAGCAAATCACAGAAAAGCAGGGTGTTTTTTTTTTCCTTTTTACTTACACTTGCATGGAGTTTTCCTTTTTTTGACATCGCTAAAAATTTGTTGCTGAAAACTCCTCGTATTCCTACAATCCCCTGAGACACAGCAAATATTTCCAAAATACCTAGGACGACAGAAATCCCAAAATAAAACACAATTCGTTTTTCACAGCACTGCAAGAAAAAAAGAGAAAGAAATCTTATGCACTGTCTTTCCTTTAAAAAAAATAAAAAGAAAGAAAAATCCTTAGCTTTGTCATTTTAAGCTTAACCAGTGATTTCATGGTTGAGTGCTTTTTGCTTGCTGCTTGGGTTATCTGAATATACATTTATTTATAGACATCTTGAGGTTTTAAAGGACATGACCGATGTAGGATTCTGGGGTGGAATATAATGATTGTCTCAGAGCGCCATCCTAACCTGGAGTTAGGCTGGCACAGTTAGGCTACCAAGGTTTGGCCTGCACAAGGGTCACCGTAAAGTATGTTTGGACCACTCTCGGTGACAAAGAGACCTGCATACAGACTTGTGCCATCCTCTCTGACTCTGAGCGTGGTCCAAATGTGCTTTATGGTGGCCCTTGTGCTGGCCAAACTTTCCTGGCCTAACTGTGCTGATCTAACTCCAGGTTAGGATTGTGCCCTTCCTCAATGGGAAAGCATCAGTAGATTTTTTAGGGAGGAGGAGAAAGAAAGTTTAATCCTGAAACTTATGATAGTGGCTCACAAGAAAACACAAGAACCGTTTTCAATGGCTCAGCTTACCCCTGGAGCATCTAAAATAGGGGTGGCCAACTTTTCACCTTCAGGAGGTCTGGACTTTTAACGATTGTGTAGAGGACGGAATTTCAGCAGGTGCAGTTTGTTATTCTCTTCGGGGAAGGGATGCAAGGAATTGCTCTCCTATGCTCAAGGGTTGCTGGCTTGGGCACTGGGCTTCTGCATCTAAGGAACTACTTTTATTCTCCTACTATATAATGCCTTGGAAGAGTCTCCCAATGGGCTCTCGGGGGTATGACTGAGAGGTAGCTGAATGGACCGTAACAGCAGGAAGGTAAGAGGCTCATCTCTGTTTTTCAGCCCTGAATTTTTATGTGCACCTCCTGCTACTGTTCTCACTTTCTCCTGCCTCCCAGTTCTTTTTGGCAATTTGCTTTTGAAGAGAATGCATTTTGCTCTCCTCTTTTGCCGCACTGGCTCAGAGAGCTATCAAAAGTAGAAGAAAAATAGGAGCACATTTACTTTGTGTTGAAGGTGAACAAAGGTGAGTCTGAAACCGCATAAAGAGTGGCTTTTTTGACAGAGAAAAAGCGAGTAAGAGAGCCGCAGGTACTATTTTTACATAGCTGCGCTGCATTTTGGATTGCACCTGTAGTGCTACGAAGCAAGGGAAGGAACAATCTAATTGCTTGTTATTATGATGACATCATAATATGAGCGAGAAAAGGCAGCAGCAAAAAAAAAGGGTAAGATGGCATTACTTGATGTAGAAAGTTCAGAAGCGAAACTGGGTATGACCTCTTCTGAGCCGCACTTCTGAACTAGAGAGTGCAACATGACTTGCTGGCCACCTGCACAGGTAGAACCGAAATAGAGCATGCTTTAAAACGGGGGTCTCCAAACCCCGACCTGGGGGCCAGATGTGGCCCTTGGAGAGCCTCTATCCAGCCTCTATCCAGCCCATGAGCCTCGGGCCCTCCTGACCTTGCTGGCATGGGCTGCACCCTCCAAGCTGTGCTCTGGTTGACTGCAGAGGGTATTCTGAGGGGCAGGAGGGGCCGTGTGAAGCCTACCCAGCCCTCAGAATGCTTTCGGAAAGCTGAAAGTAGTCACTTCCTGGTTTTCCCAGAGACCCAGAAGTGATGTTTTTAGGAATATAGATTATTTTTTTTTTAGGAATATAGATTTTTTTTATTTGAAAATTTTTCTTATTACTTCTTTGTTTTACATCCCCGAGCGTGAGAAACCGTCACATTTCGGATTTTCTTTACTCATCTGACTAATACAAAATCTCTTACCTCTCTATCCTACCACTAATACATTTTTTTAACACCCTATTACTATATTGTTGTTCAGGTCCAAGAGATCATTCACGTGATTGGTGGAGTGGTTCCTTGGTCCCAGGGCCAAAATTTGGCCCATCTCATTTCAGATAACCTTTCTTTTTCGAATCTGCTGAAAGCTCTCACTTTGAACAAAATGAGTTCTACTGCATGGTCAGCTCCACTTTCATTCCCTGTTTTTACCTCTCTGCTCCTTTGGAAAGTGATGTTTTTAGGCCCTCTGAAGGTCTCGGATGGCATTTGGCAGTTCAGGGAGGCCACCCTGGCCCTCAAAACATGCTCTGGGGGTTTCCTGCAATCTGCTGGTTCTGAGATATTCCAGCACCTACTGTACAAGTAAGCTGTTTGTGTGTGTGTGTGTGGGGGGGGGGATGGGAGTCCATTAAAGTGTGTGCACTATTTCTGTGGTGTGTGTTGGTGCTTGGAGGAATCCTGGGACTTCGAGCCCATTCATTCCATCTCTAATGCATTTATTTAAACTTTATATTTACATTTATTTATTTAATTTTCCGGCCCTCGACGTCATGCCAGATATTTGAGGCATGAAATATCTAATTATTTTTCTAAAATATTAGAAAAAAGTTTGGAGACTGTAATGGATATTTGGAGGAGGTGGCTTATGGTGTCAGCAGTGGCCTCCCTTCCTGCTGAATCCAGAGCACACGGGGTTAATGTCAGAGCTCCTGCTAGCCCCAGGGACACAGCTGCAGCCTGGGCTCTGACATCACTGGGAGGGGCTGCTTAAATGGCAAGGTGGCACCTGCAGTACTTGCTATGCCATCCCCTTGTAGCTATGCTCCTGGCCCTGTGACTTTCCCACCCTAACTCGGCCCTGTGACTTTCCCAGCCATCTGTGTCTAACATCTTCTGCGACTGTGCCTAACATCTGCGACTGTGCCTAACATGTGACTGTGCCTAACATCTTCTGTGTGCATAGCAGGTTCCTTGCCACTGAGCTGCAGCCCATGCGCGGCCCTGGCTGTCTCTAAGCCACTAATAAAGCCACTAAGGATATTAGCCCTATACAAATATAAATTTTTAAAAAACCATAAATGAGGGATGATTTGCACTTGTTAGTCTCTCGGAGGACCACACAGATGCTGGCATTTGTGAATTCTGTGCTCCTTTCTGCAGCTAATTTTCATCGAGTAAATATTTATGGGCCCTGCAAAGAAATCAGCAGATGAAATAAAAGAGAGGGATTTGATATTGAACAGCTGGAGGTAGATGGATAACTCAGACTAGGCGTTCGAGGAGGGGAGAACAGTGCTGTGAAATGAAAGGCGAAAACAGCGGACTGAATCACAGCAAATTGCTGACACAATAAGCTTCTTCAGCAGGAAACTGAAGCTCAGCAGTGGGGCGCATGTTCTCCTTCTTGCTGGGTAAATAAAAGGCTTGGCTGAACAGCAGCAATACCTGTGCAGTGCATCAGGATGCTTCTGTAGCCGGAAGAAAAGTGGTCTGGCCTGTTACCCTGAAAAGCCAACAATCCTGGGAATCACTCCATGGTCTGCAGCCTCAGACTGTGTTCCTAAAGTGCATTGGCTAAAACCTACTTCCCAAGGAGAAGACCAATATGTCATATTCACCCTAACCACACTCCATGCTGCTATGTATTAACCCTAACATGTCAGGTTCCGGTTCAATGAACCTCCGTCTATGAATGTTTACTCATTCAGAATGAGAATGCTTACTGAATTCCTCAGACCGTACCACCAAGTAACTGTGCCCACGGTTGCTGCCTTAATTTTTACAGGCTTGTAAAAACAATGGGAGGTGCAACCTCCTTATTTTAGAGGCAGGCTACCTCAGAGGGCCGGATGTCAGTGGCGTACCTAGAGGAGGATCACAGCACTAAGTTTGCAAGCAGCCACTTCACTTCCTCTTTGGGGCCTTGTGAAGCCAATGTAGCCTCCGTTTTATTCTAGCCATTGGAAATGGCTCCAAAGAGGAAAGGGGAACTGTTGCTTGTAAAACTTAGTGCTGTGGTCCCTCTCTAGGTATGCCACTGCTGGATGTAGGAGAGTGGCAATGAGATGCAAGTATCTGGTTGTTTTGTGTGCTTCCTGAGGCATCTGGTGTGCTACTGTGAGATACAGGAAGCTGGAGTAGATGGGCCTTTGGCCTGATCCAGCAGGGCTTTTCTTACGTTCTTAAGGTCCAGACTGGGTTGCAAGTTATTATAGCTCCCTCCCCACAGACAGGATAGCAAATTCTGTTTTATTTCCTTCATATTTACCTCAGAATTTTACCTCAGAAATTTACCTCAGAATGCCAGATACAAGGGAGTGGCAACAGGAGGCAGGCATCTTGTTGTCTTGTGTGCTCCCTGAGGCCACTGTGAGATACACGAAGCTGGCCAAGATGGGCCTTTGGCTTCTTCTAGTGTGGCTCCCTCCCCACAGACAGGATAGCAATTTCTATTTACCTCATGTTTATCTCAGAATTTTACCTCAGAAATTTACCTCAGAATGCTAGATACATGGGAGTGGCAATAGGATGCAGGCATCTTGTTGTCATGTGCTCCCTGAGGCATCTGGTGGGCCACTGTGAGATACAGTAATAGGACGCTGGAGATGGCTCCCCCCCTTTGATTTGATCCAGCAGGGCTCTTCTTATAACCCCCCCCATTAACTCTTTAGTTTATCATTACTCTCTTCACCCTCTTTATATGGTGTCAAATGCTCAGGACCAAAGCTAGCATATATCCAAGGCAAGGTGATAGCCAGGTAGACCCTCCTCAGCTACAAACCGCTCAGATCATAGAAATGCATAATTGACAATGGAGACGCATAAAAGCATCACTGACCTTTCAAATGAACCTTCAAATGAATAGCTATCATGGACATTCTAATCTGTCCTGGAACTGCCTCAGGTTGGGGTGGGTGGGTTGTTCACCCTGTTCCCCATGCCATTTTCCAAAGAAGAGCACCCCCCTCCCCAAGGTGCTCTTTATCCTGATAGGAAACACTTGTGTACCTATGTTTTTCTTTTTCCCTGCTAAGAAAACTTCCACTGCAGGCAGCTTCATCTTAGGTTCTCAGTGAAGTGGTTTTAGCTTGAAAATACGTTCTCTCCCCTCTCCCATTGTTTCATTTCTATTAAGTACAAAGAAAAGCTGGTGTTCTCTTTGGTGTTGACTTTTCTTTTTTTCTCCAGCTAGGATCAGTTTTTATAGTCAGCAGAATCAAATGGTAGAGGTTTCCCTACATTGTATCACCTTAGGAAGCAAATTGGGGGCCTGAATATTTCATGGCTTCCCCATGGGAAAAAAGCCCTCTCTGCAGAAAAAAACTGCACGCAGAAAGAAGACTATCCTGAGGTTGCAATCCTAAACACACTTTCCTGGGAGTAGGCGCCATTGAATACAATGGGACTTACTTCTGAGTACACATGCGTAGGATTGTGCTCTAAGACCTTCTCCCTGACCTGCTAGTTTTCCATGTGCAAGGCATTTTTAGCGGGAGCTGGGTTTGGCCATGCAGCAGCAGCTAGTAGAATCCTGGGGTGGTAGATTGGCAGGACCACTACAAGTTGCAGGGATGCAATTTTGGGGTCCCTCCCCACAAAAGAATCTTTTGCAAGAGAAAATTGAGCACACCAGCTAGAAAAGAGCTACTGCTATCCACCCCTGCTCTGCCTGTTTGTTTTTACTTGCAGAGGTTTTTGTGTTTTGTTTTAATCTGCTGGAAAATGTGATCATCCACCTGCAGTCTGAAAGGTACACTCTGTTCCAGCACCAGAGAAAACGGCTGCTTCACTTCTCGCTCATTCTGTGGCATAGGAAGGCCGAGCTGAGACAGTCCAGTGCGGGAAAAGTTCAATGTTCATGCCGCTTTAGTGCTTCCCATCATTCAAGCACCAAAGGGATTAGAGACAAATTAATGGAAAGGAAGTCTATCAGTGGCAATGAGTCATGATGACTACATGCAGCCACCAGGTTCAGTGGCGGCATCAGGTATCTAATGAATACCAGTCACTGGGGAGCCCCAGTATTGGGAGGGGGTGCTACTGCCTTCCTGACTTTCTTAGAAACCAGATTGACCATTGTTGGAAGCAGGAGGCAGGACTAGATGCACTTTTGGTCAGATCCATCAGATCCCTTCCCATGTCCTCAAGAAGTTGCTTGCATTTGGACTGGCTGGTCCCATCAGGTGGTTTGGACTGGCAGGACATATTTCCATACGGTTGTGATTGTGCCGCAGCTCAGACTGGTGTGTCTTACTTCGAAATTATATGCAACCATTTAAGTATGATGACTCGAAAAAATAAGCTCCATTAACAAGGTCAGTGGGACTTACTCAAGTAAGCAAGCAATCATGCATAAAAGTGCATAAGAGTGTGCAGTCTTAGGGCCCAATCCTAATCAACTTTCCAGCACCAATGCAGCTGAAATGCAGGTCCAAGGAAAGGGAACAAATGTTCTCTTACATTGAGGGGGCTTCCATGACTGCCCCCCCCACAGGATGCCGTGCATGGCTGCATTAGTGCTGGAAAGGTGGCTAGGATTGGGTCCTCAATCTGGAGTACAAATGGGGCGGAGATGGGTGAGGGTTGCAAAACATCAATGTGTAGGGAGTTAAACTGGCTGATTCACACTATTATTATTCCTAAAAAATTTTCTCTGAGTCTTTAGTGTACCAATCTCTCTCTCTCCCTCCCTCCCTCCTCACACTGGATTATTACCCTGGACTGTTCCACAGCTATAATCATTGCTTTGACAGCTCTCCCACCCCAGAGTGTGGATATCTGGAGAGGACTGCACATCCTAAAGAGGTGAAGGGATTCTGGCTTCGCTTCTCTGAAAATCCACCTTCACAAATGGCTATTAAGCCCCAAGGTTGTGCTAAGCCCAGGTTGTGAGGAGTTCCACTGGCTTTGGTTGCAATTCACTGAAGTCAGTGACCACCTTCCTGGGAATGACCCTGGAGTTCACATGGAGAGCTGAGTGTGTCCATCTGAACCAAGTCGACTCATTGATTGACTGTGTGGAGTTCTCAGCCTGCCTGTCCTGAGGGATTGGGCTGGACTGCAACACTGAAAGCACCCTAAAAAAATGAAGTGAAAGAGGTGTATTGGGAATGGAAAACCAGGCTCTCTCCCCCCCCCCTATAAAAGCAATATAGAAACATTCTAAAATATCACATTGGCTTTAGCCCCCC
>JAJKFI010000084.1:3027041-3038716 GCA_029204185.1 Lerista edwardsae
AAAAACATTCTAAAATATCACATTGGCTTTAGCCCCCCCTCCCCCCCAAATTCCATTTCCCTAAAGCAAAAGGCACTTACTTAAGAGACTGGCGTGGTGGGAGCCGTTGACGGTCCCATCCGGGTGGATCTGGAGATGGAACCCGATGCCCACCCTGCAGTAGAGGCTGCCGGTCCTGCGCCCAGACGGCGTCCAGTGAAAACTGCTCCTTTCGGAGCCGCTACCTTGAGCTCCCGAAGAGGGGGAAAAATAGGAGGAAGGTGCGGAGGAGGACGAGGAGGTATTCCTGCTTGCAAGGCTGCCGCCGCGGCCGCTTCTGCTGCCGTCTTTGGCACGGAGCGCCGCGTCTCCAAGTTGCGCCCTGGGGGGCAGCGTCTCCTTGTGTGCCCAAGCGAGGAGGATCAGGTGGCTGAGGAAGACGAGGCAGAGGAAGAAGGACAAGCTCATTCTTCCAGCAGGAGGGGCGCGCAGGGCATTTTGCAGAGGCGGCGGCGGCGGCTGCTGCGCCTTTCGGGCGCCCGGGCGTGCGCTCCGCCGGCCTGGGAAGGCATCGTCGGCCCGCTGGAGGGAGAGCGCGATCCGAGAGCGCGACGCTGGCACGGAGATATTTATAACTCGGGTGATCTCACAGCTCTCCCTACATGCCTGGAGTCTAAAGGAGGCTCTCTTCGCCAGCCCTTCCGAGGCTGGGGGCGCCTCGCAGGACCCCCAGCGGGAGGAGGGAGGAAAGGAAGCCGAGGAGGGCGGAGTGGCGGGGGTCACCCCTGGCCACCCCGGAAGGCGCAGCGCGCACCACGAACGCGCGGCCGTGGGCGCCCGCCGCGCTTTTACGCACCAGCGGGCTGATTTCTCCCCAGCCCAGGCTCGCGGGGGCTGCGAATAATTCATAAACGGAGACCGGCAAAGGGGGCTCCCCGGGGGGAGCGGGGAGGAGGGGGAGGAAATGGGGCGCGCTTCTGCTTTAGGGAGGGCATTCTCCCCTCCCCCAGCTTTGAGGTCGATGGACAGCTTGGACTGGGACTGACCCCAAAGGTCTTCCAAATTGTGGGCTTCGAGGACAACGACCCCTGTAAGCGTGGATTTGAGCCGACGCACTCCGATGGAACTCATCGCCGTAAGATGCTCCGGCCATGGCCATTAGTGGGGGGCGGACAGATTCCCGGAGAGAGAGGGGCGGGTGTGCTATCGACGACGACTAGCGTAGGGTGGCTTGTCCGGGGCACCTCTGCATGCCAGCTGCTGAGGACAAGCAAGAGGCCGAGGAGGGGCGTTCCTTCCTCCCCCGCGCGTGGGCTTGTCGAGGTGTCTCTGCCTACTAAGCTCGTAGGTCGAACTGCGGAATGGGAAGGAGAGCGAGGTGGGCAGGCAGGGCGCGCGCGCGCGTCTCGCTAAGGAGTGGATCTGGTTGCAGGCGCGAAACAAGAGGCGCAGATGGGGGGGGGGCTAAACTGAATGCACGGCGGAGACTTTTCGACTTGTCCAGTTCGGAAAGTGCTTTAAGGGCGAAGTCAGGTGGAAAAAGTGATTTCGGGACTGGGAATGAGTCCAAAGTAGGAATGAGGATGACAAATCGAACCATGAACCAAGATGAGCCAGTGGCGTTCCTAGAGGGGGGGGGTCAAAATGCTAAGTTTTGCAGAAGCCTGAGCTCCTGGGTAAAGCTCCTGGTCCTTTCTAGAACGTCACTATCAGCCAAAACGTTTGGACAGAATCAGTGAAGTCCATGCTGTCTCGCAGGCAACCCGATCCTTGCAGAGTGACCGTATTCACGTTTACTCGGAAGTAATTCCCCACTGATACTGTAACTTACTTCAGCTGTGCATAGGATTGCAGCCTCGAAGAAATATTGAATAAATCCCATTGAGTTCAGCTGAAGTTACTCAAACGCAGAAGTTCCCGAAGAGGGGTTCAGGCTTCCTGAGTATGAGCTGGCAGGCCCGAATGTGTAGTATAGGGGTTGTCTGTGTTTGGCCTCCTCAGACTGCCACTCTGAACATGCTCAGATGCACGCTCGCCTTTCTGATCATTGCTTCTCATGTGAAGGAAGGGCTGAACCAGAGCGACTCTAATCGCACAATCATAGAATGCTTCCTTGGAAGTAAGTCCCACTGGGTTAATGGCAGTTACTCTCTGGTAGGCATATTTAGGCTTGCGCCCAACAATGAGCAGGTTGAGTTTGATGCGACTTCCTCCCATTTTGGATCGGGCGACGGTTTGAGAGCAAAGTCCAATCCTATGCAGATTTACTCATATTTACTCAGAAGTAAGTCCCAACTTAGTCAGGTAAGTTGCGCATAGGGTTGCAGGCTGAAACCTGCAGCCTTAAAAAAAACCCCAAGCAACTTCGGATGAACTGAGCGGCCCATCGGAGAAGCCAAGAGTCCTTTGATGCTCATGAACCGGCAAAGACCCGGCCGGATCCTGGACCGCTTTCCTGGGATCGCTGAAAACCCACCTCTGCGGATTTCGAGGGTCCAGTACTGTGCTTTGTGGGTCGGGCTGGGCAGAGAGCGGGCGGCAACCCGGGGAACTGCGCGAGGCTTCCTCGCGAGTAAATATACCCGCCGGGCTCGGCTGCAACAGGGTGGCTTGGCCGCGTGGCGGACGGCGCGCCTCGACGTGCTTGGAGTCTGGCGGTTCACCCGATGTGGGTGCTGCTGATTAGCCGCAGTGGCGTTCCTGGGGGCGGCAAAAGGCTGAGTTTTGCAGGAGCCTGCCTGAGCTAACCGCGAATGGCTGTGAAGGCGAGGAACCCAGGAACTCCGGCTCCAGCAAAACTTAGCGGTTTGGGCCCCCCAGGAACGCCACTGAGGAGCCGGGATGCCCGTTGTTCCAGCTCTCCAACCGCGGAGGAGGACAGGACAGCCCGCTTGTGCGCCAGTCGTTGGCTGCCTCCTCGCCTCTAAACGCGCAGGACGACCCTCTCTCCCGCCCCCAGGAAGATGCTCGATGCATGATTCATAAAGTTCCCTCCACAACCTTAAAAAACCTGAGCGTGGCGAATTTCCCCCAGATGCCAGGCGAGAATCAAACCGCCTGATCGCACAAGCTATACCTTGGCGCATTCCTGGAACAGCTGCTCTGCCTTGAAAAGGCGGGGAGACGCTGAGGCTGAGCGAGCCCCCAAATCAGCCGGAAGCCTTTGGCGAAAGAAGAGGGAAAAAAAGACCTCGCTCCAATCCCAGAAAGGGGAGGGGGCTTGCTGGTTTCAGCAACCTCAGGCTCTGGCCCTTTCAGTAATTTTCAACGTTAGGAAGTATCTATAAGAGTGATTCACAAACTTTTGAGCACCGGGACCCACTTTTTAGAATGGCACTTGTGTTGGGACCTTTCAAAAGTGATGTCATTAGCCTGGAAGTGATGTCATCAAGCAAGAAGTGCTGTCTTTGTGACATAATCAAATGACTAATGCAAACTGGCATTCTTGGAGTGCAGCAATTGCACAATCATGAAACACCCCTTACAGAAAGCAAAATATTTCATCCTATTAAGTAAAAACAGTGGACTATAAAACAATTTTAAAATCTCACTTGAAAAACCAAACTGTTAACACTCACAAAAGTTGTACAGTCAGAGTAAGGGCTGCAGCTTCCAAGATGGCTGCTCCCAGCTTTCTGCGACCCACCTGATATCTCATTGTGAGATGGCCCTAAAAGGTAAAGGTTTCCCCACAACCGAATGGTCTAGTCGTGACCGACTGTAGGGGGCGGTGCTCATCTCCGTTTCAAAGCCTGTAAAGCCGGCATTTTTGTCCGAGGACAAGCTTCTGTGGTCATGTGGCCACTATGACTCTACGCCATAGCGCACGGAACGCCATTCCCTTCCCACCGAAGTGGTCCTTATTTCTCTACTTGCATTTTAGGTGCTTTCGAACTGCTAGGTTGGCAGGAGCTGGGATAAGCGACGGGAGCTCACTTCATCACGCAGTCTCGAACTCCCAACCTTGCAGTCGAAAGCCCAGCAACAGCGGATTAACTCGCTGCGCCACCACGTCCCTCAAGATGACCCTGAAGAAACAGAAATCCGTGCCTGCAAATTTACCACTTGCACGAGAAGGATCAAGGTTGCATCCCAATTTGCATCAGTCATGAAATGCAATAAAAAAGTAGAACAAAGGGGGGCTCACGAAAGATGCTCCTCTCCCCTAAGAATGGTCAGGGTCTGTTCTGCTTGGCTGAAGGCAGCATGAGGACCCGAGTCCACCCCTGAGGTGAAGCCCCCAGCTTGCAATTGCGCCACTTCCTCCTGACTTGCCAGGCCCCTTCCTCAAAATGGGCAGGATGGGCATGCTGGGAGCAAAGCAAGGCTCCTTCGCCCATTCCAGTGTGCGCTGAGGAAGGGACCAGGTAGTCAAGGAGGATGGCAAAGATGGGGACCTCCAAGCAAGCTCATCCTGTTGACATACTGCATGCACATTTTCCGATTGGTGGGGCAGAAAATGTCAGTCACACGTCAGACGCCTCCCCTGTTTGGGTTGTCCCTCTGTTGGATGATCGCTTATAATAATAATAATAATAATAATAATAATAATAATAATAATAATAATACTTGTATTTATATACCGCCTTTCTTAGGTCACCAGATTTCTCTAATGACTATAACTCAAGGCGGTTTACATAGGCAGACTTTATTCAGAAACCCGAAGGTTTTTACAATTTATACAGAAATGTTCTATCTTTCAAGAACTACACACATACAGATGGATCTTTCTGGATTTAGTCCTTCTTTCTGGCCACCCGTTTGTCTTCTTGCTGGCTGATAAGCGGCTTCCCTGCTCCCACCAGAGAAGCGGCTGACTTCGGCACAACTCCCCCTCACCCAAGGCAGCCGGAGACAGCTCAGCTGTTAATCAGTCGCAATTACAAGGTCTGCCGCTCACAGAGACTTCCAGTAGTCCCAAACTGGCGACCTTCAGATCTTCAGCTATTAACTTGAAAAGTGTATACTCTGCTTTTCCCCGTCTCCGAGTGTCCAAAGTGGCTTACTGCAACTATGGAAAAACAATCTCAATTAGATAAAACCACCTCATCAGACAAGCATTTGCGGATATGAGAGTCTTCTGTGGTTGCTGGAACACCATTAGGAAGGAAGCCCATCTCACACCCAGAGGGAGTTCCACAGGGTTAGGGGGCCGCAATGGAAAAAGCCCTCTCACTTGTCCCCCACTAGACAAGACTCACTACAGTAGATTAAATCCAACAGGCCAAATCTGAATCAGGAATGGAAACAAATTAATACTGACAGCAAGATGTGCCTCAGTCGTGGCTCAATTCAGACTGCTACTGCCCACCACTGTCTACCACTTCTGCCACCTCTGACTACCAAAAAGCCTGGATTGATCTGCTTTCTGTTCTCATGTCAACCTCCTTGTCATGCTCCTTCTGTGGTTTCTTCAGATGTGGATATGGTACGACAATATGGTGACTTAATAATGAAGAGAATGTGTTCTGTACATCACTTATGCTCACTGGCGTAGCTAATGGAAGTGTAGCCCAAAATGATGCCCCAGAAGTGACATCACAGTTGTATTTTATTATCTTTTTTTACCATAACTTTTGATATAATGAATATATTGCACTCCAATTTGTTTTGTTGCCTTCTTCGTGAAATACCGCATTGAATGGTATATAACATGATGGTATTATTCCTGCATGGCAAGGTTTTCACAATTTTGGCCATTAGTGTCAAGCTCAGCTTGTTGCCTCCTTAAAGCTTGTTGCCTGGTGCAAGTGCACCCCCCTGCAGTTCTTTAGCTATGCTCCTGCTTATGCTTACAATACAACATGAACTGGGTTAGAGACAGCATGCATGCATATACGTACACACAGCACAATCCTATACCCCCATTGCACTGATGCTACACGCTTGTGCCAGCCAAACGCTGTCGCAAATGTGCTGTAAAGCATGTCCGCATTGGCGCTAAGGCGCTGGACCGCCGCAAGCAGCAGTGCCGGCACCCGGGTGCCATCGTGACCGTCAGCAGCGCCGGCCTTGCGCCAGTCGAGTGTCGTCGGCCAGGGCCTCCACAAGGGCATTCCAGAGGCGTGCCAGGGGCGTAACTGGGTGGCGCAGTGGGCAGAGACGGGGGTTGTGATGCAGGACGGCCGTAGTGCCAAATCCTAAACCCCGTCCATGGCCAGGGTGGCCCCGATTCAGGCCGTTCCTGTCCACGTTCCTCTGTGCCTACAAAACAGCCAGTGCAGATCTGAACAGGCCCATAGGGATGACTGGGGCTTACATGGGTGCAAGGGGAAAACCTCCCCTTGTTCTGCACTGTGCTGCCGCCTCCTCCTAATGGGCTTTAGGATACAGCCCTGCTATGTTGGCCTTACTAGGCCAGCATAGTATAGGATTGCACTCAAACTCACGCACTCAAAGTCTCAACCATCAATTTGTCGATTGCCAGTCTGGCATCTCTGTGGCGAGATCCCTGTGTACTTTGCATTGGAAATAAGAATGGCAGGCAGCTCTCACAACCAGAAGATTGTTGTGCGACTGCACCCTTTGAGATTGGGACCCAGCATTTGCAAGAAAGGCCACCAGGGGGCACTGTATTTGGGCTGGCAGCTTCACTCTTGGCAGGGAAGAATAGAAGGGCTCTAGGATCCAGCAGCAGAACATAGAGCCACAGTAATATACACAGTGTGTTTGATATTCAAGTGACTTGTGTTATTCATATCTCATTTTTCTTCCATCATGGGGCTCAAGGCAGGGCACAGGCAGGCTGGTCTACCACTGCCCAGACCCAAGACCACCTTAGCTTTAGTAAGTTAAGGTCTGCACCAGACCATGCTCTGGGATCAGGGCTGGCCCAAGACTTCCTTGTGCCTGAGGCAGAATGTCAAATTCTGTCCCCTTACTGATGATGTGCCAGGCCAGTGGCATACCTGGCCCCTCCGGCACCCAGGGCTGTGATGTCACTCCCTTGAAAGTGTCTGTCCTGGAAGTAATGGCGGTGACATGATGACGTAACTGCCAATTACTTCCAGGTCACGGCCACTTGGAACTGCATACCGCTATGAGTGTCTCACTGCTTTTTTTTGCTGGGAAAAACATGAAAAATTTGGTTGGCCACTCAGAGCAGCTTGCAACCGCTTAGAGTGCCCACAATGGAGGTTGCAGGAGAAGGTACTGCACTAAAGGAATCCACTGCACCATCCATGTGACAAATCCATTTACAAGGAGGGCTTCCAAGAACAAGCATTATGTGTTCTTGCAATATCTACATCCCCACAATATTTTTTCCCAGCGTTTTTGCACCAAGACATCTACACTCTCTTGCAATTTTAATCTCTTTTGTGCCAAAAGGATTTTTTTAACCCTTTTATACCAAACAATCATAAGCAGAACACATGGGAAGATGACTGTTTAAGGAGCCTTAACACTACAAAACCCATGACTCAGTGCAATAGTGGCAGGTAGGTGCATTGTGCAAAAACATCCTAAGTCTGCATTGTGCAAAAACATCCTAAGTCTTCAGCTGAAGTGGGAAATTGACATATTGAAAGGAAAGCACATACATGAAAGCAGCCAATATTGGCAGATGGATTTCAACGGATCTCCACTGCTTGACACTTCAAAAAGCAACTGAATGCAGATTTCCCCATGAAGATTTCTCATATTTCAATATTAAGTAACTTTATGTACTTTGAGAGCACAATCCTAACCTGGAGCTAGGCTGGAACAATTAGGCCAGCAAAGTTTAGCTAGCACAAGGGACACCGTAAAGAGCATTTGGACCACTCTTGGAGTCACACAGATGTGCACCATCCTCCCTGACTCTGAGAGTGGTCCAAACACGCTTTATGGTGGCCCTGGTGCAGGAAAGCTAAGCCCTTTGCTGGCCTAACTGTGCCGGCCTAACACCAGCTTAGTCTTTTCTAATTTGCCTTTCTCTGACCTTCCCCCTGCATTCCTTTTACTTTCTCTTTCTTTCTTTAACAACTTTTAAAAGAGATACACAAAATTACCCATCAAAGGGTAATTAAATATGCACACACACACACACACACACACACACACACACACACACACACACACTCTGAGTCATTCATTAAAATATTTAAAGTAACATCCAAAACCATTACCAAATGCATTTAAACTGAACTATCAATCAACGTCTCAACACTGATTGTTCTCATGGACATAAATTTTAATAAGCATTGTTATTCTTTTCCAGTACAGAATGAATTTTTTGAGTCATTCATGAAATGCATCAAAGCTTTGTCATTATCTTGTTGCTTCTTCATAAATGCAGATAATTTCCCCATGATGCACGATCCATTCAGCATTGTGTTTTTTTTTCTTCCCAATTGTGCAGGCCCTCTCCAAAGGAATCTTTTGCCCATGTTCTTGATATGTCTACAAAAGCTGGTGAGCACTCTGGACCAGTGGTTCTCAAACCTTTTAGTACTGGGACCCACTTTTTAGAATGACAATCTGCCCAGGACCCACCAGATGTCATGGCTGGAAGTGCCGTCATTGTGACGCCAGAGCTTGCGGCTTTCCTGAGGATGCAGCAATAATTTGGGTTATTTCTCAATCATTTTCCAACAGCAAAGTGAATCAGAAAGAAAAAAAAAAGCCTATTTCATAATTTTGACACTTCCTGCTTGATGATGTCACTTCTGGCCTTGACATCACTTCTGGTGGGTCCTGACACTAGTGCCATTCTAAAAAGTGGGTCATGGTCAGTCAGTCAACAGGTACTTATATACCGCTTTTCAACACGAAGTTCACAAAGCGGTTTACAGGCAAATAGTAATAATAAAGTTAAATGGTTCCCTGTCCCAAAAGGACTCACAATCTAAAAAAAAGGCAGCCCGCCAGCAACAGCCACCAAAAAGACTACACAGGGGTGATGAGGGACAGTTACTCTCCCTCTGCTAAATATAAGAGGGAGCAAAATGTTTGGTACAAAATGTTTGGTGCAAAATATTTGAGAACCACTGCTGTGGCTGTTTTCAGTATGTTATAAAAAAAACCTCAAGATTTTCCCATATCGTTTTTAGTAGTAGTTTTATTATGGTAGTTGATTACCAACAAAAAAAAACTATTTGTTGTTTGTTGTACTTTTTATAAAGTTGCAATTACCATTCAGCTATATGAAAGTAGTTTTTTTGGTACTAACTTATCACAGAGGAGCAGGAGAAAAGAAGCTGACCCCCTGCCTAACAAGGTTGACAAGCCTCCCGCTAGTTTACAATAAGTGGCTGGCAGTGACAGCATCATCATGAAACGGAGGCAATGTGCTTGCTCCTGGAAGTTACCATGGGAGTAATTGCTCCCGGAGAAAAGCCGCGGGCATGAATGTGCTCGGTGCAAATACCATTTTAGTCTGGCATCTCCCCTGCTAAGATCTTGCAATAACTGGGTTGCCATTGTGATTTCTGACATGCAAAAAGCTTGCGACAGGATCATTAGGAGCAGATGGAAAATAGGCCTATTTCCATTTTAGGATGGGGGCAAAAACAACGAGAATGTCTTCTTTTAAAGCCATTTATTAAATTTCAAAGCAAGGGTTGTGTCGAGTTGTTTCCACCTTGGAGGGAAAACATGCCACAGTGGGATCTGTGGCCAATCAGTCTTATCACTTACATTCATTCACCCCTCTTTTCCCTTTCAGGGTATGGATTTTCTGCACCTTTTAATTACCGCAGTCAGTTTGAGAAAATGGGCTTTGCTTTCCACCCGAGACTTCCTTGTTTTTGGCAGGAGATGAAAAGAGAACACCTGTCGTCTGCTTATAGAGAGAAACACCTGTCAATGGAGGGCATAAGTGGTAACATGGGGACCATCAATGGCAGGATCTTAGAAGATTTTGCTAGTGAGATGGAGAGAAGGAGAAAACACCTGTTTGGGACGGCTGAAGACCCACTGACAGTTCATTGACTTCTGGCAGGAGATGTCAATAAAGGACAGCTCTGCCCTCCCCTACCCCATGGCTGCAACATCTGTTAACAGGGGAATGAGTGTTGTCAGATTGGAGACATTCCTTTTGGAAGAGAATAGAGCGGAACGGATTTGAGGATTGCCAGTCATCTAGCAGTTCATATGCTTTGCGGATTATGACCAGATTTTTTAAAGGAAGTGTTGGGGGGGGGAGTGAGGAAAGAAGAAGGCCAAGAGGCACTAGACAAAGAAAGCTGCATTTTTAAAAAAATCACTATTTGGGGGGCTGCAGACTTTAATGGCCAACGTTAATCAGCTCAAGGTCTCAGTGCAATTCATGCTAAAATTTGCCCAATGATTAATTCATTGGCAGGGGTGACAAAGACACAAGTGAACCTCGGAAGGGCTTGCTACTACAGTAGTCCGCATCCTCCTCTTCTCCACGGGCAGTGTGATGAAAGAAAAGACACTAAGATGATGTTCCTTTCCAGATTGAATGCAAAACTAGCAAATAGTTCAAGGTGAAAAAAGACTGTGTGAACCATCCATCTAAAATGGCTTATGTTTAAGTATTGATCAAATTTAATGAAAATGTTCCTAAAAAAATTACTGTTTCCTAAAGATAGTAAATGTTCACCAGATTTTGGACCACCTAATAATCCTAAAGTGAGAACCACATATTGAGTTCTTGTCATTTTCGTAAAGTATTTGACAGTTAAAAAATGTGTTCGTCTCCCCAAAACTGTAAATTTTCATAATATAACCCAAACCCACACCCTAACCCAAACCCTAACCCTAATTCTAACCCTAGCCCCATGTTTGGGGCGTATAATTCTGCTAGCTAAATAATAGTATTGACGCGTAAATGTAGTGTTATACGTTTGGTGAACATTTACTAAATTTGGTGAACATTTCCTAAATTCAGAATAACCAAGGTTTGCTTTTGGACTACAATGCTAGGGGCTCACAGTTTAATTTGGTAAGCATTTAATTTGTCCCCATTTAAAATTAATCTTATCTAACTCACACTGAAGTCAATGGAATAGTGTGTTTGTTTCTGGTAAGATAAGTTTACAGTCTAATTCTTATTGAACAAAATGGGCTTATGTTTGAGTAAATAAAACAATTTTCAGACATTTGTAGTCATGGCTATCTTAAGGCTTGTTGCTGTCTCTGAGTGCAATCCTAACCTGGAGATAGGCCGGCACAGTTAGGCCAGCAAAATTTGGCCAGCACAAGGGACACTGTAAAGCAGGGGTGCCAACTCCGTGGGTGATGGTATGTGATGGCACCCCCAATAATTTTGCCATGGGTGCTCAGCACCCACAAAGTTGGGCACCCCCAAATTGTGCGGCACCCCCATGTCCACGCACGCTGCTACCTGTCCCTTGGTCTGTTTGCAGCACCCACATGTCCGCGCACTGTCCTTCTTGGCCTGTTCGCACGCCGGGTGCGTGGGCACCCTCATGTCCACGCAGGCCGCTCCACAAGCGGCAAACAGGCCAAGGCGAGCCAGCGCATGCACAGTGGTTGCCACACGTAGCACAGCACCCACACTGCGCATGCTCGGGTTCTCAGGCATGCGCAGTGAAAGCCTCGTGGCAAGACGAGTGTGCATGCCTGCTCCAGCAGCAGAGAGTCAGTGACGTCATGCAGGGGGTACGCAGGGGTACGCGAGTACCGGTTTCTAGGATTACAGCTGGCCCCGCCCATTCACCCACCCACTCATCGACTCCGCTGTTGTGTATTTGTGTAAATAGTAGCAGAGTTGGGGGCTTGGAGAC
>JAJKFI010000084.1:3038726-3054600 GCA_029204185.1 Lerista edwardsae
ATGCCAGTTTCAGCCAGTTCTGGACTGTGAGATGTGAAACTGCAACATCCGCCCCCTGCAACGTTTGAATTTCCTGCACGTTTGAGTTGCCTGCATGTTCTCAGAGCCAGGAAGGCAGCGAGCGGAGCCTCGCCTTGCCTTGCCACTGAAAAATGAGCTGCTCTGGGGTTTTGGAACTGTTGGGTCACTTTAACATGATGCCAGGCCTCCTTAACATGTTCTGGGGGTGCTGTGGAATACTGTTGCAACTGTTGGGTCAGTTTAAAATCATCTGAGGCCTCAAAAAGGGCTTTTTTCATGTCACTTCCTGCCACGACATCACTTCCAGCTTATGACGTCACTTCTGGTGGGCGGGTCCCGACACGTGCCAATCAAAAGTGAGTACCTGTTGTTAAATCATTTAGATGACACCACTGCAGAGAGTGCCAATGGGATGTGGCAGCATCCCACAGGTTGCGCCTCCGGTGTTCCAATTGGCCGTCTGGAGTCCGGACTTGGCTGCTTTATTTCCCTATCGCGCGCTCCACCCCTCATTCAGAAAAATGCCAGCAAAGTGGAGAGGGGGTGTTGTTGCTTTGCTTAGCCTTTCCAAAAATTTTGGAAGCGAAGGCTGCGATTGTCCGTTGCTGCCTCTAAGGAGGCGGTTTCATTCTTTTTCGTAGCGTTTATTTTTTGCTTGCTTCTGTTCCTGCCCAGTTTTTTTAAGAGACTAGTAGGGGCACACATTGCCTGCTGCTGCTGCAAGCACCTGCCTTTCCGTGCCTGCCGGCCTCAGTTCTAGGGCTTTTTTTATTTATCATCATAAATAAAATGATGATCACTTGCCTCAGCAAGTGAGCACAGCCCAGCCCACTGCTGAACCACCACCACCAGCAGCAGCTCATTTGTTTTTCACCTGTTTTATATCAGTTAGTTTTACAATTATTATCAATTATTTCATCCTCAGTGGAACTCAGCCAGCCACTCAGTTTGGTGCAGGCCAGGGGCTCTCTGCCCCAACAGTGGTGGGTGGGCACAGGCTGAACCAGCAGCAGCAGCAGCAGCAGCAGCAGCAGCAGCAGCAGCAGCATTTCACTTGTTTTCCACCTGTTTTATATCAGTTAGTTTTATTAATTATCATTGGAACTCAGCCAGCCACTCAGTTCACTTCGTGGAGGAATCTCTGTGGTCTCCACCCTCCATCATCCCTCCCTCTGAAACTGTGACTATGGATAGATTTATAGTGAGGAAGGCTGGAACTTGCACTGCTCAGTCTGACAGTGGAGAAATGCCCTCCTGCTCCTCTTCCTCCTTGCCAATGCCATCCACTTCCTCCTCCTTGCCATCATCCACCCCCTGCTCAGTGCCATCTCCGCAAGGAGGATCAGATTCAGCAGCAGCAGCAGCAGCACCCCCCAAGCATCCAAAGCTCAGACACCCCGCAGGAAGTGGTCCAGCCTCCGACACCTCGCACAGCACAGCACAGCAGGGCAAGCGGTCAGGCACACGCGGTGGCGTTTGGGTGAGAAAATTCCAACCCCACTGGGTGAAGGCCGATCCCTGGCTGGAGTATGATGACTCCCAAGACGCAGTGTTTTGTTCAGTTTGCAAGTTGGCATTCCAGCAGAGGTGTGTCACCTTTGCCAGTAAAATGCAGTTGAGCTTCATTGAGACGGGCTTCAGTTGCTGGCAGAAGGGTCTGGAAAGGTTCGGGAAGCATGAGAGATCAGAATGCCACAGAGAGTCCGTGTTCAAAATGCAAGCTTTAAGCTCTGGCCTGACTGTGTCCACTCAGCTGTCCAATGCCCAGAAACAAGCCAGACTGGAGAGCAGGGAAGCTCTGCTCAAGATACTGTCGTCTCTGAGACATCTAGCCATCCAGGGAATGGCCATTGCTGGATGCGTCCAGCAACTTGACTAGACTCCTGAGGTTGAGATGTGACGACTCCCCCATTTTAAAGAGATGGATGCAGCGCAATTCCTACAAGTGGTGCTCCCATGAGATCTGCAATGAGATGCTGGAGATCATGAGCCACCACAGCACCCGCTCTTTGGTGTCTTGGATAGCCCAGGTCCAGCATTATGCTGTGATGGTTGATGAGACCTCAGACATCTCCATCCAGGAGCATTGTCCATCTGCTTCTGGATAGTCACAGAGGGTCTGGAACTCTTCCTTGGGTTCTATTCGACTGCCGATACCCAGTCGGAGACCCTCTTCTGCATCATCCAGGACGTCGTCCGCAGATTCAACTTGCCACTGTCCAACTGCAGAGGCCAATGCTTTGGCGGGGCTCAGAACATGGCAGGGGCAATCAGCAGCGTGCAAGCCAGAATGCGGAGCACGGAATCCTGAGCTTATTATGTGACACCCTCATGAGTACGTTGCCAGCACAGCTCTTCACTACCACATCAAAGTCACAGCCAGGGGCCAGCACACTATCCAAAAATTAGGATGAGATGAGAACACATAACACACCGCACTTTGCTATTTTAATTACATCAAGAAAGTTAGGGAGGAAAAACCCGAAACCCACCCACTCCTAACCCTTGCTTTAGAAAGACTTGTCATGATCCACGATTCAGGGCTGGAAAAGGAGATGGGGGCAGAAGTGATGCAGACACTATCTGTGTTCAATAGATGGTGCATATGATTTGTGCAAGAGGCACTTTTCCCAAGTGGTGTTCCTCTTCTATTTAGCCGGGGGAGAGTAACAGTCCGTCTTCACCCGAGCTCAGTGTCTTTTGTAGTGGCTGCTGCTGCTGCTGGTGTTCTGCATTTATTTTATTTTTAGATTGTGAGCCCTTTTGGGACAGGGAGCCGATTTAACTTTATTTTTTTGCCTGTAAACCGCTTTGTGAACTTTTTGTTGAAAAGCGGTATATAAATACTGTTTGCTTGCTTTGCTTGCTTGCTTATTTAATTTGAAGACGGTGTTTTCCTGCTGTGTGGGCATGGCCTGACATGGCGACGTCAATGTCGGGGGTGTGGCTTTCGGCACCCCCAATGTTGAAATCAAGTCGGCACCCAAGCGGTAAAGTATGTTTGGACAACTCTCGGAGTCAGAAAGGCCAGACGTGTACCTTCCTCCCTGACTCCAAGAGTGGTCCAAAAGCACCTTTCGGTGGCCGTTGTGCCAGCCAAACTTTGCTGGCCTAACTGTGCCGGCCTAACTCCAGGATCAGATTGCACTCATAGACACATCAAATGCCAGTCTTCTACAAGTTGTGCCTGAAATGAAAAATCATGCCTCATTGCCCTTCTCTCTAGACGAGAACTGAAATGGAGGCTAGTGGCAGGAAAATGGGGCGATCTGTCATCTGCTGGCCCAAATCCTGGTTTCATAGCAAAGCTAATCTTGGTGATGTGCCTGGAAAATGGCAATTGCACTGTCCCTCTGCTCCATCACCCTGCCACTCTGTCTAGGCTGAACCACTTGACTGCAAGTAGGTGGTCATACCATCGTATTCTCCCTTATATAAAAATTCACTGCACGCGCACATGGATTTTCTGTGCATTGAGATTTTTTTTTTTTAACTGGGAGAGCATTTAATTAGACCGGTCTCCACCTGCAGCCCAAAGTGGCACAAACTACACACAGGTGAGAACTAGGCATCTGAGGATGATGCAAGTGGTGCAGGCTTCATAACTCATGTAGGACCTGCAATGGTTGTCACTGCCAGGGGCGGACCTAGTCAAAATGGAGCCCGGGGCACCCAATACAAGGGTGCCCCCATGGGAGCCCAGGTCTACCCACTAGAAGCAGCCCCAGGTAGACATGGGCTCCACGGAGCCCAGGTCTACCCATTGGGACCAGCCACGAGTAGACCTGGTCTCCCCTCAAGGGAGCCCAGGTGTACTCGCGGCTGGTCTCAATGGGTAGACCTGCGCTCCAGAGCCCAGGTCTACCCGCACAATGTTGGGGGGGCCACTGGCACCCCCCTAGACAGCCCCAAGACGGCGCCCAGGGCTCTTGCCCCCTACCACCCCCTAGATCCGCCACTGGTCACTGCGGAACCAGAGAGGCACCAACCATGCCCATGCTGTCTGCAACATTACCGCATTGGAATAGCAAAACCCATATGGAGAAAATGGCTCTGAAACGCTGCTGCCCCAGACCAGCTGCCAGGGCTTTCAGCTGGAGTGCAGAGCCTGCTATGGTTGCTGGACTCTTCAGGGCTCTGAAGGTCGGACACAGAAGATATGCCTGCAGGAGGCTAGAATGTGGATCGGGTTGCACAAGCTTCCCAGTGCACCTTTCCCCAGTAGCAGCAGCAGCAGCTGATGCTTTAAGGAAGGGCAGTGCAAATCCTTGGGTAAATCCTATCTCCGGACAGCCTGACTTAACCACAGACCCTCCCGGCCCCAACCGTTTTCTGTGCTCGTTTGTCAGTGGTGCAGAAATAATTGAATACACACCTCCCTTCTCAAGATCACTTGACACACACAGATTAATTACTGCCAGACACCCATGAAACAGCCTGTTAAAGTAAGAATCAGAATGGCAAAATAGAACCTGATCTTGCAATGCATGGAGCATGAAATCATACTAGCCTGTAGGTAGCCAGGAGAACAGGCCGAATAGATGCACTGTACCCCAGGACAAGAACTCGTAGGGGAGGAATAACCATCAGTACTGACTGTTGCCAAACTATAATCTTTGTAGCTCTTCCAGATCAAGGCACAGCCTGGATAGGAGCCACTGTGGGATAAGGGAAGCTGGACTAGATGGGCCTTTGGGCTGACCCGGGGGGGGGGTTCTTGTGTTATAACTCCCTCCTTGCAGACAGGATAGCAAATTCTGTTTTATTTACCTCAGAAGTTTACCTCAGATTACCAGATACAAGGGAGTGACAACAGGATGCAGGCATTTTTTGTGCTCCCTGAGGTATATGGGGGCCCACTGTGAGATACAGGAAGCTGGACTAGATGGGCCTTTGGCTTGATTCAGTAGGGCTCTTCTTATGTTCTTAAGGCCCAGTTTAGGTTGCAAGTTATTATAGCTGCCTCCCCACAGACAGGATAGCAAATTCTGTTTTATTTACCTTACATTTCCCTCAGAATGCTAGACACAAGGGAGTGGCAACAAGATGCAGGAAACTTGTTGTCTTGTGTGCTCCCTGAGGCATCTGGTGGGCCACTGTGAGATCCAGAAAGCTGGACTAGATGGGCCCTTGTCCTGATACACCAGGGCTCTTCTTATATTCTTAAAGTCCAGATTGGGTTGCAAGTTATTATTTACCTCAGAATTTTACTTCGGAAATTTGCCTCAGAGTGCCAGATATACGGGTGTGGCAACAAGAGAGTGGCAACAGCAACTTGTTGTCTTGCGTGCTCCCTGAGGCATCTGCGTGCTCCAACGGGTGGCCCTCCCTTTAGAATGTATGGGAACGAATTGAAGCCTAGGGGGCGGGCTTAGCGGCCATGTTTGTACGTACAAAACATTGCTCATTCCAAGCATTTCCAATGGGGTTTCGCGTGATGTTTAGGACTTAATCGTTTACTCCTGAAGTAAAAACTTACCAAAATAACAACGTGTGATCGTGGAGAAACACCATTGGTAACCTAATTATGAGTTAATATGCAATTCCAAAGTTTAATTCCGCAGAATTATATTATTGAACACACCGGACGAAATGCTGTCTATTTTAACTCGGATTGCACTGTTTTGACAGACTTATTTTTTGAAATCTACACAAGCAGAAATTAAACGGCCATGCCCCATTAAAAAAATGTCTGTTAATGTTCAGAATTTCGAAAATATTACCGGTCGTTTTATTGAACCGATGTAATGTGAATACATGAATCTTTCCGCGGAAATTAAATCCCATTTTTCGTTCAGCGATTCGCACACCCGTATGCAGAACACGTAGGCATGCTTAAAGACGTTGAAATTAACTTTTACACGCGCGCCGTGCGAGCGAGAGAGCCCCTCCGGCGGCAATCCTCCTCCTTCACGGCAATGATCTGAGTCAGCCATTTTTGTAAGTCCGGGGCTTCAAGAATGGGCTTCCAGGGCTTCTCCAGCTATTTTTCCTCCAAGGCGTGCTCCCTGAGGACCACTGTGAGATACAGGAAGCTGGACTAGATGGGCCTTGGCCTGATCCAGCAGGGCTCTTCTTGTGCTCTAGGATGAGTCACTGTGGACCCTGAGAGGCCCTCATAGCCCTGGGAAAGTTGTGAACCTGAAGCCCTGTGCCACTCGCCATCAGGGGTAGCAGAGCACAAATTCTGCAGATTTCTCATTGAAGCTTTGGTGACATCTGATAGTATCAATGAAGATGGTGTGCAAGATTCTCAGTAATCTGGATCTCTTGGAAGCCTACTCTCCCCATACAAACTGACCTGGGAACTTTGATTACAGCAGAGATACTCCTCCTCTTTATCTCCCCACCCCAGTTCCTGAACTGATAGATGTTTGATGCATGGGTATAGATCGGCAAAACCCAGATTATAGAATGGCTTTGCAAGAGAAAAATGCTTGGTGCCTTCATTGCCTGCGTTTTTGGTGCCAAAATAATTTTATTTCAGTGGGCATTTGTTTCCCTTTCTAACTTTTATCGGGTTTTCAAATCTAATGCTAGTCTTCGACTTTCCCTGTTGATTTTACTGCAGCAACTTTGGTTGTTCCTTTGTTGCAGTGTTTTTTAATCACTTGTGACCTGCTCTGACCATATCTTGAGACAGAGAGATGGAAGTTATGGAAAACATCATCCCCTGCCTTTGTGATCTTGAATAGTATTGAACTGTGGAGAGGGGATTTTTTCAAATTAATTGTAGTGGGATATGGGTGTAATCATATGCTGGATATGCAGCCGGAATAGAGGAAGCTGTGAAGGCAGAGTAAAGAAAAAACATAAGAACATAAGAACATAAGAAGAGCCCTGCTGGATCAGGCCAAAGGCCCATCCAGTCCAGCTTCCCGTATCTCGCAGCGGCCCACCAGGTGCCCCAGGGAGGCATGAGACAACAAGATGCTTGCATCCTGTTGCCACTCCCTTGCACCCGGTACCAGTAGCCCACCACCTTTGTAAGGAGGTTGCACAATCCATCATTGCCTATAGCCCACGATGGACCTTTCCTCCAGAAATCTGTCCAATCCCCTCTTAAAGGCATCAAGACAAGATGCCATCACCACCTCCTGTGGCAAAGAGTTCCACAGATTAACTACCCGCTGAGTAAAAAAGTACTTCCTTTTATCTGTTTTAACTCTCCCAACCCTCAGTTTTAGCGGATGTCCCCTGGTTCTGGTGTTTTGAGAGAGGGAAAAGAACATCCCTCTATCGACTCTATCCCTTCTATGCATAATTTTGTATGTCTCAATCATGTCCCCCGCCTCAGGCGTCTTTTTTCTAGACTGAAGAGCCCCAAACGCTGCAGTCTTTCTTCATAAGGGAGGTGCCCCAGCCCCGTAATCATTTTTGTCGCTCTCTTCTGCACCTTTTCCAGCTCCACTATGTCCTTTTTGAGATGCGGCAACCAGAACTGAACACAATATTCCAGGTGCGGCCTTACCATCGACTTGTACAATGGCATGATAATATTGGCTGTTTTATTCTCAACCCCTTTTTTAATGACCCCAAGCATGGAATTGGCCTTCTTAATTGCTGCTGCACACTGGGTCGACACCTTCATTGAATTGTCCACCAGCACCCCAAGATCTCTCTCCTGAGCTGTCACAGACAGCTCAGAACCCATTAGCCTATAGGTGAAGTTATTGTTTTTTTGCCCCAATGTGCATCACTTTACATTTGTCTATGTTGAAACGCATCTGCCATTTGGCTGCCCATTCCCCCAACTTGGAGAGATCCTTCTGGAGCTCTTCACAATCCTTTCTGGTTTTCACCACCCGGAAAAGTTTTGTGTCATCTGCAAACTTGGCCACCTCGCTGCTTATCCCTCGCTGCTTATCCCTCGCTGCTTATGTCTCCAGGTCATTTATGAATAAGTTGAAAAGCACGGGCCCCAAGACAGATCCCTGGGGCACTCCACTTTTCACCTCTCTCCATTGTGAAAATTGCCCATTGACCCCCACTCTCTGTTTCCTGGCCCTCAACCAATTCTGGATCCATAAGAGGACCTGCCCTCTTATTCCCTGACTGTGAAGTTTCTTCAGCAGCCTTTGGTGGGGGACTGTGTCAAAAGCCTTCTGAAAATCCAGGTATATGATATCCACAGGTTCACCCACATCCACGTGCCTGTTGACCTTTTCAAAGAATTCCAAAAGGTTCGTGAGGCAAGACTTACCCTTACAGAAGCCATGCTGACTTTCTTTTAACAGTACTTGTTCCTCTACGTGTTTTAGGATTTTATCTTTGATGAGGCTTTCCACCATCTTACCCGGAACAGATGTTAGGCTGACCAGCCTGTAGTTTCCAGGGTCCCCCCTTCTTATCTCCCTTTTTTAAAGATTGGTGTGACATTGGCTATCCTCCAATCCTCTGGCACCGTGGCCCTTTGAAGGGACAAGTTGCATACTCTGGTTAAGAGGTCAGCAACTTCATTCTTTAGTTCCTTAATAACTCTTGGGTGTATACCATCTGGCCCTGGTGACTTATTTATATGTAGTTTTTCAATTTGATCTAAAACATCTTCCTTATTAATCAATCACTATCAATCACTAGTATTTATATACCGCTTTTCAACACAAAGTTCACAAAGCGGTTTACAGGCAAATAATAACATTAAAGTTAAATGGCTCCCTGTCCCAAAAGGGGTCACAATCTAGAAGAATGGAGAACACCACCAGCAACAGCCATGAGAAAGACACTGTGCTGGGGTGAAGAGGGACAATTGCTCTCCCCCTGCTAAATATAAGAGGACACCACTTGAAAAAGTGCCTCTTGCCCAGTGCAGGTGACATTAAAAACACTTTGGACTGCTGCAGCCCAAACAGTAGATGTTGGCACAGAAGTGTCTCTTTGAGCTCCACAGGACTTAATCCAGTGATGTCATTCAGGGAGAACGGACCAGAACGGGCGTTCCGGATCCTAACAGGCTCCGTGGCTGGTTCCGGGTTCCCGACAAGTGCCAATCAAAAGTGAGTTCCTGTTCCTAAATCATTTGAATGACACCACTGTCGATGGCTATTCCACAACCAATGTCTAAGGAGCAGGCGTGGTGCTCGGGGCCAGTTTGGCCACTGACTGAGGAGCCCTGCCCAGCCTCCCGCACCAGTGGTGTCAGCAGCACCCAGTGTGCCAAGGAGGAGAGGTGAGATGCAGGTGCCATGAGGACCCTGGTGCAAAGCTTGGCTCCAAAGCCCCCTGCAGCTAGCACTGAAGAGGACTATTTGCCTACCCCTCTATGAAGAAATGGCAAAGATGAGTTATGACCAGCAGGAGAAAGGACACTCCGTGCTGCAGGAGGACATGAAGCATTTGAAAAATTGCTCTTTGCCAGGCACCTTTTGCATCAGAGGGGTGCTTGTTTGGGTTGTCACAGGACGAGCTGAGCTCTCCGCGATGGCCTCAACAGATGGGAAGGAGCCGGCAAGCAGCCTGGGACGAGGGAAGAATATGTTTTGTGCTCGGGCAATTTGACAAATGGGGTGTCGCTCCAAGGTCTCATCCTCCCCCCAGTGGCATACATGACAAGGGCCTTTGTTGCTGGTAAGAAATATGGCTGTTATCATTGGTGGAGCTTATGGTGGGAGTGCCTGCACTGATGCTTTCAGTAACAAGGGACGAGCCACAGCCATTTGCTTGCAAGAAGCTTATCCAAACAGCCAGGCTACTGGAGACAGAGGCATACGTACCCTGCAGACTTCCCTCTCCCAAGGAAACCTTAGGGACCAGGGCTGGCCCATTCATGAGGCCAACTGAAGCAGTCGCCTCAGGCAGTAGGTTGGTAAGGGGCACTTGCCTCGATTGGGAGGAGCAGAGTCCGGCATATCATCTAGTAAGGGCAGGGACAGCACCTGGCACATTGCTGCAGACCTCCTGGTCTCCAAACTGGAGGCTGCTGCAGTGGGGAAAAATCATCTTTGCGTTCCACTGGGGGCGATGTGAAAGACGCCTTCTACAGCTTCCAGGGGTCTTCGCAGCCAGCTGCACATGCACGGAATGCCAGGTGCACGGCTTGCTGGGGCGGCAGACCCTGGAAGCACCTGGCTGTGAAGACCCCTGGGAGCTGTAGAAGGAGTCTTTCACACCTTCCCTGGCAGAACACAAGCCTCTGTTCTACCAAACTCCCTGCTGGGCCTCCCCAAGGACACTAGGCTAACTAGTTTTCCCTCCAGAGCAGCCTCAGAGATAGGGGAGGGGGTTCAGTCACCCACCGGGCCGCCTCTCTTCCAGCAGCTTTGCTTAGGATCACCGGCTGGTCAGCCTCCTCCAGACTGCCCTCATCACTGGCTTAGCTCACAATATCCTAAGTCTAGCACCAACAAACCCCACCAACAAACAATAGGCAGTCAGCTTGCCCAAGCCACTACTGCCTCCTCCACTTGGTGGCTCCAGGGGCGTGGCAGACATACAACAATTCCCAATGGTCCCCAAACAACCTTACCTTAGCCAGTTCCTTGGTCAGGCAGGCAGCAGTCCATCGCCTACCTACTGCCCTCCTCCAGCACCTTCCCATTTTTATACTGAGGCCAGCCAATCAGTGGGCAGGCTTTAATTCATCAGCCACACCCATCTGCACCTGTGCTGGCCTCCCTTCATAGCCAGGGGCCTCATCAGCCTACAGCTGTGCTCCCCAGGCTTGCAAAGACCTTGGGGGTTAACCCTATAATCCCTGGCTTATCTGGCACAAGGGGCCATTGCTGATACCATTCCCTATCCCCTCGGGGTATCTCCTGCCTTTTCCAATACAGCCTCTGCTACACCAGGGAAGGAAAAGGGAGGCACTGGATCTGGCCCAGGGGCCAGAGTTTCAAGCCCCCTAGTCTACAGCACCACAATTCCTACTAAGGTGACCCCATCTCCTTACTGAACGTACCTCTTCCTTCCTTCCTGGATTTACCAGGACTGAACCTGAGACTTTCTGCTTGCAAAGCATCCCCTGGACCACTGAAATGCAGCTCCTCCCCGGAGTTGCTAATTAACAGAGCTTTGAGAAATCAGCAGGGAAAGCTTCTCCTGGCCTGGGACTCCACAGGATCACCTGCTAATTGCTGCAGATCAAAATGGTGCTAAAGGGGCAACTATGGGGACCACTTCAAAAGATCACCCTTTCTCGTTCAGCTGGCCCATGTGGGGCTGGGCTTCAGTACTTTGGTGGTTTATAAAGGGAACTCAGTCTTTCACAGCTGCTAGTTGTCATCTGTTCCGCCCAGCAGCTCCCTTCCCTGCAGCATAGAGAGATGCAACCCAATCTCCTATTTTTCCTCTTCTCTTGAATGTTTTGTTTTGGTCCTGCAAAGCCCCGGAGCTTCTACTGCAGGCCAAACAGTTGACCGTCAAGGCAGCAGTGGCTGGGCTGATGCAAGCGGTCCATAGATATCCAGTGATGGTAACCTGAATCCAATACCTCCTTAATTTGTTTCAGAAGGATGGACAACTTAATGCTCCAGATTTATATACCCTCCCACAAAGCCCCCAGAGCACCTGTTAGGAGTCAGAGGAGATGAAACAGCTCAGCAGTGGCTCCTATTCTTTTTAAATACTCTCAGCAATGCCTGGAATCAGGGGAGGAGAAAATCGATGCAAAGCAAACCTGTGTCTAGCATTTCAAAGCAAGGCTTTGTTGAGGAGGGTGAACCTGCTGCCCTCAGGCAGAACTTCCACAGCCATTACAACTACTGTCAGGACAAAGGGAAGTTTGTTCCTCCAAAGGACAGAGGGTGAATACATATGTATATAAAGCTAGGGTTGCCACATACAAATGGGGACAGAGCGCCTATACCTTTAACCATTGTGTAAAAGGAGGAATTTTGGCCAGCGCAGCTTTTTAAAACCTTCCATGTTCAGCTGCACCAGCCAAAATTCTGTCTTCTATACAGTGGTTAAAGATGTTGCTACTCTGTATCTGGCAACCGTATATAAAGCCGTTAGACATCCAGGATTCTAGGAGCATCACTAACTTGCGGCTACAGAAAATAATTTGATGAGCAAAGCACCAGGTACTTTCTGTTTGTGGGAGGAAAGGAAAAGGGGAAGTAGCCCCTGATCTTTCTACTAGAAGCTATCAGATGTCTGTACCTAGTACAGACATGTGCCTTGTGCCATCCTATATAAGCCTTTGGGTGTTACTCAGAGCAGGACCAAGCTGCATAATTTGGTGTCATGGGCCACTTTTCCTGGCTTCATAGTTCAGGTAAAAGGTAAAGGTAAAGGTTTCCCCACGACCGAATGGTCTAGTTGTGACCGACTGTAGGGGGCGGTGCTCATCTCCGTTTCAAAGCCTGTAGAGCTGGCATTTTGTCCGAGGACAAGCTTCTGTGGTCATGTGGCCAGCATGACTCTACACCGTAGCGCACGGAACGCTGTTCCCTTCCCACTGAAGTGGTGCCTATTTATCTACTTGCATTTAGGTGCTTTCGAACTGCTAGGTTGGCAGGAGCTGGGACAAGCAACGGGATCTCACTCCGTCGCGCAGTCTTGAACACCCAACCTTCCAGTCGGAAAGCCCAGCAGCAGCGGTTTAAACCACTGCGCCACCATGTCCCAAACCATAGTTCAGGAGTAATCTGCAAACCATAGTCGTTGCGGTTGTCATTGTAGTACCCACATGCCAGTTTTGACAAAAAAAAGTTGACAAAACAGTTTACTTAAAACTGCAAAAACATCTCCCTGTCCTGCAGGGGCTTATAATTTTTTTTAAAGCCTAGTAGCTTTTAAAAGCCTAGGAGCTTTTAAAAGCCTAGGAGCTTTTGAAGCTTCTTATCAGGAATAAGATTGAAAAGTGGAATATAGGAATTTAAAAATAAAATCAATACAATAACAATTTATTTTGTTTACCAATTTTTAAGGCCATTTTGTCCTTCTGGTCAGGTGATTTGTTTTCAGTGAACCCTGTCACACAATTCTAGTTACACAACTGATGTTTAGCACCGAAAGGATGCCGGTTTGAATCAAACACCAGAAAACCAGGATGAAATGTCTGCATGTCTTTGTCCACCTTATTGTTTATACCCATGGGAGCTACATAAAGCTCTCTTGGCATCTTCCTTGTTTTGATTCTAATTCTGAACTTTTGTGGCTTTTGGAGTGTGCATGGATCCAGTAGCATAGCTGTAGGCTGTGTGTGGCATGGTAAATATTGCAGGCGCAACAACACGCCACGTAAGCAGTCCCTCCCACTTGCCATCAGAGCCAACCGCATGCACATCTGCTAGCTTTCTTTATGACATTGAACCTGGACAGGTATAGTAGCAAAATCATGTATGTTTGGAGGTTGGGATTGGAACATCACTTAGAACGTTGGATATGTGGATGAGTCAATGGCTTTTGTGTATGACCAGTTTTTCAGTTTAAACCCCCAAAGCAGTGTACAAATACAGACATGCCCCGGTATCTATGGTTTCAGTTATCCACGTCTACCAAGGATACTGGGATGCCTATTAAAAAGATACTTCTTTTTTTTGTTTTTTACATTATTGCAGCAAAACCACTGATGTTCCCCTATCTTTAAAAAGGCGTCCCCAATATCCACGGTTTCAGGTATCCATGGTGGGATCCAGAACAGAACTCCAGCGGATACCAGGGCACACCTGTGATTAAGATATCAGCACCACATTCTCAAACACTCAAATCAAAATCCACAAACAGCAATATGTAACAGAAGGGCAGATGGCTAAAAGAACAGAACAGAATTGTTTTTATTTGCATCCAGAATGTCAGTATAAAAGAGATAGCAATTAGCCAATGGAAAGGCATTGCACGGTTGCGGGGCTACATCTGAAAAGGCTGTGCTTCTTCTGGAATCTGGCTTCCGCACAAGTGGCAACATGAAGCAGGGCCTTCTTAACTGGTCTTACACAGAGGCGTTTCTACAGGGATGGCAAAGCTCTAAGTGTTGCAGGAAGCCGTACCCTGTCATGTAAATCACTCCTCTCCTGCACTGTTTTAGCCAATCCTCACAGGGAACAGCAACATGTTGGTGTTGCTTACAGGCTACAGCAGCAAGGGAGAGGAGGGATTTACATGACAGGGTACGGCTTCCTGCAACACTTAGAGCTTTGCCATCCCTGTAGAAACACCACTGGTCTTACGCTTTGGGAAAGTGCTCCCTTACTCAGGCCCATCAGATTGGAGTAGCTGTCTCCAAAGTGGAGATATCTGCGCACCAGCAAAGGCTACCCTGTCGTGAACAGCACTTACTATTCTACTGCAGAGCCTCCTTATAGTCCCTCACTCTGATAGCCCCCAATCATCACACCCACCAGCCTCTTCTGCCCAGAAATCTAGGCGCAAAGCCTGCTGGGTTGGCAGAACCTGGAACTGGGTGTCTGGTGCAATGGGGGCTATCAGAGGGACTTTGTGGAGGATGCCCGGTGAAATGGTAAGCACTAGTCACCCAAGGAAGGAGCGGGATGGGTGCTGGATCTGGCCTGTGGACTGGAGCCTGGAGCACCCTGGGAATATAGGAAGCTGAGCTGGCTGTGTGCGCAACAATGCAATGCGAATACCATTGATACGTGTAATACAACCCACCAGCTTTGTTGCAAAAATCATGTGTCTTTGTTATGGTGGATGTAATGTAAGGAGAGGACCTGAACTTGGATGGGAACCAAGGGGCATCTTGGAGTTGTTCCAAGCAGTGCTCCAATCAGCTCAGCTGAAGATTTTGCCCTGGAACATTATCCCAGGCTTTTGCCAGAGGGGCTGCTGTTTATCAGATGTAATTTGTCTTTAATTAAGTAGAAGCACTGCAGGTGGAGCCCATGTGAGTGAAGGACTGGATGCTGCCTATTAATAGTGGTGGAGCGCAGTCACTAGAATGTCACAAAATGTATTCAATTTCCAGTGGCGTTGCGCAGGGCAGGCCTCTAATTAACAAAATAGAACAGTTACGCTTTTGCCAATGCTACAAGTACACACATAATCATTTTTACTGTTTTTATTTTTTGCACTTTGCAAAGTGAAACTTGCGTAAGGGCAATAAACTGTTGTTACTGAACCAGCTGTGAATTATTTAATCGAAACTTCTTGCAAAGCAGCAGCATCACTGGTTTGAAAAGTACAAGCATGAAAACTTTTTTAAAAAAATTCCCGCTTCCCTTTCCGGCTTGCTTTGGCACTCAGAAAGTGGAGTCACTGGCTAGGACTTGTGGTTAAAATAAGTTCCATGTTTGGAGACAAATGGCTCCAAAATGTATGCCTCTCTGCCACTTTTATCTTCATAGTTTAAGATCATTTCTCTTATGCTTAGCAAGAAGAGAACAATTCTCCCTCTCTTCCCTCCTACCCTCCAAGGATGAGCTGTTGCTGATGCCTTGCTTGTCTTTTTTAAGATTGTGTCTGAAGCCCAGCACAAATTTCCCTGTGAGAAGCAGCTTCTCAAAAGGCTAATTAAATTTTGCCATTTAGAACTTCATTGTCAGGGGTTGGTTGATGCTTTTAAGTGTAAAGGAAGTTTTCAGGTGTGCAAAACTTTCTGGATGACACACCATGCTTTTGAGGGAGGCACACAGGTGCAGTTGAATAATAGCCCAGTGCCCAAGTGCAGAACTCTCTCTGTATGCCACAGGACACAATATTAAGATGTACTGTGTATGAAAATAAAGAATATCTATTACAGTGTTTTCAAAGAAGGAATTTTGGGGACCACACCTGAGCTTGAGTCCCTCTAATTCAATTCAATCAGGTACTTATATACCGCTTTTCAACATGAAGTTCACAAAGTGGTTTACAGGCAAATAATAATAAGGCAGAAAGGTGGGATATAAATCCAAATAATAATAATAATAATAATAATAATAATAATAATAATAATAATAATAATAATAATAAT
>JAJKFI010000084.1:3063528-3085737 GCA_029204185.1 Lerista edwardsae
ACACACACACACACACACACACACACACACACACACACACACACACACACACACACACACACTCATGCATGCACGCACGCACGCACGCACGCATGCACGCACTGTATTTAGGCTGTGCAATGATCAAAGGAAAAGTTGTGATACCAACAAATGATACAACAAATGATGCAAAGGAAGGAAGGAAGGAAGGGAAGATAATTTGCTCTCATTCAGGTAAGGGCTTTTTAGTACATAAACTGTAGAACAACCTTCATATTTACTCCTCAGGTTGTGCATACATTGGCAGGCAAGTTTGAGAATCCCATCCTCAAATTCTTTATTCCCCTCGTCCCTGAAAGGCAGGAGGCTCAATTAAAATGCCCTTTCCTTGTCGCCTCTCCCGAATCTTCCCCCTCTATGCTCTCCAAGAGATTGACAGCCCAATCCTATGCAGATCTACTCAAAAGAATGTCCAGTTCAATAGTCCTCGGCTATACAAATAATGAGGATTATTTTCTAGAGATTTCAAGCCCCCTGTGGTGAGGATCCTTCCTCTTACCTTTTGCAAAGTGCCATGCATAGAGGTGATGCTTTATTTATGTAATATATTTCTATCCTGCCTTTCCTTCACATGGTGAATGCCCAAGTCGGTTTAACATCATTTATTTTTTAAAAAATAACATCCTTACAATAACAACAGATACAATTAAGAAAGCCCACAGCATAAAACCCTACACTCACCAGCAGTAAAACAATGGATAAGAGACTTGCAGTAAAAAAAAACACTGTAAAATCCTTAGAAACATAAGCAGAAGCAATGAATAATATAGCAGTGCAAATTAAGACACAATAAAATGACAAGCAGGAGGACACGACACCGAGGGGCATAAGACAATCAGTGATAAATAAACAACACAACTCTCTCTCCCAGAGGCAGATCTAAGGGAGGGCAAAGCTCTAAGTTTTGCAAGAAGCCTTACCTTGCAGTGGAAATCACGCCTCTCCTACACCGTTTTAGCCAATCCTCACAGGGAAAAGCAATATCTTGGCGTTGCTTACTGGCTACAGCAGCAAGGGAGAGGAGGGATTTACATGACAGGGTAAGGCTTCTTGCAAAACTTAGAGCTTTGCCCTCCCTGTAGATCTGCCTCTGCTCTCTCCTAACTACACACAAACCAACCAATTTTTTTTTGTCCCTGTTGGAATACTATAAGGAAAGGAGCTGTGCTAAAACCTCCAGAGAGGGACTTCGATTGCTGTGAAGCTACCACTGAAAAGGCCCTGCTACTCGTTGCTGACCCCCAAACTTCTGTCAGGGGTGGCACCAGAAGGAGGGGTACCCTCAGATGATCTGAGGGACAGGTTGGAATGAATGGTAGAAAGCAGTCCCCTATTCCTGAGCTGTAAAAGGCCTTTATAAGGTTAAAAAAAGTCATCTTGATTTGACCCTGGGAATGACCCAGCAACCAGCATCGTCACTGTAGCAGTGGTCCAAAAGAGCTGATCTGCTCAGCCCCAGGAAGCTGCCACCTCTGGCCCCAGCTGCAGCTTCTGGACAGTCTTCCAAGGTAGCCCCCCATGGAGCCCATTACAGTAATCTAGCCAAGAGGTCCCCGAGGCATGGATCACAGAGGTCAGGCACAGCCCCAGCTGGTGCACCAACCTTTATGGGGTAAAAGCCCCCACCCCAATATTTATTACCAACAACAATAGCTGGAGCACAGTTTTTTTCAGGAGTAAAACTGAAGTAACGTTTTAATTTTTGGACGCAGAAATATGTATGTACGTACGTAGTTTCTCAGTTTGCCAGCACAGGTGCGTTCCATGCAACAAGGTAAATACTTGCCTATTCCAAGCAATACGACTCAGACGCAAGGTATAAATTACTCAGATCATGTGGTGTACAAGCCTGTTCTGGACTTTCTGCCTTTTCACATTTTGAATAGGTTGCAGGGCTTGCTTCTGTTCAGCTGTTAGAAATCCTTGGATAGACACTGCTAGGAAAACACACATTTTGTATTTAATTGTTCTTTGCGAGTTGATGGTCATCGTAGCATTTCCCAGAGCCCTCCCCCACTCCCCCCCCCAGCATCACCCTCACTTCAGCCCCTGCTTGGCCAGCAATCTTAGCAACGTCAAGCTCTTGTATTTAGCCAGGAGGAGTTCTCCAGCCCCGTGAGTGAGCTTCCTATTTTCCTGTGCTGGGTGTCGCTGTTCGGCTATTTTTGGTTCTCTTTCCCTTGAGGTTCTCTCATCCCCCCCCCCATGTTGTTACTTAAAACCAGACAAGTATTTGTTTTGCCCTAGGAAATAAAGTGAGGGGGTGGGTGGGCCAGAGAGAAATTTCCACATGGTGACAAGAAATTAATAAGGAAAGGTCAATCTCATTTCAGTGAATTGAGGTCACTATGTGTCATTACCCTCTCTACTCCAGTTCCTTCTTAGGGAGGGATCCTGCATTCAAGTAACACCAAGATGAACTCATCAGTCCATGTCCAATGCTAGTTTAAGCATCTTTACTCAGAATTATGTCCACTGACTTTAATTGGATGACTCCAACTAATAATTAATAAAGTGAGAGAGGCCGTAAGGAAGGAAAGAGCAAGGAAGCTTCTTTCCGTAAATGGAAGTCTTGCCCAAATGATGAGAATAAAAAACAACATAAACTCTGGCAAAAGACATGTAAGAGGGTGATACGGGAGGCCAAGAAAGACTTTGAGGCTAGCAACATAAAGGGGAATAATAAAAGCTTCTTCAAATATGTTAGAAGCAGGAAACCTGCCAGAGAGGTGGTCGGCCCACTGGATGGTGAGGAAGGGAGAGAGGAGATAAAAGGGGACTTGGAGATTGCAGAGAAATTAAATGAATTCTTTGCATCCGTCTTCACAGCAGAACACCTTGGGCAGATACCACTGCCTGAACAGCCTCTCCTAACTAAGAATTTAAGTCAGATAATGGTTAATAAACAAGATGTTTTAAATCAAATTGATAAATTAAATATAAATAAGTCACCAGCCCAGATGGCACCCACCCAAGAGTTATCAAGGAATTAAAGAATGAAATTGCCGACCTCTTAACTAGAGTAGGCAACTTGTCCCTTCAAACAGCCACAGTGCCAGAGGACTGGAGGATAGCCAATGTCACACCAATCTTTAAAAAGGGGAGAAGGGGGGACCCTGGAAACTACAGGCCGGTCAGCCTAACATCTGTTCCAGGTAAGATGGTGGAAAGCCTCATCAAAGATAAAATCCTAAAACATGTAGAGGAACAAGTATTGCTGAAGGAAAGTCAGCATGGCTTCTGTAAGGGTAAGTCTTGCCTCACAAACTTTTTAGAATTCTTTGAAAAGGTCAACAAGCATGTGGATGTGGGTGAACCTGTGGATATCATATATCTGGATTTTCAGAAGACATTTGACACAGTTCCCCACCAAAGGCTGCTGAAGAAACTTCACAGTCAGGGAATAAGAGGGCAGGTCCTCTTATGGATCCAGAATTGGTTGAGGGCCAGGAAACAGAGAGTGGGGGTCAATGGGCAATTTTCACAATGGAGAGAGGTGAAAAGCGGAGTGCCCCAGGGATCTGTCTTGGGGCCGGTGCTTTTCAACGTGTTCATAAATGACCTGGAGACAGGGATAAGCAGCGAGGTGGCCAAGTTTGCGGATGACACAAAACTTTTCCGGGTGGTGAAAACCAGAAGGGATTGTGAAGAGTTCCAGAAGGATCTCTCCAAGTTGGGGGAACAGGCAGCAAAATGGCATATGCATTTCAACATAGACACGTGTAAAGTGATGCACACTGGGGCAAAAAATCAAAACTTCACCTGTAGGCTTATGGGTTCTGAGTTGTCTGTGACAGCTCAGGGGAGAGAACTTGGGGTGCTCATGGACAACTCAATGAAGGTGTCGACCCAGTGTGTGGCAGCAATTAAGAAGGCCAATTCCATGCTTGGGGTCATTAAAAAAGGGGTTGAAAATAAAACAGCCAAAATTATTATACCATTGTACAAATAAATGGTAAGGCCACATCTAGAGTATTGCATACAGTTCTGGTCACCACATGTCAAAAATGACATAGTGGAGCTGGAAAAGGTGCAGAAGAGAGTGACATAAATGATTACTGGGCTGGGGCACCTCCCTTATGTAGAAAGACTGCAGCGTTTGGGACTCTTCAGTCTTGAAAAAAGGTGCCTGAGGGGGGACATGATTGAGACATATAAAATTATGCACAAAGGGGTTAGAATCAATATGTGATTCTTTTCCCTCTCTCACAATGTTCTTCCCCCTCTCTCACAATACCAGATCCAGGGGGCATCCACTGAAATTGAGTGTTGGGAGAATTAAAATAGATAAAAGGAAATACTTTTTTACCCAGCGGCTAATTAAGCTATGGAACTCCTTGCCACAGGAGGTGGTGATGGCATCTGGCCTAGATGCCTTTAAAAGGGGACTGATGCCTTTGAAAGTGTGCTGCATTTTTGTGGTGGAGTCAGGGAGGCTTCCTCAAGGTAAGGGAACATTTGTTTGCTTACCTTGGCGCTGCATTGCCGCTGCATCAGGACCAGAAACTTAGATAGGATTGGGCGCTTAGTCAGAATTAAGTCCCTCTATGGACCTTGCTCTGGTAAGTATGTACAGCATTGCAACCTGGGAGTTGCCCATGCACACGTAGTGGGACTTTTGTGTGAACACATGGGTTAATGCAAGCAGTGGTGTCATCCAAATGATTTAGGAACAGGTACTCACTTTTGATTGGCACTTCTCGGGGTCCGCCCACCAGAAGTGATGTCATAAGCCGGAAGTGATGTCATGATTGTTGCCATGGATGTGATCATGTTTGTAATAACTTCAGCTTGTGGTTAGTGTTGATTTAACTTCTATTGCTTTGCTTTCTAGAGATGTGTATATACATATTTTGCTTCAACTGTTCCCTGGTTAAATAGCAGGGGCCAGCTTCGAGTGGGCGGGGCCAGCTCAAATTCTAGGAACCGGTACTCGCGTAGTGGTATGTAGTGGGTGCATGACATCACTGAATGCAAGGTATTTTCCTTAGGGCTCCAATCTTATTCTTGCTAAACTGGAAATCAGTCCTATTGCACTTGATGAAATTGGTTTCAAAGGCACACAGACTCCATGAGAGCTAAGCCAAAATGGGAAATATTTCAAGGAACTTGTCATCGTCTGCAAAAAAAAAAAAAAAAAAAAAAAAGGCCGCTTTCCATCTTGGTGATCTTTTGGGGGAGTGCACAAACCAGGGGTGAAAGGTTCAGCCCCTTTGAGGAAGGCCATGAAAATCAGGGATCTGCTGCCCAATGCACAGCCTGTTTCAAATCCGCAGCACTTGCCAGCCAAGGAAGGGGAATTATTGATTCAAAAGACAAGGTTTCTGAGCTGTTTGGACAAGGGCATCCTGCAACGGCAACTTGTGCACTGAAAATGGACTCCATGAAAATCCCACCTCCACTCTGGTAGACAAGCGCGGCTGCAATCCTGTGCATCCACCCATCCAGGGGAAGAAGTGCTGGAATAAGCCAGTAGTTGTTCAGTCTGTTTGCACTGCCATGAAGGGGGTTGTTTGGATTTTCTTCCTCAAGCACTAAGAAGGTCTTGAGTGTGGAACTTGCTTTTGGATGGGGCGATTGCAGTGATGTCATGCAGGGGGTACGCAAGTACCGGTTTCTAGGATTATGGCTGGCCCCGCCCATTCGCCCGCCCACTCGTCAACTCCGCCCCCTGCAACGTTTGAATTTCCTGCACGTTTGGGTTGCCTGCACGTTCTCAGAGCCAGGCAGGCAGGCAGGCAGCGAGCGGAGCCTTGCCTTGCCTTGCCACTGAAAAATGAGCTGCTCTGGGGTTTTGGAACTGTTGGGTCACTTTAACATGATGCCAGGCCTCCTTAGCATGTTCTGGGGGTGCTGTGGAATACTGTTGCAACTGTTGGGTCAGTTTAAAATTGTCTGAGGCCTCAAAAAGGGCTTTTTTCATGTCACTTCCTGCCACGACCTCACTTCCGGCTTATGACATCACTTCTGGTGGGCGGGTCCCGACACGTGCCAATCAAAAGTGAGTACCTGTTCTTAAATCATTTAGATGACACCACTGGGCGATTGGGCTACATCTCAGCCTAGATGGCAAGGTGTAGTCAGTGAGAGAGGCTTCGGGCAGGAGCTCTTTCTTGTAGTCTGCTCCCAGGGCCACGATTTTCCTCCCCCCGGGGAATGACCCTTAAACCATCATGGCTTCTTCCAAAGGATCTTGCAATCCTTTGGTGAGAGTGCAGACCATTCAGGAAGAGATCTTGCTTGCCCTTCCTCCATAAAGCGACAGTTCCCTGGCAGGAGGTAACAGCTGCTAAACTACTTTCAATCTGGGGTGCAGGTAGGCTCAGAAAGCGGGACATAGCACGGTTCATCCGGAGGGGCTTATGCTTTGCCTCGGGATCTCTTTGCCGGGCGGAAGAGGGCGCTGTCGGCTTCTTTCTGACTTAGGTAAGCAAGCATGGTTGCAGGTTCACTCCAGCAGAGGCAGCGGCGGTGACATCCACAACTACAGGAGGTCTTCTTTCCTGACTCCCGGTCCCGCGGCTCGTTTCGTCGTCACTCTAGTTTTGCAGCTCGCCCCCTCGTCTCCCTCTGTGCACGCACACCCAGGAGGACGAAAAGGGATTCCGTAGCCTGCACGTGGACGCATCTCTTGTCCACCCGGCTGCAGAAGGTTTGCATAAAGCACAGTTAACCTAACCGGATTGTCCTGGGAAAATAAAGAGGAAAGATGCAGGGGCGGCATCCCTGCCCGGAAACTAAGACGTGGTGGAGGTAACCTTGTCCCAGGTGGGAAATGAATGCCCTGCGACCAGTAGCGTTCCTAAAGGAGGGCAAAACGCTAAATTTGGCAGGAGCCTGAGCGCCTGGGTAAAGAGCCCTCCCCGCTGCTCCAAGTCGCGAAAGGCTGTGAAGACGAGGAGGAAGCGCCGCCTTACCGAGCAGCTCAGGCTCCTGCATACCGTAGCATTTTGCCCGCCTTCTAGGAACGCCACTGTCTGCGCCATCAGCCGGGACATCGTTTGTAAATCGTAGGTAGAAACAATGCCTCCTGGAGACGCTGGACCTGAAAACGAAGGGGAGGCTGGTCTGTGCCAAAGGGCTGGGGAAGCCCCGGACACAGGGGCGAATCTATTTGAAAGGGCGCCCATGGCGCCCAATGAAAATGCGCCCCTAGGGGCATGCAACGTCATGACGTCACATCGTGACGTCATGACATAGCACCCCGCCCCTTTTAAGAGGCGCGTTCTGTTCGCTGCCGCTGGCCCTTTAAGGCCAGCGGCAGCAAACAGAACGCGGCACCCCAGCCACGTTCTATTTGCTCGTGCTGGCTCTTTAAGGCCGGCACGAGCGAACAGAAAGAATGCGGCCAGGGCGCCGCGTTAGAACGGGCGCCGCGTTCCTTAAAGAGCCAGCATGAGCGAACAGAACGCAGCTGGGGCGCCGCGTTCTGTTCACTGCGGAGCGAACAGAACGCGGTGCCCCGGCCGCGTTCTTTCTGTTCACTCGTGCTGGCCTTAAAGGGCCGGCAGGAGCAAACAGAACGCGGCGCCGCCCAGCGCTCCACCCCCTTGAGAAGCGGGAGGGGGCGCCGGGTGGCAGCGCGTTCTCCTCGCTCCGGCTGGCTCTTTAAGGCCAGCCGGAGCAAGGAGAATGCGGCGCAGTGAGCGGGCGGGCTGTGGGTGCCATTTTTGGGGGGGGCGGGCGCCATGCGAACGGCGCCCCCTGCAAGATGGCGCCCATGGCTCTTGCCACCCCCTGCCACACCCTAGTTACGCCCCTGCCCGGACAAGATACAGTGGTCCAGGTAATGATATTTTAATGCCCTTCAAGTCACAGCGAAATGCTTGTGAGACCAATCCTGTGCATCTAAGATCACAACTTAGTCCCACTGTAGTTAAGGAGGTAAGTGTGGTAAGTGTGGTAAGTGAGGTAAGTGTGGTACCTACTCCTAGGTAAGTGTGGATAGGATTCTGGCTTGCGAGGACGGAACTAGGTGGCAGGTCTTCATCGCATTAAGGCTGCACTCCCCTCCACAGTTACCTGGGAATAAACGACATTGACTATAACAGGGTTTACTTGTGAGTAGACAGGCATAAGAGGAGGCTCTGTTGGTGGTATCATACAGGTGTGCCCCAGTAACCAGGGTTTCAGTTATCCTGGGAGCCTATTAAAAAGATAGGGCAACATTAAACACATCTCTTTTTTTACCTTGTTGCAGCAAAACCACTGATCTTTCCCTACTTTTTAAAGGGCGTCCCCGGTATCCACGGTTTCAGGTATCCACGGGGTGTCTGGAACAGAACCCCAGCAGATACCCAGCACGCCTGTATACGCTCTGGTGTACAGGTTGCTTTTTAAGGACTTTTCACTCCACCAGGGTGCACAGAGGGCTCCTTTGGAGACTCACTATGATGCTGTTACCTCCGTTCTCGGTCCTGGCTGTGCTTGCTGGGTGTCCTAGGACGGGTTACCTCGACTAACAACCCTGGGCCCCAGGCTGGTCGCTGCTCCGTCCCAAGAAGCAATTTACATCACAGAGACCCGGAGGGAGAATGCCACACACAATTCCTTTGGGAAGTATTTGCGGAGGGGTCCGCCTCCCGTTCCATTTCAGCACAACAGTGGAGTTCCTGGGGTGGGGGGCAAAATGCTACATTTTACAGGAGTCTGAACGCCTACGTAAAGCGGCCCCTTCCTCTCGCCACAGCCATTCGCGGCAAAGAACTGCATGGCTGTGAAGGCGAGAGGCTGCTTTACGCAGGAGCTGAGGCTCCTGCAAAACTTAGCATTCGCCCTCCCGCTACGAACGCCACTGCAGTACAACCTGTTTCACACGCATGATGGACAGGCTGGCTGCCAGACGCGCTCGAAAACAACAAACTTGGAAGGGGTGTGCAAACCCTTGAATGTGTACAGTGGCATTTCTACAGGGATGGCAAAGCTCTAAGTTTTGCAAGAAGCCTTACCTTGCAGTGGAAATCACTCCTCTCCTGCACCGTTTTAGCCAATCTTGGCGTTGCTTACTGGCTACAACAGCAAGGGAGAGGAGGGATTTAGGTGACAGGGTAAGGCTTCTTGCAAAACTTAGAGCTTTGCCATCCCTGTAGAAACGCCTCTGAATGTGTAACAGCAGCACCCCTGAAGTGCACTGCCCACGAGGCTGCCTTTTACTCGGTTTGCAGATTGTGCGGTTATGTCACTCCGGGGTTGCCGTGGAACGTTCACGGCTGGGCTGTAAAACCTGCTCAAGGACCCGCTCCTGTCCACCTTTCTGGAGCTGATGCAGCTGCAGTGCAACCCCAAAGTAAGTGAACAAACGTTCCCTTACTCTGACGAGGCCTCCGTGACTTTCCCACCATAACAAAACGCAGCACACAGCCTATCGGAATGATTACATCGCGGCAGGGAAACTGGATAGGGTTTGGCTCTAAATTTCATTCTGTGGTTTAAGCAGATTCAGGTCGAAACCGGAACATGAATGGAGGCAGATTTCATCAGGAGGATGATATCTGGCCAGGACGCCTGGCCTGGCGTCCAAATGCGCACGTCTTGGTTAAAAATGCACCATCGACCATCGTAATGTTAAGCATTTGATTCGCGCAATCTGAGCGTTGAAAGAGCTTCACGTGCGCTAGGTTAACAGTGGCTTAACAACCCTGTAATAATATGCCCATTTTGCAGCTGGGAAGACTGATTGCGAGAAAGGTTGTCCAAGGCCACTGTTCACGTCAGAGACGAGGGCCTCGTAGCCACTGCGCCTCTTTTATTTTCTGTAGAGCACCTGATCTCTCTCTCTCTCTCTCTCTCTCTCTCTCTCTCTCACACACACACACACACACACCCTTCAAGACGTTTTCAGATCGCAGCGTCTTTCAGTAAAAGTGCGCGGAGATCACCACGAACATTTCCATATACTCCATTCACTTGCATGGCAGAGAAAAGGAGGCTGAAAAACTGGGTGACACCGAATTCGGATCCTCCCCTCCTGCAGCCTGATTTCTTCTTCCCGATTATCCTGGTGCTCCTGGAATTCCGTCGAAGCGCCCGGCTTGCCTCTTTGGCTGGGCCAGCTCTATGGGTACGGTCGGTCCTTAAAGCCTTCTCAGCGCTCCGGCAGCGCCAAGCAAATGGTACTTGCAACAATAATGGGCTGCTTTAGAAAAATATGAATATTCCGTCGTCACATCTAAACCAGGCTGAGAAGGAAAGCTACAAGCGGGTCATCATGTGCTTGGGTGTTGTTGTTTTTTTTGGGGTGGGGGGAGTGAGGGAGGCTGCACCCGCATCTTTCCCGTAATTTGAGTCGTATGGACGGTGACTCGAGTTACCCACATTCCACTTTCCATGGCGGGACGTATCCGTGTAAGCATCGTTTGGATTCCAGTCCTGGATTCTCCCCCTAAAATGCATTCCTACAGTGGTATCCATCCCATTCATTCTCAGGGATGAGAGCAGAGATGCGGACACTCGGAACAGAGGCTGCCCGATCGCTGGAATCCTTTGCACTCCCCCCGCACAGAATCCCCCCCCCAAAAGAAAAACCCTTCGGTTTTTTGAGGCTACAGTGGTAAGGAGGAAGGTCTTCCTCCCTTCACCGCCAATTCCTCCGTCCTCTTCCTCGGAAATGCAGAGGAATTCCATTTGGCCGTCTCCAAAGGACACAATCCCACTAAAGTTAGAGCTAGAAGCCTTGGCCATCTTCGCGGATGCTGGGAAGCGGCTGGCGAAATCTCTCGGGTCCGCACCTTCCTCCCCCTCTGGAAGGGCCCACCACGACCTGCAGCTCGCTCAGTTTAATCTTTTTCGAAGACACGGATCCTGAAATCCGCTTCCTCTAGAAGGTCATGGCGCGCAATCCAATTTTGCGCATGTGCCCTCGAAATCTCAGTCTCACTGAGTTCCATGGATTTTACCTGAGAGTAAACGTTCACTAGGACTGCAGCCTAGGGGCACAATCCTAGCAAGTGTACTCAGAAGTCAATCCAGTTGATTTCATTGGGATCTCTCAGGAAGATCTCTCAGGAAACGGTGTATAGGATTGCAGCCTTAATCGAACCAATCAAGGCAAACAGCACCGGGAGGAAGGAGAGGCGAGTGCTTGATTTGCCCCTTTGGTGAGAACAGTGCTGGTTACCCGCGATCATCTCAATTTCCACCACCAGGATCCGGGCTTAGTGTACCGTTCCGACGCCAGCCGCCGTGCCTGGCGCGGAGGTTCCCCGCGAACAAACTATCGTTCTTCTATGCACGTTGATCTGGCAGTAACTGTACCCTAAAGCGCGCAAATACCGGAGAAGATCGTCGTCGGCTGCAAAATACCTGCGCATCTAGTTTAGGGGGGGGCGCCAGGGCAAGTTTGGGGGAGAAAGGAACTGACGCCTGCGCTCAGGGGACCGCTCTGAGATGGGCTGAAGCTCAAACTGCCGAAGAGCGACGGTAGCCGGAGTCGTTGTGGCGACTTTTACATACACCGAAGAACTGAGAGAAGCGAGAAGAAAGTATAATCACTTGCGATCTGAAACCTGGGAGGGAACGACAGAGGGACGGGTGCATTCACTGTCGCCCCCCCCCCCAAGTTTGGCTGCTCCATTATATGAATAAGGCTGGGTGGGGAGGCCACTTGAGAATTACTCCTCACACCATGTGATTTGGGGATTGACAGTCGTTTATTCATAGAAGTGTCTTTCTTAGTCCGTGCTATACAAGTATTAGTGTATAAGTGTGTGTGTGTGTGTGTGTGTGTGTGTGTGTGTGTGTGTGTGTGTGTGAGAGAGAGAGAGAGAGAGAGAGAGAGAGAGAGAGAGAGAGATTTCACTAGTGAAAATTGATTTTTCAAATTGATATTCAAAATTACACACACACACACACACACACCATCCCAAAGACATGCAGCCAATCTTGTATGTTTGCTTCCCCTGAGTTTAGGATTTACTCCCAAGTAAATGCAACTAAGATTGTAGCAACGCAGCCCAAATCTTATGCATAGGGACTTTGAAGTTCGCTTCCCTAGTCCGTACTGAAATACAACCTGAGGCTGCGATCTATGACTGGTTTACTTCAGAGTAAATGCTTCTGGGTCAGTGCGTTCTAAACTGCGGCTGAACTCATTCTCTGAATCGTGAACTTCCAGGAGCAAGAGAATACATCCGGAGTCTAAAATTATTTCCACAAACTTATCGTGCAAAGCTCAATTTACATTAACAAAATACTGTTTATTTCAGTCTTGGTGACTCCTGTATAATGTGGAGGTCTTTTGGGAAGATTATGGAATTAAGATTTTTAACTTCCCTGTCCTACCCGCAAAAGGAACCCTTTCATTCTAAGCAGTTCGATGTTTTGGAGTCGGCAGAATCCTAATACCCCCATATCTTAAAACTCGTCTCCTGCAAAAAAAACACGTCGCCGTCAGTCCGACGTGGGTCAGCCTCGCAGTTCTTGGAAGTCCGTGCAGCTGGATTTAAAACGGAACGTAGTTCCCCGAAGGGGGCATACCGGCTCCTGGTTAAAGTTTTCGAAAATCACCATTTAATAAAAGCACAGTCTTTGGCAACGGGATGTTCCAAAATACCGTAACAGAGGACTGGCAAATACGTGGCAAGTTTATCCGACTTTTACTCCAGAGCCCATTTCGACCCCACCGAAGTCACACGAAGTCCTCCTGAATCCAAGTTAGAATTCAGGTTCCACAGGAACCTACTGGGTGTGCTAAGAGCCTGCGACCACAATTTCATGCATATCTACTCAGAAGTAAGCCCTATTGAGTTCAGTGGGACTTACTCCCATGTGAATGTGTTTAGCCTAAGGCTAAACTTATAGCTCAAGTCTTACTGAACACAATGGGCTTACTTCTAAGTAACACCGTGTTCAAATACCTCTGTGCATAGGATTTCGTTTTTAGTCCCACCGATTCCACCTGCATTTATTCCCAAGCAGCAGCGCTGTCTCAGGGCCAACTTGAAATTAAGTCTTTCTGTGCCGAATACATAGGCGAAGGACCAAACTATGCCAAACAGCCGGCATCGAAACAAAAACCATCAGGACTGAGAGCCAATCGCTGATTGGTGATCATGACATGTAGTTCTCAGTTCCATCTGCAGGGGGGGAGGGTAGGCGAAGTGGTTTCATTAACATCAGCTTGATGCTCCCCGTGTTCACGAAGGCTTTCCTATTGGATTGAATGGGTCTTCTTCCCAAGAAAGAGTGCATAAGATTGCAGTTTAGCAGTCAGCGCCTATTCACATTTACACAGAGATAAATCCCATGTGCTCATATGTATAGTCAGTCTGTGCGTACAGAATGGAGGCTAACTTTTGTTTATGTTATGCCCAATGTATCCAGGGCCATCTAGGCATGTGAAGCTTAGACCCCAACGACTTGCTCCAGAGAACTAAACGCCCATAATGTTTAGGTAGCACTCCTATGGAGTAACTGAGATTAGCACCTTGAATGCTACAGCAAAAATGAAGGGGCATGTCATGTTCTGATAGGAAGAGCAGCAGAAAGGAAGCAAACAGTTGCCGAATGCTCAGGTTGCAATCTTATGCACACTTTCCCAGGAGTAAGCCCCACTGAACACAATAGGACATACTTCTGAGTAGACATACATAGGATTGTGCCCAAACTCTTATTCTATCAAATACCAGGGCTTGGAACATTTTTCCCATTTATACATAAAATTATGTAACTGATATATCTCTGAAGATCCGAATTGCAGTGAGACCACAACTGGCAGGGAAGGGTTAATGGCAATCTGATTTTTCTTACTTTGCATATGAAAATAACCTTTCCCCCTACACTCTGCAGAATAAATGAAATGCAGCCTTCAGCTTGCCCCTCCGGTTCCCATCTTTTCTGAAGAAGACTTTAGCAACACCCAAGTGCTTTTGAAGAAAATAAAGTCATTTATTGTCAAAGCATCCAACATACCCAGATAAACTATAAAGTTTAATAAATCTTTTTTTTCAAGAAAAATAAAAGAAAACACAGAACTATTCAGACTTCATTTCACTGGCACAAAATTACACTTTGTATTAAAAGGAAATCCGTATTTACAGAACTTATGACATTCTGCACTGAAGTCCATAGTCTTTTAATGTGGAACATGCACCCTTCCTGCTGGAAATGTAAAATGAATTCAAGTCTTTATGGATTTTTATTACTATTATTTTTGCAGAGAGAAAAGAAACTTGTCATCAAATAATGCAGAAAAGCATTGCATCTTCAGATTTTTTTTTAAATTTTGCTTTATATCTAAAATAAAATTTTTACCCTTACATATAGTTATTATTACAGCTAAACCATAAGTGCTTAATAATTTAAGTAGAAACGTATGACAAATGCATCAATATGTTGCAATATATGACATTTTAAAAATGTACTTTTTAAAGTTATTTACTTTTTTGGAAAGTGAAAATGCGTGCATTTCAAACAAAAGGAGAAAAAAAATAAACCCAACCCACCACCTTTACATTTTATTTTAAAATTGCAAGGTAAACATATGCACAGGCATCAGATTTTCAGCAGTGGTTTGGGGTGCTTCAGTTGTGACTGGCCACAGTGCCCCAGACGCTTTGAAAGGGGGTCAATACAAAGAGACTGACAGTAGTCCTAAATGCACACACAACCTGAACTTACATATGTTCACTCTGAAGAAAGTCCCACTCACTTCAATGGGACTTTCTCCCAAGTAAGCATTCATAAGATTTCAGACTTAAATTCACAAGGAATCCCAATGAAAAGAATAAGACAGAGTTCAAGAGCAGTTAGAGACCAAAAGCAGGGAGGAGTTACTCCTGTTCTGATGATGCTGTTTCCAGCTACTACAGGTTTGATCAATGGATAATGCTCTAGACAACCAAACCCTTTCAGAGTTAGGGACCTCTTCCCCCTTAAGGTTTTTCAGGTATCTTTTTTTCTCTTTTAAATAGGGATTTTTTTTTTGCTTCCAATGCTCTTGGCTTGGCCCTTTAATCGGCTGTAACCTCATTCTTTTTCTACTTGTATCAAATATTCAATCCCTTTATTTATGGGCTAGTTCAGATTGGTATTGTCTGCTTTGGCTAGCTGTGATTCTAAGGGTTCTTCACAGCCCTGTCTAGAGATAGGAGAAATTGAACCTTCTGCATGCAGATGTACCACTGAATTTTGGCCTTTTATTACCTCCCTCTATTTGTTCTCTCTTATTTGGAAAGGACAGATTGGCAGTCTGCGGATGAAGGTTCACCTTCACTTATATCTGAAGACAAATACAGGCTTGGGACATAATCCATGATGCAACTGAAAGGGAATGACAAAATTTTCACCCAACAGTGTGTGTTCAGCACTATCTATTACTTCTATTCATAGGTCAGCAGATGTGCCTGCCTTATGTCTTCTATGGTTTAATTTCTCATAGACTTTTGTGATGGTTACAATCACATTATGCCCATACATGACCTTATCAGATATGTTTTGAAAGACTGCTCTGAACCATCCTATTCATAGCCAGGCCCTCTGCATACTTACTAAAAATTCTCACAAAGTTCAGCAGAGCATGCATCATCTTGCAACCCAGGCAGCCCAACCCTACAAGTATATTGTCAGATTTAAGGAGTCGGAAAACTCCATTTCAGAACATATTGTTCCATGAATCTTAGAGCTACTCCAAAACCAAATTCAGAGCAAATGTAATTAGATCTTTTTTTTTCCCCCCTGAAAGTTCATTCACCTGAACTTGATCAAGAAGCACTAGAAAATGGTTTGCGGAATATTCCAGTGAAAATGAAGGGGTAACAACTAAAGACCTTGTGTTTAGCATTTTGTTGAAGCATCAGTGAAAAACAAGGAGGGCACCCCAGAACTCCTGCACTCTGGAACAAGTGGTTTGTTCTTCCTGATGGTGCAATGGTGCTTTGCATTTTGTGCGATTGTGTGTATACATATAACCCCAGAGATGTAGGTCTACAGGCATGTACTGCAACCCTCACTTCCCCCTCTCTTTAGTACACACACACACACTCCACAACTTTAAACCAGTTCGGAACCAGTTTAGTCTGCGGGGAAACTGCAATTTTGGAAAACTGCCAAGAAATTCTTCACCGGTGATTCCAGGGCCTTCCTCGAAAACAAAACCACCCCACAAACCCTACGATTGCCGGAGTTCCGGAGGGGGCGCGGCCCGGGGGTTGTTGGGCAGCGTCTGGGGAGGCCTCGCCTTCCACGCGCGGGAGCCGGGCCTTCAATTGTGCGAGGTCATGTGCCGCGAGAGGTGGTGGCGCTCCCGGAAGGACTCGTTGCATATGGGGCACTTCAGCTTCTCCTCGCGCCGCCGCTTGACCAGGGGCTCGAGCGCGTACTCCTTTTTGTGGTGCGAGCGCATGTGGTACACCAGGTCAGAGGTCATGCGGAAGGAGGCGTTGCACTTGGCGCACCAGTTCTGCGCCGGGAGGCACAGCGACGTGAAGGACGGCGGCAGCAGCGTCAGGGCCGAGGGCAGCTGCAGCTGGAGGGGTCCGGCCGCCGCTGCAGCCGCCGCCACCGCCGCCGCCGAGCTCTTGGGCCAGAAGGTGGTGGCGTACAGGAAGGGGTTCTGCTTGGGCAGGCCGCCCCCGCCTGCAGCGCCACCCCCTCCGCCGCCTGCCGGGCCGCCTCCGCCGCCGCCGCCACCGCCGCCTGCCGGGCCGCCGCCGTTCAGCTCCCCCGGCGAGTTCTGCAGCTTGACCGCCAGCGACTCCGGCGCGTAAAGCCGCGCGCTCCCTTCTGCGCCTGCGTGGCAGCCGGCCTCCACGAGGGCGCTCAGCTTCTGGCCCAGCACGAGCTGCGTCACGTGCGCCGAGGAAGACGACGAGGCGGAGAACGTGGAGCGCGCGGGCTGCGAGAAGGCGCTTTTCCTCTCCTCGGGGCTTCCCACGCTGGAGGGCTGCGAGGAGGGCACCGTGGAGAAGGCGCTGCCTCCCGAGCGCGCGCCCAGCAGCGGCGGCGGCGGCGGCGGCGGGGGCTGCTTGTCCGCCGCGCCCCCGGCTTGGGCGCTGCCAGGGGAGCCCCGCTCTTTCTCCTCGTCGCCGCCTTCCAGCCCCCGCGAGGCTTTCTTCACCTCCACGAAGGCGCTCCTCTTGGCTTCGCCCGTCTCGGGGCTGGGCGGGCCGAAGAGGCGGCTGCTCTCTTCCAAGCCGAAGTAGCTCCCCGCCGCCCTGTACTGCTGCTGCGGGGTGCACACGAGCTCCTCCTTGGGCGAGGAAGGGACGGGCCTCTCCACGCGCCCCCTCGCGGCCAGCGGGGCCCTCTCCGCCAGCTGCTCGCCCGCCGGGTACTTCCTCTTGGCTTTGCCGCCGCCGTGGCTCTGCGTGGCGTCCGGGCTGCCCTCCTGTTGCTCCCGGCCGATGGGGGAAGCGCTGCGCGCTCGCGAGTTTTCCAACTCTCGCGCCAGGTTGTGAAAGTCCGTGGAAGGCTTGCTGGCGCCTCCCGCGCTCCGGCTGCTTTTAAGGTCCTGCGGGCCGGAGTAGTGGTGGCGTTGGTGTGCCGGCGGGTGGTGCTGCGGCTGCTGGTGGATGTGCTGCGTGCTCCCATTGGGCTTGTCGTGGTACCTATTGGCCGCGGACCCCAAGGTGCCCTCATGATCCTTCGTGTTGCTGTCCTTGGTGCTGGATTCGTCGCCTTGGCCGCTCTCTGAGCCGTGCAACCTCTTGGGGCAGCGAAAACGTAGGTGGGCCACATAAGGAAACTCGAATTGGAAGCGCTGGCTGCACTCCAGGCAAGTGTAAGGGGAGGAGCCTGGGTCGATGGAGGAAACAGGACAGACGCACAAGAAAGACAAGAGCCCATTAGTTATTTGGTCCACCTAACACATTCGCCAAATAGCCCTTGCAAGTGAAAGAACTATTTTCAGGTGCTCAGTAGAATCAAAAGGCCAACGTGTAGGGCCCTGAAACAATACTGCAGAACCTCTGCAGCAGAACTGCACAGATTGCCAATGACATTGAATCTAAAACCACAGCCACACCTTGAGAATTCACACAACTCCTAGAATCATAGCGTCTTCCTTGGGAGGATGTTTGCACAAGTAAACCTGGCACCTGTTTGTTACAGAGAAGAAACATAATTTGAGTATCTCTGAGACATCAGAGGTTGTGTCAACCTTTGATGACGGTTTTAGTATGGTGATGAAGTATGGTCTGTTGTGTAAATTTTAAAGAAGTATCTTCGATGGTATTCAATATCCTCCACACCTGGAAATGTATTGGTAACACTCAGCTTAAGGCATTCAAGGCCTCTTTTAGTCTTGCAAAGCTACTGTAAAGAAAGCTAGGCTGAGACCATTGCTTGCTGTATGCAGTTAGCTTCACCTCTAAGGTTAGATTTGAACCTCAGTTTTCTCAAAGCCAAGCCCATCACACAGGTTATTTCATCACACCTGATTCTTTTAGTTATCGGTTTAGTAATTAAGGATGGAGAAGTAAGGGAACTCTGTACAGGAATATTGACTGTGAACATTTTACAGCCACTTATGATTAAAGAAGGGTAGAATGAGATTAAGAGCAGCTACTCTACATGTTTTTTTTAAAAAAGTAATCTTGAGTAATCCACAATCCTTACTGGATTATGCAAAGCAACAAGCAGATTCTTGGTGATTCACTGGAGATTGGCCAATTGTTCATTAGTGGACAATCCAGCTACTACCTGCTCCTTACTTCAAACAATACCATAAGCTTCCTGACCCAAGTCACTTACAATTTCATTTGACATTTCATTCATTTGGGGACAGGCTCAGGGGAGACAAGAGAGACCAGTGTACCTGTAGCTGGAAAGCGAGGAATATAAACTTTCCCTTTTCTGGCAGAAGGCCATAAAGATATTGCTGCTAATAATAATAAGGTAAAGGTAAATGTTTCCCCACAACCGAATGGTCTAGTCATGAACTGACTAGGGGGCGGTGCTCATCTCCGTTTCTAAGCCGAAGAGCTGGCGTTTGACCGAGGACAAGTTTCCGTGGTCATGTGGCCGGCATGACTATACCATAGTGCACAGAATGCTGTTACCTTCCCACCAAAGTGGTCCCTATTTATCTACTTGGATTTTTAGGTGCTTTCAAACTGCTAGGCTGGCTGCTAATAATAATATAATCAGTTAAAATTAATCTACCTTCAATATTCTGGAATATTTGAGAGCCTCCACTGTTCCTTTTTCCCTTTACACAGAACAGGAAATTACACATATGAACAGATTGTCACCTTTTAATGAATTTGAAGTTTCCAAATGTTTGCCATGCATTCCAATTCAGTAGAGTGCAGTATTTATCCTCAAATCTTTACCCATTAAATTTACTCAACCCAACCTCCTTCCTTTCCATCTAGCACATTCCCTTTCCATCCAAAACCTCTCGCTTTAGATGAGGCCTCATGGCATCTGATGTTTGATGTATCACCAGACAAACCTAGGGCCCTATCCAATTTTGCAGCACGGATGCAGCCACAATGCAGCTCCCGGGTAAGGAACCAAATGTTCCCTTGCCTTATGGAGGCCTCTGTGATTGCTCCCCCTATGCAGGATGCAGCGCACACCCTGTTGGCATAGCTGCATTAGCACTGGAAAGTTGGATAGGATTGTGCCCCTAGAAGCAATGAAAACCACCCCACAGTGCCCACACACAGAGACTCCATCACCACATGCACATTCACATATCCACCCCAACACACACACCCCAGAATGAAGCTTTATCTACCATTCATTTTGCTGTGGGACCTGGTGCTGCTCAGCAAGAGTAATTCTGTCAGCTCTTTCCCATACCAAACCAGCAGTTCCTCGTCTTTGGCAATCCTTCGCAGGGAGCGATAAAACAATTGTCCGTTTTTGATGTAGGCTTCAAGGTTCTGTTCCTCTTTGTCTCTAGCTGACTGGACCAGGCGCAACCACATTAACCCTTCTGAGGAGCCATTGGCTGCTGAGGTGTCCACCTACAATTGAAGAAGGGCAGCATGTGAGATGGGAAGAGCAACGATTCTATACTCACTGTTCTCAGATCCACTTCAAAAAAGGAGTTTTGCCAGCTATTTCAAGGACGTGCATGTTTACTCAGAAGTAAGGCAGAGGGAAATCCTATGCTCGCTTACCTGGGAGTAAGCACCATTGAGCACAGTGGGACTTACTTCCAAGCAAACATGCACAGCTGCTCAAGCTGCCCGCCTCCTAACAGTCTGGTTATTGTGATATGCACATTCACAATAACTCTAGGCAAGATTCATGAGCCTGATGGGGGGGGGGGGGCTCAGGAGGCATTGAGTACAGGCCACATCAGCTGAGGAGGGGAGGGGGTAAGGGACAGGGACAGACAAGCGGACAAGACGAAAATGGAAGACGTGAGGAATTAACTGTGCTTCAACTCTGCTCAAGAAAGCACAGAACCACATATGTGCCATAGCAGATGCTCTTGTAGACTAGCAGTTTTTCATGTTGGAGAACACAGACAAAAGGAACACTGGCCAACAAGCCTTTTCAAAACAGCGTTTTAGCTGTTCTTGCTATTGTTGGTGGTGTAAAACTGGGCTACGATCCTGAACACTTCCCGATTTTCCTTTGAAACCTGGGACCACTATGTAGGGAGAGATTAATCTAAATTCCAGCCTATGCTGTTTTTATTTAATTGTTGAATAAGATTAAATGCAAACAATAAGCCTAAACTGATTATAGGGGAAAGAATCCACACATTGCTCAGCCTTATTATGGTACCCAATTCGGATTTGTCCAATTTGCACACGGACTCTAACATATTCCCTGGAAATTGTATGACTTGAAATGGTTAGGATGTGTATAATCCTGAAGAGAACACAGTTTTCACTTTGGTCCTGTTTATGTAATTTTTGGGAGAAAGGAATCATCTTTATTTCTGTGTGAAATCCACTTCTAAGAAAGCCTGATTTAGGACCTCAGCCTCAATGGACTTAATCCAAGAGTTTCGGATTAACTCAGATGTTGGATCAGGTTTGTCCTGCACCTAATTTTCCAAGGAATTGTGTGTGCGTGAAGGAGCAGCTGATGGAGACCAAAGTCCCAGGGGTTTTAATAATCCTGTGAACTCTTTTCTTTGAACTCCACAATGGCAGGTGGCTCATGGACCAAAAGCCAGCAGGACTGATCTCTCTCTCTCTCTCTCTCTCTCTCTCTCTCTCTCTCTCTCTCTCTCGGAGGGACTAAAAAGGTGGTGGAAATACATTTCCTATTGAAATAGCGGGAAAATGTTCACAGAAGAATTTTATTCATTCACTGCATTACTTCCCCAACATTTGCTAAATTTAGATTTTTTAAAAAGGTTTTTTTTCAAAAGGAGAACTTACAGTTTCTTATCCCCAAACCGGATTCCACCCAAATCCTTCAATTCAAGCCGATTGGCAGCCTAATTTTGAGCACAAATTTGACATCATTCTGATATTGATCTGATACTGAAATCAAATTGGATTGTTTTCACTTCACATCAATCTTCACTCTAGTTTCGCATCCTCTGGGGGAAAAATCTTATTCATTCCACTCCCACATAAGAAAGGTTGGGCTGGAATGGGCAAGTTCACCTGCCACCTCTGCATACATGCTTAATTGCAATCGGATTTATTTCTGAATTACGGATTTGAAAGGTGATGGAGATTTGCGCTTTCATTCATTTCCCTTACTTGGAATTTGCTTAGGGACCGGGTGTTAGTTACTGGAGTTGTGACTTTTAATGGCTTTAGCCAGCAGAACCCACAAGAGAGAAATTTCCCTTACCCGGAAAATATAAGGAACCGTCCTCTTGTCTGTGGATTTGAGTGCGATGAAAGCGATGCTGTCATAGAGCGAGGTATGGCTGAGCACGCAGGGGCCGAAGATGGCGTTTTCCGGGATGTCGCAAGTGGTGTAAACGCTGGTGAAAATGTCCGTCAGACACTGCTGGACAGCTTTGGCCTCACCATCCCATATCCCCCTGTGCATGCCCGTGTCCTCCATCACTGGAAACGGGGAGAAGAAAAAGCGGAGGGAAGGAAATCTCAGTCACAGAAACTGGTAGGAGGAGCAGAAGCAGTCGCTCATAGGGATGGTGCTTGAATGGTGCACATTGCGTTGGGATGCTGGGTGTGTGTGTGTCTATCTAAGCCATGACAAAAGCAACAGAAAGGGGCAGGCTAGCCGGCACATTGGAAATAATAATAATAATAATAATAATAATAATAATAATAATAATAATAA